>CM060874.1:18885890-19402130 GCA_030737845.1 Acorus calamus | reverse complement strand
AAATCCCCACAGAGCGGAGCACCGATCGACAACGGAGCACCGATGGTCAATGCCTGGCAGATGTGGCTGTGTGAAGCAGGTGGTGGTCGACGCAGAGGAGAGACAATTGGGGGGACACGATAAAGAAACATGGGTTTTGATGCCTCCAAGGGTAGTTTTGTATTTTTATGGGCGCTTTTTTACCTTTTGTAAAAGTCAAACAAAAAATCAATGAAAAACTAACACCTAATAGGGCTTAGAACTTGGAGCCCAGGTAGCAGGACCGAATTTTTTTTCATCTACTGTTTTATTGGAATGAAATAATCATCTTTGCAAATTAATAGACCCACATTGGTAAATTAATTTGGAATCAACACAATATATAGGATAAGATTAAGCAACCACAAATGCCATGAGGCACGAAAATGGTTATCGGAGATTCCCAAAAATCAGTAACCATATATATCACACTAAATGTGTGCCGTCCATTAGCAATCGGCTAATATTATAATCTAAACAACATCTACAAATAAGTCCGCGCCCACTTAGATGGGGACCCTTATCGCTCGCACGACTTGTCCTTGTGATTAGCAATTAATCCCACCGCCTTTTTTTTGTCGCTTTTAAAGAAATAAAAATAAGACACTACGCTACAATTTGTTATAGTATTATAATGAATTGGTCATTTTTGTTGTTGGAAAACGTAAATTATTGTTAACCCCCCGTTTGGTGATCATGGACCGTGGATAAAAATAAGAATTTTACCTTCATTATAAATTTTTTTTTGTTAATATTCAGTATCAACAAGGATTTATTGTAATATTCCTGGATAATTTTTAATTTCAATATTTAGAAAACCTATCCCTATATTAATAAATAATTAGTTTTTTTTAATTAAAAATCCCCCCCCCCCCCTAATAAACTTTGTCCCCTACGTGGTTAATAAACCGATTAGGGAAATATTGTCACTATCACATTTCCAGCCCAAAACATAGTCTGCACTTTTTTTTTATTTTTAGGCTCCGTTTGGCGGAGTGTTAAAGCCGTGGTGGAGTGGAGCGGACGCCATGAACACAAACACAGACACAAACGGTCATTTCCATCACTACATCGATAATCCACAGATCTCTTGTCGTATCATGTTTTTGGCTCATTTTTCGCGATTCCTTGACTCCGCGGAAACAATGTTTCCTTGCCCTGTCTGAATGGAGGGTTAAGGTGGTATAAGGATGGTATAAGAATGGATAGGAAAAATGGATGTTTGTTTACAGAGTATAACTTAGTATTATTATGTCAGTTCAAATGAGTATAAGAGAGTATAATAATTCTAAGTAATCTTTGAGATAAGTTTATACCCAATTTATCTATTCTCATATAAGGTAGGGGCTACCATCACATAAAAAAATCACATCCCATCACATCAAATCAAATCATCTATCATCACATCTTATACATCAATAGGACTCACATGTCAATCAATTTTTTACACCTTATTCACATTTTATTTATCAATAATCAAACAACTCAACATTTATTATTATGTTTTCTAATGAGAATAAAAAAAACACAATCAAACAGAAAATCACTTATTCCATTGATAAAGTTATAAAACCTAGAATAGTTTATTCCTCGATCCAAACGGGGGGTTAGAGTTTGCATAAAAATGAAACGGCGGCGGAGGCTGGCGGGCGACAGGCGGCTGGTGCAGATGGACAAGGACAAGAGAGCGGGCGAGCGCATAAGGGCCCCAGTGGGCGCGGAGAGAGAGAAGAAGAAGCCGATGTAGCACGATGTGGACGGCGACGCGAACAGAGTAGAAGAAGAAGAAGAAGAAGAAGAAGAAGAAGAAGAAGAAGAAACGCGATGCAGACGGCGCATATAGCGCAAACAAAGAGAAATGACAAAGAACGCACATAAAGGAAGACGTGTGCGGAGGCAGCAATGCTATACGAAAAAGAGGAAGAGCGCCCATAAAGAATACGTATATGGAGGCAGCAATGTTTTAAAAGAGGAAGAGCGCACATAAAAAGACATGTGCGGAGGCACTAATGCTACGTAAAGAGACGCCACTATGCGAATGACGATAACTAAAGGGTGGTAGATCAGCGATTGAGGAAGAGGAAAGATCCAAGAAAATTAATAGCAGAAACTAGAGGTCTCACATGAAGCAAAGAAGGGCACAAATGCGAATAGAATGAAAAATTGATCAAAACGAGTACTAATATTACTTTCAGAGTCCGAACGAGTCCGTAGCGTCGATGGTTGCAAACGGTGGCGGACGGTGGGGGCTGAAGGCGGCTACTGGCAGCTACTGAAGGTGGCTGAAGGCGACAACATCCAGGGAGGCAAAGATCGCGTAGGGCATGGCGATCGCGCGGAGCATGGGTGAGGGACCACCTGCCGTCGATCACGGGTCCATCGCATATGATATTTTAAAATTTTCTTTGTGTATCTATAAATTGAGCATGTGACTTCTCTAAAACAATAAGAAGAATTCATTCATTTATTTTAACATGGTATCAGAGCCACATTCAAAATTCTAGATCCAAAAAAAATCTCTTCTTATTTTTCTTCTTTGGTCGCGCTATCGTCCTCGCACCGTCCTCGCTAACATCGTGTTTATACATACAAGGTCATTCCTATTTGCGTATCTCTCACACACGTCGATGTGCACCATCGTGTCCCTCTGCATCACTAACCACACTATGTCATGCATGGAGGAAGGCCCTTCACCTCACTGTGCCCATGCGCGTGCTACGCGCATCAGATGGGATCTCGCAAGCCAACATGCGTTCTAGCAATCTGTTCGCGTGACTCCGCGATTTCCGCATCCAGGAATTTCTGCGGATTCTTTGCGGATTTTGATCGAAATACGCGGCATTTACAGCGCCAACTTGTCTGCGTGAAATCAGCCCCGCTCCAGCCAGTCCACACGCCAACCTGTCCCGATGCCGCGCCCCGTACCCCGTGCGCCGCGCGATCAGCGCTCCAAGGCGCGTCCAGTGCATACCCGCGCGATTGGCCGCGCATCCCGCGCGCCCGTCCGAGCACCCGCGAGCCTATCCGCACGAACTCTGCGACCCCGTCCGCGTGAAATCCGCGCACCTGTCAGCCTATTCGAGCGAGATCAGCGCCCCCACACTCTATTCATTTGCCTCCGTTCGAGATCCATGCACGTCCGCGCGAGATCCACGCTATTGCTCTCTGTTTGCCAGCACACACCAGCCAGCACTCGCCATGATACCCGCGATCTGTGTGATCTCCAGGCGATCCGCGCGATCCCCTCACCCACGCTCCGCGCGATCGCCATGCCCTGCGCGATCTTTGCCTCCCTGGATGCTGTCGCCTTCAGCCACCTTCAGTCGCTGCCAGTAGCCGCCTTCAGCCCCCACCGTCCACCGCCGTTTGCAACCATCGACGCTACGGACTCGTTCGGACTCTGAAAGTAATATTAGTACTCGTTTTGATCAATTTTTCATTCTATTCGCATTTGTGCCCTTCTTTGCTTCATGTGAGACCTCTAGTTTCTGCTATTAATTTTCTTGGATCTTTCCTCTTCCTCAATCGCTGATCTACCGCCCTTTAGTTATCGTCATTCGCATAGTGGCGTCTCTTTACGTAGCATTAGTGCCTCCGCACATGTCTTTTTATGTGCACTCTTCCTCTTTTAAAATATTGCTGCCTCCATATACATATTCTTTATGGGCGCTCTTCCTCTTTTTCGTATAGCATTGCTGCCTCCGCACACGTCTTCCTTTATGTGCGTTCTTTGTCATTTTTCTTTGTTTGCGCTATATGCGCCGTCTGCATCGCGTTTTATTCTTCTTCTTCTTCTTCTTCTTCTTCTTCTACTCTGTTCGTGTCGCCGTCCACATCGTGCTACATCGGCTTCTTCTTCTCTCTCTCCGCGCCCACTGGGGCCCTTATGCGCTCGCCCGCGCTCTTGTCCTTGTCCATCTGCACCAGCCGCCTGTCGCTCGCCAGCCTCCGCCGCCGTTTCATTTTTATGCAAACTCTAACCCCTCGTTTGGATCGAGGAATAAACTATTCTAGGTTTTATAACTTTATCAATGGAATAAGTGATTTTCTGTTTGATTGTGTTTTTTTAATTCTCATTAGAAAACATAATAATAAATGTTGAGTTGTTTGGTTGTTGATAAATAAAATGTGAATAAGGTGTAAAAAATTGATTGACATGTGAGTCCTATTGATGTATAAAATGTGATGATAGATGATTTGATTTGATGTGATGGGATGTGATTTTTTTTATGTGATGGTAGCCCCTACCTTATATGGGAATAGATAAATTGGGTATAAACTTATCTCAGGGGTTATTTAGAATTATTATACTCTCTTATACTCATTTGTACTGGCATAATAATACCAAGTTATACTCTGCAAATAAACATCCATTTTTCCTATCCATTCTTATATCATCCTTATACCACCTTAACCCTCCATTCAGACAAGGCAATGAAACATTGTTTCTGCGGAGTCAGGGAATCGCGAAAAATGAGCCAAAAACATGATACGACAAGAGATCTGTGGATTATCGATGTAATGATGGAAATGACCGTTTGTGTCTGTGTTTGTGTTCGTGGCGTCCGCTCGACTCCACCACGGCTTTAACACTCTGCCAAACGGAGCCTAAAAATAAAAAAAAAGTGCAGACTATGTTTTGGGCTGGAAATGTGATAGTGACAGAATATTTCCCTAATCGGTTTATTAACCATGTAGGGGACAAAGTTTATTTGGGGGGGGGGGATTTTTAATTAAAAAAACTAATTATTTATTAATGTAGGGTAGGTAAATATTGAAATTAAAAATTATCCAGGAATATTACAATAAATCCTTGTTGATACTGAATATTAACAAAAAAAAATTATAATGAAGGTAAAATTCTTATTTTTATCCACGGTCCATGATCACCAAACAACAATAATTTACGTTTTCCAACAACAAAAATGACTAATTCATTATAATACTATAACAATTGTAGCGTAGTGTCTTATTTTTATTTCTTTAAAAACAAAAAAAAAGGTGGGATTAATTGCTAATCACACAAGTCGTGTGATGTCCCCATCTAAGTGGACTTATTTGTAGATGTTGTTTAGATTATAATATTAATTGCTAATCACACATTTAGTGTGATATATATGGTTACTGATTTTTGTGAATCTCCGATAACCATTTTCGTGCCTCATGGCATTGTGGTTGCTTAATCTTATCCTATATATTGTGTTGATTCCAAATTAATTTACCAATGTGGGTCTATTAATTTGCAAAGATGATTCTTTCATTCCAATAAAACAGTAGATGAAAAAAAATTCGGTCCTGCTACCTGGGCTCCAAGTTCTAAACCCTATTAGGTGTTAGTTTTTCATTGGGTTTTTGTTTGACTTTTACAAAAGGTAAAAAAATAAAAATACAAAACTACCCTTCATCAAAACCCATGTTTCTTTATCGTGTCCCCCTAATTGTCTCTCCTCTGCGTCGACCACCACCTGCTTCACACAACCACATCTGCCAGGCATTGACCATCGGTGCTCCGCTGTCGATCGGTGCTCTGCTCCGTGGGGATTTCCAAATCTCTTCATCTTTGGTAAGCGTTCTCTCTTTCTTCAAAACAGGTTTGAATTGATGAAGGAATAATCAGATGTTGCATATAGATGTCAAATCAAGCTCTGTACATAACAATTCCCTTTCTCATTTTTTTTTTGAAAGGATTTTTGTTTTTGGGGATTCCAATCAAAGGTAGTATAATGATGAAATGATAGTATTAATGAATGGAGGTTTATATCAGGAAGGCTGTGATGCATAATAAAAATGACATTCAAAATGGTAATCTTAATGAATGGGGGATTATAATGGGAAGGCTATGATACTAGGTTTTATGTTAGCTTTTTTTTTTTTTTTAAAGTTTGAATAACTAGAGAAGTAGTGTGTCTTTAATTTAAATATGACAAAAATTTGGATTTTTTTAAAATTAGTTGATTGTGCAAACATGGTGGAAGACGGTGCACATGGGCATGTCGAGATGCATAATAAAAACGACATTCAAAATGGTAATCTTAATGAATGGGGGATTATAATGGGAAGGCTATGATACTAGGTTTTATGTCAGCTTTTTTTTTTTTTAAAGTTTGAATAACTAGAGAAGTAGTGTGTCTTTAATTTAAATATGACAAAAATTTGGATTTTTTTAAAATTAGTTGATTGTGCAAACATGGTGAAAGATAAACGATATTGTATCTAAATTTTAGTATTTTAATTTCATTGAATGTATCTGAACTTTGTAATACGATATTGTATCTAAATTTTAGTATTTTAATTTCATTGAATGTATCTGAACTTTGTTTATTACAAATTAACAATTCAAATCGTGAGGCCTACGTAATAGTACTCTTTATTTTTATTTCTTTACCAAACGAAAAAGGTGGGGTTGGTTGGCTAATCACACAAGTCGTGTGATGTCCACATCCAAGTGGACATTTGTAATGATGCCAATATTGGATTATCACTAATCACACGTTTAGTGTGATATAATGGTGCGACTGATTTTTGGGAATCTCCAATAACCATTTTCGTGCGTAATGGCGTTGTGGTTGCTTAATCTCACCCTATATATTGTGATGATTCCAAATTAATTTACCAATGTGGGTCTATTAATTTTCAAAGATTGAATAAAACCTTTTTTTTTCTTTAATTGAAAAAACATTATATGGAGAAGAATGTGAGAGGTGGTTCTCGTTTTTAAGAGCTTTTGTATTATAGATTGAAATCTTCTCCTTTTGAATAATTAATTTATATTGTGAAAACCATTAAGGTTGTATGATTTGTTGATCTGAATTTTCTTTGTTGGCCGTGTTTAGGGTTCAAATGTAAAACGAGTTCAGTAAAATAAAATGTAGCATCTCTAATCATTCTTCTTTAACTATTATATTATGGTTATTAATGCACAGAGAAATGTGAGATTGTTATTTTCTCATCAGTTTGGCAGACCTTGTTCTAAAATTTATGCAGAGAAAAACGAATATTATTATAAAAAACCCACTGATTTCACCATGAACAATTTTTTTTTTTGAAAAAATATTCACCGGGTTATAATAAAAAGTTTTGGTTGTTTTTTTTTTATAAAAATTACTAATCACACATGTCGTGTGATGTTATGTTGGACATGGACACATCATTTAAATCAAATTCATATGATTATTGCTAATCACACATTTAGTGTGATATATATATTGGGGGTCCATGATTATTTGAAAATTTCCAATAATCAATGGGATGCCTCATAGGCATTGTGTTTGTCTAATCTGGTCCTATTTATTGCATTGATTCTAATTTAATTTATCAATGTGGGTCTATTAAACTCCAAGGTGGTGCTTCCTTTCAACAAACACTTTTCTCTTTAGAGGAAGAAAAGTTGTCTAATTATAGTTGTCTAATCTCCTCCTTGGAAAAGCTCCCTCTAACCAAGGGCAGCCAGGCTTTGAGTCTCTTTTTTGGACGTGTTAATTCCATACATCGAACTCTTTTGATAATTGATTTTCAGTCCCATAAGGAGCTCGAAGCACTGTAAGATGAAGTGCAGGTCCTTGCATGCCAAAGTGTCCCAATTGCTCATTGCAGCCCTTGTTTTGGGCTATTTGGTTGGCGCGCAATCAAGCAATCTTTTAGAGCCAAAGACCACACGGCGAGAATATATGAAAGTCGGTTAAATCTTGTATTCTAGATTGGGGAAAATACTGTGTGGGTGTGCGGGGTGTAGGTTAATTATTATGATGGTAGTCTTATGGTAAACCTGCAGATGTAGAAACCGGCTATTTTTCGGTGAGTTGGGTAAATCTCCTACCTAGACTCGTCGAGGCTGGTTCCACTCCCTTTTTTGTATTTGAATTGGGCTTCCGCTCTTAATATATTAAGGAGTAGGTCTACCATTTAAATTAAAAAAGAAAAAAAGAAAAGATGAAGCGCAGGCCACGAACATAATGATCATATGCATGCCTCGCATTACATAAGGGTGTCATCCACATATTGAATAATGTGAGCCCAGATATCCATCCATCCTCTTTTGTTTTCACTGTGAGTCGACGAGGAAGTCACAGTCCATGTTATCATATGCTTATTCAAGTTGGAGCTACATATGCTTATTTTGGATATGAATTCTTTCTAAAACTTTGTTTGAATGTGGAATAGGGGTCCAAATATCTTAGAATAAATGAGAATAATGGATTTTGATTGTTTGAGAGCCTTAAATGCTTCGGGATCACCTATGCCTAGACACAACAAGAAACTTGACCTTTCCCGACGGCCCTAATCCGTCGCTGTAGAGTTTCCGCGACGGACAAAAGCCGTCACAGGGCCGTTGGCGTTGAGGGTGTCGCGAAAAGGTATGCGACGGACTTAGTCCGTCGCAGGTGCTATATTTGGATAACTTGTTATAACCCTGGACAGCCATTCTCGGAATCAGAGGGGGACAAAAGACAATGAAGATCTGGAGATCTGTGGCTGCTCTTGTTTTTTGTGCAGTTGTTTATGGTCACAAGAATTGGTGTATCAAATTTGATGGGTTTTGATATAGTAGAAGTAAGGTTGAGGGGATTGATAATAAGTTAAATAGATCTTGGGACCCAGTTGTAAACATTAACCTGTTTGAAAATAAAAAAATCTGTTTGGGCCATGCTGTTGTGCCGCATCCGATCAAATTCTATAACAGACAATGTTTTTTTTTTTTGAGGAGACGGGTAGACAATTGCTACCCCGATTATATTAATAAACCGAAGTTACAACGTCCGACAAAAGGGGGGGAGAGAGATTAACACCAAAACAAAATAGCAAACAAAACAACAGGAGAAAAAGGGTAACTGTAAATCAACCCTGATATCTTCATTATCTTTCCATATCTATCTATATAATAACCGAAAGTGTTTAAATTTTTTAACTTTGTTTCTTTGTAACACTTTTATTTTTGAATTTACCCTTAATTTTTTATGATCATTATTTTTTGGATTAAGGGTAAGAATGAAAAAAGACTAATGCTAGATGTGGAGGTAAAAATCTGCGCTAGGACACGTGTCAAGACAAGACGGATATGAGCCATCCCACTTGGGGCCCACGAGACCGGATCCGAATCCACAAACTTCATAATGACACTCTTGAGTGTGCTGGCACGGCTAGACTGAGGGTCAAGTCGGACAGTCAAACACCTCATGGGCGAATGTCACCTCGAGCAGTTTAAGGCACGACCAGATTAGAGGTCTAGTTGGTTGACCTTTGATCTCGCTGACATGCTCGAAGACGTAACGTACGGACGAGCATACCAAGGAACCTCGAGTAGGTTGAAGAAACGGTCAGAAGACCACTAACGTCTGTAACTGCCAAGTTGGCAATTAAGATCCACTACCTACGAAACGTGGGTAATTAAGGGCTCGACATGGAGCATAAACACGGGGGGATGTTTCCCTGAAAAAAAGCCCACTAAACAGTTAGTGGCAAGGCAATTACAATGGTAAGTAAGGAACTACGTGTGACTTGATCGCCAAGAGGTATGTAGGCAGCCTATAAAGATGTCGCGCGACAGCACTCTAAGGGCCCAAACAAAAATCCACATAGTTCAAGTTCATTTTCCACCAAAAATCCTTAAAGAACAAATCCTTTGAAGTTTTATTCTAAAAAAGATTTACAAATTTAACTAAAGGGGTAAAATATCCAACTCACCAGATATTAAACAAAACTATCTTTTTAATATGAATGAATGGTGGTAATAGTGCCATATCATTATTTTGTTTTGTTGTTATTTTTTATTAGATTTAATTGAGATAATCATGAAATATAAATGATAAATAGCTAATTTCGAGTCAAAATGAGTTTTAACGTTTGATATCATTTTTTATCTTGAAATAGTCATTTAAAAAAAAAATCTATTTCATAGTCATGAGTATATATTGCAAAGTTTTTTCCAATGACCTATTGATCACCCTAATTGGAGTTATACTTAAAATTTATGAATTTTTAAATAATTTCAAGTATCATTTAATTCTTGATGTTTTTTTTTGTATCTATATATAAATTTGATAATATCATCAATATCTACCAAATCTTAATGGTTTTTTTTGCATATATACACTTAAAAAACTACATTTTGATGATTTGTTATTTTCAATAATATCATTCAAAAGAGTTTAAATTGCATATAAACATTTTTTTTTTCTTTATATTCGATATTGTTGAAAATGCGGTATTTTTATAATATAAGGATAGTTGAGGGGTATATATGTAAGAATTCATTTTTTGTTGTAACCCTTTATGTTACATAATAAATTTCTGATTTATTTAATTATTATTAAAATTTTGATTATATAATTTATTTATATATAACATGATATATTATATCATATATAAATAGATTGAAAAAAAATTAGAGTATTGACTGTGTGCAACTTTTTCAAAATAATTTTTTTATTTACATGCACATCGTGCGTGGGATAAACTAATTATCCCCTAATTCGATTGAACAGATCTTGAGGCCGTTGTCAATCCCAATCTTGGTATATTTCTCTTCCTTTTTGGTTTTGTAATCTTGAGGTTTTAGATTTCATTGTTTGAGTGAATTTGAAAGAGATTTTCTTATATGTTTGGAACGATCTTAGATTATTAAAAAGAAAGAAAGAGAAAGGCAAATAGGGTTTCTTTATAACAATAATAAAAAAGGGTTTTGGGTTTTGTTTGGCAGTGGGTTTCTGGCCGGCGAACCTCTAATCGGCGGCCCTGGCGGTGGGTCTCAGTTGGAGAGGGGAAGGGGCAAGATGGTAGTGGTGAGTTTGGAGTTTTGTTGATTGTGGGTAGAAGAAGAAGAAGAAGAACTAGAGCTTTTCATTTTGGGCTTGGGATCGAGAATTGCAGAACAGTGGGCCTAGGCCTAACCTGCTAGCCCATTAGCCAGTGAGTTGTCCTAGAGGCCATTATCCAGTGAAATAATTGGGATTGACTAGTCTAATGTATTATTTAAATGCATTGTGGTTTAAATTGGTTGATCAAAATTTATTATTTGGGTTCTTGGATTTTCATTAAGTGAAATAGTGGACTAGGATAATTAAATGGATTCTAAAGGATGAAACTTAGATCTTAAATGATGATTGGGTTCCCAAGTGAATTAGATGTTTAGTTATCTTGATTCGTCGGAGTATGGTAATTATGGATGTTGAGGACTAAATGGATTTTCTTGAGTTAGGGGCTTTTGGGATAATTGAAATTTGGTTAAATGGTTATCTTAATGATTTGAGTTTTTGGATCCTTGACTATTTTGTATTATTGAGAGTTGGTATTAAGTGGGTAGTTGGGTAGTAGGCTGGCTAGAGAGAGTTCATATGTTTATCTTTGGATTTGGTGTTATATGTTAGAGCGCTAATACACGTAGTCCTTTTTGCAGTCCGTTTTACAGTCTCAAATGCTATGATAACATAATATATATTTCACTATCATAGTTTATGAGTCCTATCATATTATATGACCCAATTTTTTTCTTCATTTCTTCACTATGAAAAAAAATACACTAATATAGTTCAGTATATATACTTCATTTCATATAACAACATGCACTTCAAATGGTGAGTATATGATTTAAAAAAAAAAGAAAAATGGGATGAACTGCAATTGAGGCTGCAATGGGGGCTGTATGTATCTTTTTCCTATATATTATCGTATCCGTTTTTTCGTGTGTCTGGAGTGTACGCACATATGTTGTGTCAAGATCGAGGTGAGTGAATCCCTACGTATTTTGGAGATGCATATTTTAGCCCTTGGAAGCATTATTTATATTCATGAAAATTCAACATGTTAATATAAATATAATGATACATGGTTTACGACATTGTTTCATGTGACATCCTATTATTTTACATGCTTGCATGGAGGTTGATTTGACATATGATTGCATCACGTACATTATTTTGATGCAAGCATGACATATATTATTTTGATGTATGCATGACATTGTTAGTGGACATGTGTGTGTTGCATGATGATGAAAGCCACCGGATGGACCATCCTCATAAACGCCCCGGGATGTGTGCCAGTGTTGTGGGATTGATAGCGCATAGTTTTGATTGTGTGGCCAGACACTGCACACAGGGAGGATGAGGATTTGATAGTCTAATGGGAGCAGTGAGCTAGGCCATTAGGTTTTATGAGTGTGACACCGGCTTCTTTCTAGGGAACGTTATATAAATTGTTCAACCGTAATATGGAACCGTCTTTTTACACGTAATGGGTCACATCTGGGTGGTATGTAGACTGTCTTGGAGTTTTTCATGAGTCAGTATTACAAGCCACGGAGCGGACAACCATTCCCTTCTGTGTAGATTATAGATAGAGCAATGTGTATGCTTGGACATGTAGTTTAGATGCATCTTTTGCATGTGATTTGGCGGACTCGATCATGATTTACACTAGATATTTCATGAGATGTATTTGCATGAGATTTGTCAGACTTAGACAGGATTTTATGCTCAACATATAGCTTAAGTGTCATAATTTACATGGGTTTTGACAGATTTATTGTACTATTTATGTACTTACTTTTATTATACTTGCATTAATGAGAGGTATTGTAGTAGGATCCATTCATTAGGCTTTATAGCTCACTCCGTTGTCATCATTTTTCAGATCAACAGGTTGCTGGGGTTCGAGGTATCGAGCTAGATAGTTGTATTGAAGAGTTATTATTATTTTATATTTTGATATTAGTGTCGGTGATCCTGGTGTACCCTTATTATTTTAAAAAAAATATATATAAAAAAATAAGTTGGTTGAAGGAATTAGTGATGTCAGGGAAGTTACCCTATTTATTGGTTGGATTTTCGGGGCGTTACACATTGTGTATGTCAAAAGTAGAGATCATGTTGTTCATGTATCCTATGCTGTTTTTGATGTAGTATTCATGCTGGTAAAACGCCCAAACATCGTAGACAGATGTTTTGTAATGGGATCACACATTAACAATTTCTTTTTCAACCACAAACTTAACTGAGAACCACTTCCCTGTATTATGATTAAGCTGTTGTTGATTTTGCTTTTTAATATTTTTAACACTCATTAGTGTACTGTGAGGTGAAAAAAATTCGGTATGTGTTGGTGAAGAGATTAGTGGTTATCTATGGTGACATTTAGATCTCATTTTGTTGAGGATTTAAAAATTTCAAACTTTTGAGTTGCCTTTCACTGAGCCGGACTCCTTATTTCCCATGGATACACATATAAATTATACTCATGTTTGTTATATTCATCAGTATACAATGATTTAATAATTTATGAATGTGAATTAATTGGAGCTCAAATAACAGAGACTGGTATGCAGATTGGTATTCCAGATCACACTGCTTTGATTAGTGTATTCTTAGCATAAATATATGATATGAGCATATACATTTTCATAGTTGACTGTCCCAGAATGTAGAGGCCACACGTGTGTGTGTGTAGCTAACTTACTTAAACAAAGCACTTGCAATGACCTTTAATACTACCTGCAATAAATTAGTATATCAGGGGAAAAAAGACAATCGAAATTCACAATCCTACCAAATCACTACCTCTTGGTAGAGGGGGCATGAATTTGAGTCTTACTTTTGTTGATAGGATAAGATTTAATAATGTGCTAGTATGATCGCACCCATTTTTGTTAATTTGTTTTTTTGAGCAAAGTACACATTATCATTAAGTAGAGTGAAATAACAATGACTGAGGGGGGGGGGGGGTGGTTAGGAGAGTAGAAGATAAAATAGTAACAACATAGGAAGGGAAATAAGGAGGGGACAACTGCCGCCCAGTTAAGGCAATTATCCAAAGCCTGTGGACGAGAGGCCACCCAGCCAAAATACAATAAAATCTATTCCTCCAAAATCAGCCATTCCCTCTCGCAAAAGATATACCAAGCGCCATAGGTTTTCAGAATAGAAGTGACGCACCTTAAACACCACTTCTTTTTTCAGGTGAGCCATAGTGCCCACGTGAAGGCAGGGACAATCGATCGGAGCACCGTTCTTTGCGTGTCTTGTCATTCTGAGCGACCAAGTCCTCCACCGAACGCCACATAGATTGCACATCCTGAACATTTTTGTTAATTTATTATCTTTTTTTTTTCTTTGACAAGAGCGACGGGCCTTTATGAAGATGTTTAAATTAGAGTTGGGCAAGATAAAAAAAAATACCTATGTTTTAAATTTGAAGACCACCTCAAATTGCCTTTGTAAATTCACCAAATAGAATTTAATTTCAAGTGAATTAGTTGTCTAATGAATAAAATACATCATGCATTGTAGTGTTTTATTTGTATTTCTTTACCTTTAAAAACAATTTTTTTTTATTGTAGTGTTTTATTTTTATTTCTTTATCTTTAAAAACAAAAAGATGGGGTTGGTTGCTAATCACACAAGCCGTGTGATGTTCTCATCTAAGTGTATGTATCGTTGGGTGCCTAATGGCTTGATTTCAAATTAATTTACCAATGTGGGTTTATTAATTTCCAAAGATTGATTCTATAATTTCGTTCCAACAAACCAGTTTTTTCTTTAAATGAAAAGAAAATTATACAAAGAAGAATTTGAGAGACATTTCCCGGTTTCAAGAGCATTTGTATTATATAAGAATTAATGCACACGTGTATTGCATGTAAATTTTAAAATATTATTTGTTATTATTATTATTTTACCCGAACCCAATTCGTCACTTTTTACTCCTCCAACGACCCTTATTGTTGATGCCTTCAGTGTTGCGATTACAGAGCCAGTAAACTATGTTGCACTATCACATGGGAACCATCCTTAATAGAATGGATAAAATCGAATTCCAATGGATCTCTTTCTGACGATCGTGGAGGTTATGATGCTCTTCTCAGGAATGAATCCTCGACAATATTCATCGTGAGCATTGCGGGTCGAACTTCTCTTCCCTCCATTAATCTACTAGAGTTGAGATGTGTAGTTGTGGGCCTAACATTAGGTATTCCGCGTGGTTACAAGAAAATTTGGTTTGAAATGGACTCCACTACGATATTGGTTTGGGCTAAAGGAAAAGGTAATCTTCCATGAACAACATTTAGGCTAATGAGAATTCTCTCTCAAGCCCTTACTCACCTAGATGAATGGAAATATTCATACATAATTCTTGAAGGAAATAGCCCGGCTGATATTTTGGTCTCTTGGCATTGGAAACAAATTATTCTGCTACACCAAACTTGGTTGAACTTTGAAGAAGCAGTTCAATCTGACAGAGTAGACACTCTTTTCTCTCGATGCAAGTAGAACTCCAAGACTTTGGGTTTTTTGCATTTTGTCCAAATTGTAATTTTGGTTAATTAAGTTTTTCCATGGTTTAGTACTAAGTTGTTTAACTTAGTTGGGCGCGAGGCGCAGGCAGGATGCACGTTGACTTGGTTCACCCTTCCCTCTGGTTGTCTCCCATGCCCCTTTTATTACTCAGTTAATCCTTGTACATTTTGTATATTTATTCAGTTATAGTAATACAAATATCTCATTTACAAATATATATATATTTTTTCAAATCTCAATTTGTAATAAAGTTTAAAATATAAAAAGAACCAAGTATTTAATATGATTTCATAAAATAATTTGAACTTAGATTGAAAGTGGAAAGATCCAAGTGAATCAAAATAAATTCCTAGTGTAAGTTTAAGAGAAGCACTTTTTAATTTAAAATGAAATCTAACAAACACGTAAGAAAGCAAACAAGGAATGATCATACACATACAAAGGTTGGATAAGTCCATCTCTCATGATCTTATAAGAGACCATTGGTTAACAAAATAATAATGATATACGATGAGAATTTTTAACCATATAGACCTCTGGTTTTGGAAGTCATGCAATGGCCGGCTTTCATAACATGGATGAAAAAAAAGGCTATAGATTTGCCATATGCATGCCCTGAGAAGAGATGCTAAGAGGAAAAGGTAAAAAAGAAAATTTGTTTTCCCAAATTTTAATGAAGTTCAGTTGAATACAAGTCACATATGGAAAGAAAAGAAAACGAATTAATGTTCAACATTCATATAAAATTAAAGAGGAGGCTAAGAAGAGGTAAAAATACAACAAATGACAGGGATATTTTTTTTTGTTGGTTTTAGCAAAACATCTTTAGCTCATTCAGGAATGGCAAAAAGGAAGGTTAGGACGGATTAGTTTAATCTTAATCCCAAACTCACTAATAAAATTCCATCCTAAACTCATCCTAAACCCGGAACAAGTTTGATTAATATTCTGTCCCAAACCTATCCGGATTGGTTTTAAAAAAAACTCAAACCCATCCCAACAGGTTTTTAAAGAACCAAAACCCTTCTATCCCATTCCATTTAAAAGGAAACGGAATTAAGAATCTTAATTTGTTAAATATTTTAAATATTTACTTTTTTTTTCAAATTATAAATTAAATAATTATCTTATATAAAATTATTTGATATGTATTTAAGTATTTATCAATAATAATAATAATAATAATAATAATAATAATAATAATAATAATAATAATAATGGGTTATTTTTACTTATGTATCATATTAATTCTGATAATATAAGTGGGTTTTGCTCTTGAATCCCAAACCTGTCCCGTATCTTCACTGGATTGAGACGAATCATGTTCGGGTTCGATATTTAGGGGATCAAATCTGTCCCAATAAAAACAGATCAAGGTGAGTTTCCAATTTACTCTACCTTGGCATAGCTAGGTAAATTAGAGGGGTAAATTAGACGGGTGAGTTTCCAATTTACCCTACCTTGGAGTAGATAGTGTGGTCCGGCTTCTCTGCAAAGTGGGCATGGTTGACAAGTAATTAAGTCCTAGATTTTCAAATGTAGCATCATTTACTTCAACCATCCCAACCATGCATGCATCCTAAACATCTCTATATAAACCCCTCCAAATCAGTCCATCCTCACACCAAATACTTCTCTACCATTGTTACACAATTCATCCCCCTCCCTTTTGCTTTCCAATGGCTAAGTTTCAGGCAATGTTTGTGATCGCGATTCTCATCGTGTTCGTGATGACCTCCACCACCCAAGCACAAATTCCCCCACCACCATCAACCGGAGTTCCCCCTCCTCCTAGAACCACCACTACTACTCCCCCACCACCAACGCAGACCGGAGTCCCCCCTCCTCCTGGAACCAGCACTACTACTCCTCCACCATCAACACAGACTGGAGTCCCCCCTCCCCCAGAATCGGGGCTCGCCTGCCTCATACGTTGTTCAACAACAAGGCTGACCTGCGTCTTGTCATGCCCTTTTTTAAGTCTATCGTGCATCGACCTATGCAGTGCGGCTTTCTTCACCTGCCGCAGTACGTGCCCCCGTTGAATGAGAATATTCTCTCTACAACAAGCAAAGTACTACCTATCTATCTAATATCTATCTATCTATCATATAGAGGTGTTATGGATGTACTCAAACCATAGATCCTTATATTAGAATAAGACGACCACAGTTTGCCTTTGTTGTAATACTGTGCTAAAACCATATTTTATATGGTTTTTATATCTGTCCATCAATACAATGATATATGCTTCCATGACACCATATGTTTTCATTGCTAATTAAACAACCATATATATGCAGGTGTGATGTGTTATGAGTGTGCATACATGATTATCATCCATGTATCTTCAATTTTTATTAGCTTGGTTTGATTGATCAGATTTTTGAGTAGATGGAGATAATTACTACATATGTCAGAGCAATCACTCTTCTCAAGGGAATGGTAACAAAGTAGCTTCTTGGAACAACTATCGATCTATATATATAATGGACCTAGAAGGAGGGTGAACAAGTCTAATATTTCTAAACTGATCAGGTGGATTCTAAAATCATTCACTTTTTAATTAATTGATTTTAAGGTTGATTTGGTTTTTAAAGTAATATCAATTAAATATTTTAATTATCGACCTGATTATCCAAATCGATCAGAGTATATGTATGTGTATGTAAAATAAATCAACCAAGTATGAACAACCACAAGCAATTCACAGAACCCTCTTGGTTCTATTTTTTCTTCTACTGCAAGTCCTTTCGCAGATCTTTCCTGGGTTAATCACATGCTCAATTTAAGCATGTGGTGGTGGATGGATTTTTTCGGGTTAGTTTAGCAATGATACAAGTGTTAATGAGAGGACAATTTATCTTAATTTGGTATAAAAAACTAATTAGGATAAATTGTGGACAATTATCATAATTTTAAAATTAAACTTAAGATATTTTGTTCCACCTACAGGCTGAAATAATATTTATCTCCACTTTTTATCTTAATTTTGACAAATGTAAATATGCACAAAATTGGTAGACTTTTTATCCCATAAAATTAGGATAACTTATCATCAAATCCTTAATTCTTGCCAAACTAGGCCTAACATGGGGATAAGGGGTTTGTGTTAAATCACTTGTTATCCCATATGACATAAAAAAAATGCGGATAAAGCATGGACAATTTATCACTTGTTTTTATCCCCATTTTTTTTTATCTATGTCCACATTTTGAGATAAAAAATGGGGATAGTTTGTTTTGGGTAAAATGTGGAATAAACCTTATCCTAATTTTTTAATCCGTATTTTTTAAAATTTGGATAACATTTATGACTACCATTCAAAAAAAAATGTGTTCCACCAAACAATATTAATATCTCATTAATAGGAAGAGTAGATTTGATATTTTTAAAAAATTCAAAGTTATCCCAAATTTGATCCAAATGCAAGATTGAGGATAAGAACACAAAAAATGAGGATAATAAAAAGCAATACCAAATACAAATCTGGATAAAAATAGTGATTTTTTTATTTCTATAAATTAAACTAACTTATCTTAAAAATTTATCCCTTTACTAAACTAAGCTTTAGAGTTTAAATAAGGAAAGTAACTCACACAAGAGGGACTTTGGTTAAAAAAATATATGACGCCCAAGGAACATATGCCTATGTCGATGGTTTTCACTAATTGAAACACGTAATTTAATCTATGGTTTTTCACTTGTTACCCTCTCCATGAGCTACTTTTGAATGTTCTAGGTATTCCTTTTGTTATGATTAACTAAAGTTGAATGTCTACTGTAACACATGTGCATTTTCTATTATTTATATGTTTTATTTAAATATGTAAATAAGATATTTGAATTAAAATTAGTGTGTTTTGTGTGTTTTTAAGTTTCGGCTCATTTAATGTATCCTTATGGACCCATTTCAGTTTATAATTTTATATATTATTTGTTAATGTTAAAGATTTTATATATTTTTTTTTGAATATTTTCAAGATCTTAAATGGTTACAATTTATAAAATTTTGATCTCAAAAGATTAAATTTTGAAATTTCATTGTTATTGATTTTCAGGACATAGTTTTGAATCTTGAAATTTTTATTATAGACTGTAGGGATCTATCTGTAATTCGGATAGGGACATATTTGTAAACCCGAAACAATCCAGGGATCAGAGAGTGAGACGGTGGATGTGGGTGTGACTAGGCCTGTCAACGGGTCGGGTCTAGACCCGAACCCGACTCGACCCGGACCCGATTACACGTGTAATATACCCGACCCGATTTGGACCCGACCCAGCGGACCCGAACAAACAAACGGGTCGGGTCCGGGTCCACCCCGCCCCGACCCGTTGGACCCGAGACCCGATTGTTTTATTAATATATGCTCATATATTATAAGACTATTAGTATTAGTTGATACATAATTTTATTTCTTACTTAACTTATGTTTGTATCCATAAGTTCATAAATCATAATCATAATCATAACATTTTTTTTGTTGTGTTGATGTTGTAATTTGTAAGAACTTGATTGTTTAATATGTAATAAATTTAGTAATGTATTATCGTCGGTTTGTTTTGGATAATTAACTTAGTAGCTTTTGAATTTGTATAATTAATTAGTTTGTTGCATGATTTATGTTTATTATTTTAGTTAATATGTTAGTGTTTATTCTTTTGAATGTTGTTTATGTTAATATTGTTTTGAATGTTTGTATAATTAGTTATCTTTATTGTTTAGGTTAATATTTTTTTTTATGTTAATGGTTATTGTTTTGGATATTGTTTAATAATTCATTTACTTCTTTTGAATTGTATAAAATTATGTTCAAACAGTCTCATTAATAATAATGTTTTATTACAAAAATTTTCAAATAGAACGATAAGACAAACAAATACAAGCTCTTCTCCTTTTTTTTCTTTTTTTTTTGCCAACCATCCGGGTCGGGTCGGACCCGGACCCGACCCGGACCCAACGGGTCAGGGTCCGGGTCCACATTTCCCCGGACCCGCCGGGTCCTAGATTGGACCCGGACCCGTTGGGTCTTGCCACGGGTCGGGTCCGGGTCCACCCCGACCCGACCCGGACCCGACCCGTTGACAGGTGTGACCATGTTTCAGCCCATGATGGGCCTTATGAGGGCACCAAAGAGGGCCCATATGCATGGAATAATGCATGTGAGAATTATGCACGTCAGCAGTGCATGGAGAATGATGCACGCGAACAAAATATGGGCGGCGTGTCTATTCGGCAGAGAGAGAGAGAGAGAGAGGGTGTGATTGAAACCGAGAGAGAAGGGGTTAGAGAGAGAAAAAGAGGTATTTAATCTTTTCATCTATGATTTTATTTTTCTTATTATTTGTTAAATTCATGTTCAAGTATATGGATTTTTTGGGTTTTTAATAAAATTAGGGTTTTGATTTATTTTAAGGATTACAAATATTTTTATGGGATTTTGAGTTTTTGATATAATTAGAGTTTTGATAGATATATATATATATGTTCACGTTATTGGATTTTTTTTATGTTCTTATAAAAAATAGGGTTTTAATCTATTATTTATTATGGTTAGATATATGTTAGATATTTGGATTTTTGAGTCTGCATACACTTAAGGTTTCGATTTATTATTTATTTTAAAGATTAGAACTATGTTCAGATTTCTAAAATATAAGTTTTTAATAATTATAGGATTATGATTTATGCGTATACTTAATAAGCTTTATTTATTTTCAATTTTTACTAATTAATAGCTTATTTTTATAGAAAAAAAGTATTTTCATATTATTTTATTAATTTTTGTTATTTTATTATTAATTTGAATTTCTGGATTTTTGTCTTTTCTGTTTTGTCTTTTCTCGAAGAGTCTCAAGATCGGTGAGGGGTGTGGTAAAACATTCCTTGCAGTGGCGACCCATCTAATTTATTTATTTTCATTTTGTTATGTACTAGTTAATCTCAGCTACATCATTTAGTTTAGTGCATCAATCTTTTGAGGAAAAACAAGTGACGATCACAACAGTGTCCTTGGGAGTGGTTGAGCGACCTTGGACGATCTTTCGAACAGCGATCTGATATGTCGCGTGCGGACCGGAACCAAGTTCGAAAGAACCCGGATTAACGACAACAAATTGGAACCAAGTTCGAAAGAACCCGGATTAACGACGACAAATTTTTTCATCAAACGCACCCGAAGGCAGGGACAATCTCGGAGCACCGTTCTTTGCGTGTCTTGTCATTCTGAGCTACCAAGTTCTCCACCCCGCGCCATATAGATTGCACATCCTGAACATTTTTGTTAATGGGAGGTATTTATAGTGGACGTATTTATAGTGCCAGTACTGGTGTATCGTTGGGTGCCTAATGGTATTATAGATGCTTAATCTCATCCTATATATTGTGTTGATTTCAAATTAATTTACCAATGTGGGTTTATTAATTTCCAAAGATTGATTCTATAATTTCGTCCCAACAAACCAGTTTTTTCTTTAAATTATATAGAGAAGAATTTGAGAGACATTTCCCAGTGTCAAGAGCATTTGTATTATATAAGAATTAATGCACACGTGTATTGCCCGTAAATTTGAAGATATTATTTGTGATTATTATTATTTTACCTGAAAATGATTCGTCACTATTTGCCCCTCCAACGACCCTTATTGTTGATGCCTTCAGCAGTGTTGCGATTACAGAGCCCAGTAAACTATGTTGCACTATCACATGGGAACCACCCTTAATAGAATGGATAAAATCAAATTCCGATGGATCTCTTTCTGACGAATGTGGAGGTTATGATGCTCTTCTCAGGAATGAATCCTCGACAATATTCATCGTGAGCATTGCGGGTCGATCTTCTCTTCCCTCCATTAATCTACGAGAATTGAGATGTGTAGTTGTGGGCCTAACATTAGGTATTCCGCGTGGTTACAAGAAAATTTGGTTTGAAATGGACTCCACTACGATATTGGTTTGGGCTAAAGGAAAAGGTAATCTTCCATGAACAACATTTAGGCTAATGAGAATTCTCTCTCAAGCCCTTACTCACCTAGATGAATGGAAATATTCATACATAATTCTTGAAGGAAATAGCCCGGCTGATATTTTGGTCTCTAGGCATTGGAAAACAAATTATTCTGCTACACCAAACTTGGTTGAACTTTGAAGAAGCAATTCAATCTGACAGAGTAGACACTCTTTAATTTACTCTCGATGCAAGTAGACTTCAAGACTTTGGGTTTTTTGCATTTTGTCCAAATTGTAATTTTGGTTAATTATGTTTTTCCACGGTTTAGTACTAAGTTGTTTAACTTAGTTGGGCGCGAGGCGCGGGCAGGATGCATGTTGACTTGGTTCACCCTTCCCTCTGGTTGTCTCCCATGCCCCTTTTATTACTCAGTTAATCCTTGTACATTTTGTACATTTTGTATATTTGTTCAGTTATAGTAATACAAATATTTCATTTACAAATATAATTTTTTTTCCAAATCTCAATTTGTAATAAAGTTTAAAATATAAAAAGAACCAAGTATTTAATATGATTTCATAAAATAATTTGAACTTAGATTGAAAGTGGAAAGATCCAAGTGAATCAAAATAAAGTCCTAGTGTAAGTTTAAGAGAAGCACTTTTTAATTTAAAATGAAATCTAACAAACACGTAACGAAAGCAAACAAGGAATGATCATACGCATACAAAGGTTGGATAAGTCCATCTCTCATGATCTTATAAGAGACCATTGGTTAACAAAATAATAATGATAGACGATGAGAATTTTTAAACCTATAGACCTCTGGTTTTGGAAGTCATGCAATGGCCGGCTTTCATAACATGGATGAAAAAAAAGGCTATAGATTTGCCATATGCATGCCCTGAGAAGAGATGCTAAGAGGAAAAGGTAAAAAAGAAAATTTGTTTTCCCAAATTTTAATGAAGTTCAGTTGAATACAAGTCACAAATGGAAAGAAAAGAAAACGAATTAATGTTCAACATTCATATAAAATTAAAGAGGAGGCTAAGAAGAGGTAAAAATACAACAAATGACAGGGATTTTTTTTTTGTTGGTTTTAGCAAAACATCTTTAGCTCATTCAGGAATGGCAAAAAGGAAGGTTAGGACGGATTAGATTAATCTCAATTCCAAACCCACTAATAAAATCCCATCCCAAACTCATCCCAAACCCGTGACAAGTTTGATTAATATTCTGTCTCAAACCTATCCAGATTAGTTTTAAAAAAAACTCAAACCCATCCCAACGGGTTTTTAAAGAACCAAAACCCTTCTATCCCATTCCATTTAAAAGGAAACGGAATTAAGAATCTTAATATGTTAAATATTTTAAATATTTATTATTCCTTTTCAAATTATAAATTAAATAATTATCTTATATAAAATTATTTGATATGTATTTAAGTATTTTATCAATAATAATAATAATAATAATAATAATAATAATAATAATGGGCTATTTTTACTTATGTATCATATTAATTATGATAATATAAGTGAGTTTTGCTCTTGAATCCCAAACCTGCCCCGTATCTTCACCGGATGGAGACGAATCAAGTTCGGGTTCGATATTTAGGGGATCAAATCCGTCCAAATAAGATCAGATCAAGGTGAGTTTCCAATTTACCCTACCTTGAAATAGCTAGGTAAATTAGAGGGGTAAATTAGACAGGTGAGTTTCCAATTTACCCTACCTTGGAGTAGAGTGGTCCGGCTTCTCTGCAAAGTGGGCATAGTTGACAAGTAATTAAGTCCTAGATTTTCAAATGTAGCATCATTTACTTCAACCATCCCAACCATGCATGCATCCTAAACATCTCTATATAAACCCCTCCAAATCAGTCCCTCCTCACACCAACTACTTCTTCTCTTCCATTGTTACACAATTCATCCCCCTCCCTTTTGCTTTCCAATGGCTAAGTTTCAGGCAATGTTTGTGATCGCGATTCTCATCGTGTTCGTGATGACCTCCACCACCCAAGCACAAATTCCCCCACCACCATCAACTGGAGTTCCCCCTCCTCCTGGAACCACCACTACTACTCCCCCACCACCAACGCAGACTGGAGTCCCCCCTCCTCCTGGAACCAGCACTACTACTCCTCCACCATCAACACAGACTGGAGTCCCCCCTCCCCCAGAATCGGGGCTCGCCTGCCTCATACGTTGTTCGACAACAAGGCTGACCTGCGTCTTGTCATGCCCTTTTTTAAGTCTATCGTGCATCGACCTATGCAGTGCGGCTTTCTTCACCTGCCGCAGTACGTGCCCCCGTTGAATGAGAATTTTCTCACTTCAACAAGCAAAGTACTACCTATCTATCTAATATCTATCTATCTATCATATAGAGGTTTTATGGATGTACTCAAACCATAGATCCTTATATTAGAATAAGACGGCCACAGTTTGCCTTTGTTGTAATACTGTGCTAAAACCATAGTTTATATGGTTTTTCTATCTGTCCATCAATACAATGATATATGCTTCCATGACACCATATGTTTTCATTGCTAATTAAACAACCATATATATGCAGGTGTGATGTGTTATGACTTATGAGTGTGCATACATGATTATCATCCATGTATCTTCAATTTTTATTAGCTTGGTTTGATTGATCAGATTTTTGAGTAGATGGAGATAATTACTACATATGTCAGAGCAATCACTCTTCTCAAGGGAATGGTAACAAAGTAGCTTCTTGGAACAACTATCGATCTATATATACAATGGACCTAGAAGGAGGGTGAACAAGTCTAATATTTCTAAGCTGATCAGGTGGATTCTAAAATCATTCACTTTTTAATTAATTGATTTTAAGGTTGATTTGGTTTTTAAAGTAATATCAATTAAACATTTTAATTATCAACCTGATTATCCAAATCGATCAGAGTATATGTATGTGTATGTAAAATAAATCAACCAAGTATGAACAACCACAAGCAATTCACAGAACCCTCTTGGTTCTATTTTTCCTTCTACTGCAAGTCCTTTTGCAGATCTTTCCTGGATTAATCACATGCTCAATTTAAGCATGTGGTGGTGGATGGATTTTTTAGGGTTAGTTTAGCAATGATATAAGTGTTAATGGGAGGACAATTTATCCTCATTTGGTATAAAAAACTAATTAGGATAAATTCTGGACAATTGTCATAATTTTAAAATTAAACTTAAGATATTTTGTTCCACCTAAAGGCTAAAATAATATTTATCCTCACTTTTTATCTCAATTTTGACAAATGTAAATATGCACAAAATTGGTAGACTTTTTATCCTCTAAAATTAGGATAACTTATCATCAAATCCTTAATTCTTGCCAAACTAGGCCTAACATGGGGATAAGAGTTTGTGTTAAATCACTTGTTATCTCATATGACATAAAAAAATGCGGATAAAGCATGGACAATTTATCACTTGTTTTTATCCCCATTTTTTTTTATCTATGTCCATATTTTGAGATAAAAAAATGGGGATAGTTTGTTTTGGGTAAAATGTGGAATAAACTTTATCCTAATTTTTTATTCTTAATTTTTAAAATTTGGATAACATTTATGACTACCCTTCAAAAAAAAAAATGTGTTCCACCAAACAATATTAATACCTCATTAATAGAAAGAGCAAATTTGATATATTTTTAAAAAATTCACAGTTATCCCAAATTTGATCCAAATGCAAGATTGATAATAATAACACAAAAAATGAGTATAATAAAAGCATTATCAAATACAAATCTGAATAAAAATAATGATTTTTTTATTTCTATAAATTAAACTAACTTATCTTAAAAATTTATTCCTTTACTAAACTAAGCTTTAGAGTTTAAATAAGGAAAGTAACTCGCACGAGAGGGACTTTGGTTAAAAAAATATGACGCCCAAGGCAAATATGCCTATGTCGATGGTTTTCACTAATTGAAACTCACGTAATTTAATCTATGATTTAATCTTGGTTTTTCACTTGTTACCCTCTCCATGAGCTACTTTTGAATGTTCTAGGTATTACTTTTGCTATGATTAACTAAAGTTGAATGTCTACTGTAACACCTGTGCATTTTCTCTTATTTATTTATTTGATTTAAATATGTAAATAAGATATTTGAATTAAAATTAGTGTGTTTTGTGTGTTTTTAAGTTTTGACTCATTTAGTGTATCCTTATGGACCATTTCAGTTTACAATTTTATATATTATTTGTTAATGTTGAAGATTTTATATATTTTCATTTTACAATTTATAAAATTTTGATTTCAAAAGATTAAATTTTGAAATTTCATTGTTATTGATTTTCAGGGACCTAGTTTTGAATCTTAAAATTTTTATTGTGGACTGTAGAGATCTATCTGTAATTCAGATAGAGACCTATTTGTAAACCCGAAACAATCCAGGGTCTGTGTAAGAGAGAGTGAGACGTTGAATGTGGGCGTGACCATGTTTCAGCCCATGATGGGCCTTATGAGACCACCGAAGAGGGCCCACATGCATGGAATAATGCATGTGAGAATTATGCACGTGAGCAGTGCATGGAGAATGATGCGCGCGAACAAAATATGGGCGGCGTGTCTATTCGGCAGAGAGAGAGAGAGAGGGGGGGGGTGTGAGAGAAACCAAGAGAGAGAAGTGGTTAGAGAGAGAAAAAAAGTTATTTAATCTTTTCTTTCTATCATTTTTTTTTTATTTATTAGATTCATATTCAAGTATTTGGATTTTTTGGGTTTTTAATAAAATTAGGGTTTTGATTTATTTTAAGGATTAAATATATTTTTATGGGATTTTGAGTTTTTGATATAATTAGAGTTTTGATAGATATATATGTTCACGTTATTGGATTTTTTTTATGTTGTTATAAAAACTAGGGTTTTCTATTATTTATTATTGTTAGATATATGTTAAGTATTTGGATTTTTAAGTCTTCATAAACTTAGGGTTTTGATTTATTATTTATTTTAAAGATTAGATCTATGTTCAGATTTCTATAATATAAATTTTTAATAATTATAGGGTTATAATTTATGTGTATACTTAATAAGCTTTATTTATTTTTAATTTTTACTAATTAATAGTTTATTTTTCTAGAAAAAAATATTTTCATATTATTTTATGAATTTTTGTTATTTTATTATTATTTTGAATTTATGGATTTTTATCTTTTCTGTTTTGTCTTTTCTGGTTTTGTCTTTTTGATTTGGTCTTTTAGTATCTGGTTTTATTGTAAATATGTTTTTTATCTTACTCGTAGGTTGGGGTATATATGGATGGATTTAGATTGTTGGGTATAAAATTTAAACTTATTAATTATGGATAGGTAATTAGGCCTTGAGCTTAGGCTTAAATTATAGGTTTTAATTAATAATTTATTTGGTTTATCTAGATTGTAATTTTTGTTGTGAGCTTCATTTTTCGGACCTAGCTAGGGTCCATTTGAGGTGAGTATGTCTATCGATTTATTTTATGTGAGTTTTTCCCTATATTGTTGAATTTCACGTGCTAATTATATTTGTGTGATATTATGTAATATCCATACATTTATATTATGATAATTTTGCGTGATTTGGATATTTTTCATATTGATCAATTTGCAATTCTTATTGAATAAAGTTGCATGATTTAATTCCTTTATCATGTCATTTAAATAACATGAATTATGCTATTCATGTTTCAAGAATTAATATAATACATTTTCTGATGCTTATATTTTTGAAATAATATTTGAATTAAACATTTTCATTTTGAGACTTTTGAAAAAATTTAAGACTAGTGGAGACAACCTAGTCCGATGAGATTTTATCAAGATGCATATTATGACATATTTCTGGAAAAAATCCCCCCGTTGTATTTTGCCTTTGGGAGGAAGGTCTAGGACTCGAAGAGTCCCAAGATCGGTGAGGGGTGTGGTAAAACATTCATTGCAGCGGCAGATTCTTTTGTTTGGAGTCTGCAGCAATCGGGGCATCTGTGTTGGTGTTCTCGTAGTGATGGCAGTGGCGACCCATCTAATTTGTCTACTCGAGGAGCTTTTTGAGCGATTTAGTCGTTTAGGGCTTGACACACCAGTTTAGGGGAACAGTTCTTCTGATTGAGAACCTTATCCAGTCATATCATTTAAGCTGTATGATTTCTATAACGTGGACGAAGGATTGGGCGCGAGGTGCGGGCAGGATGCACGTTGACTTGGTTCACCCTTCCCTCTGGTTGTCTCCCATGCCCCTTTTATTACTCAGTTAATCCTTGTACATTTTGTATATTTATTTAGTTATAGTAATACAAATATCTCATTTACAAATATAATTTTTTTCCAAATCTCAATTTGTAATAAAGTTTAAAATATAAAAAGAACCAAGTATTTAATATGATTTCATAAAATAATTTGAACTTAGATTGAAAGTGGAAAGATCCAAGTGAAACAAAAAAATTCCTAGTGTAAGTTTAAGAGAAGCACTTTTTAATTTAAAATGAAATCTAACAAACACGTAACGAAAGCAAACAAGGAATGATCATACGCATACAAAGGTTGGATAAGTCCATCTCTCATGATCTTATAAGAGACCATTGGTTAACAAAATAATAATGATAGACGATGAGAATTTTTAAACCTATAGACCTCTGGTTTTGGAAGTCATGCAATGGCCGGCTTTCATAACATGGATGAAAAAAAAGGCTATAGATTTGCCATATGCATGCCCTGAGAAGAGATGCTAAGAGGAAAAGGTAAAAAAGAAAATTTGTTTTCCCAAATTTTAATGAAGTTCAGTTGAATACAAGTCACATATGGAAAGAAAAGAAAACGAATTAATGTTCAACATTCATATAAAATTAAAGAGGAGGCTAAGAAGAGGTAAAAATACAACAAATGACAGGGATATTTTTTTTTGTTGGTTTTAGTAAAACATCTTTAGCTCATTCAGGAATGGCAAAAAGGAAGGTTAGGACGGATTAGTTTAATCTTAATCCCAAACCCACTAATAAAATCCCATCCAAACTCATCTCAAACCCGTGACAAGTTTGATTAATATTCCGTCCCAAACCTATCTAGATTGGTTTTAAAAAAAACTCAAACCCATCCCAACGGGTTTTTAAAGAACCAAAACCCTTCTATCCCAATCCATTTAAAAGGAAACGGAATTAAGAATCTTAATTTGTTAAATATTTTAAAGATTTATTATACCTTTTCAAATTATAAATTAAATAATTATCTTTTATAAAATTATTTGATTTATATTTAAGTATAATAATAATAATAATAATAATAATAATAATAATAATAATAATAATAATAATAATGGGTTATTTTTACTTATGTATAAATTAATTTTGATAATATAACTAATTTAAATAAAGTATAACAAGGAGGGGTGAGTTTTGCTCTTGAATCCCAAACCCGCCCCATATCTTCACCTGGTTGAGACGAATTAAGTTCGAGTTCGACATTTAGGGGATCAAACTCATCCCAATAAGATTAGATTGAAGCGAGTTTCTAATTTGACCTATCTTGGAGTTGCTAGGTAAATTGGAGGTGTGAAATTCAGCATCTTATAGTGTGGTCCTTCTTCTGTGCAAGGTGGGAATAGTTCTCTAGTAATTTAAGTCCTAGATTTTCAAATGTAGCATCATTTACTTCAACCATCCCAACCATGCATGCATCCTAAACATCTCTATATAAACCCCTCCAAATCAGTCCGTCCTCACACCAACTACTTCTCTTCCATTGTTACACAATTCATCCCCCTCCCTTTTGCTTTCCAATGGCTAAGTTTCAGGCAATGTTTGTGATCGCGATTCTCATCGTGTTCGTGATGACCTCCACCACCCAAGCACAACCTCCCCCAGCAACACCACCACCACCAACCTCGGGGCTCGTCTGCCTTATTGGTTGTGCGACAACAAGGCTGACTTGCGTCTTGTCATGCCCTTTTTTAAGTCTGTCGTGCATCGACCTATGCAGTGCGGCTTTCTTCACCTGCCGCAGTACGTGCCCCCGTTGAATGAGAATTTTCTCACTACAACAAGCATAATTACTATCTAACTACTATCTATCTATCCATCTATCTATCTATCAGAGGTTTTTTGGATATGCTCAAACCATATACCCTTATATTAGAATAAGATAACCACAGTTTGCCTTTGTTGTAATACTGTGCTAAAATCATAGTTTATATGGTTTTTCTATCTATCTATCTATCTATCAATACAATGATACATGCTTCCATTGCACCATATGTTTTCATTGCTAATTTAACAGCCATATGCAGGAGTGATGTGTTATGGGTGTGCATGAATGATCATCACCCATGTATCTTAATTTTTATTAACTTGGTTTGATTGATCAGATTTTATAGTAGATGGAGATAATTAAGTACTCAACATATGTCAGAGCAATCACTCTTCTCAAGGGACTGGTAACAATGTAGCTTCTTGGAACAACTATTGATCTCTATATATAATGGACCTAGAAGGAGGGTGAACAAGTCTAATATTTCTAAACTGATCAGGTGGATTCTAAAATCATTCACTTTTTAATTAATTGATTTTAAGGTTGATTTGGTTTTAAAAGTAATATCAATTAATTATTTTAATTATCGACCTGATTATCCAAATCGTTCAGAGTATATGTATATGTATGTAAAATAAATCAACCAAGTATAAACAACCACAAGCAATTCACAGAACTCTCTTGGTTCTATTTTCCCTTCTACTGCAAGTCCTTTCGCAGATCTTTCTGGATTAATCACATGCTCAATTTAAGCATGTGGTGGTGGATGGATTTTTTAGGGCTAATTTAACAAGGGTATAAGTGTTAATGGGAGGACAATTTATACCCGTTTGATATAAAAAATAATTAGGATAAATTGTGAATAGTTGTCTTAATTTTAAAATAAAACTTGAGATATTTTGTTCCACCTAAAGGTTAGAATAACATTCATCTCTACGTTTTATCACAATTTTGACAAATGCAAATACGCACAAAATTGGTGAACATTTTATCCCCTAAAATTAGGATAACTCATCATCAAATCCTTAACTCTTGCCAAACTAGGCCTAGCATGGGGATAAGGGTTGAGATAAGAAAAAAATTGAGTTAAATCACTTGTTATCCCAAATAGCATAAAAAAGGGATAAAGCATGGATTTAGCTACATTTTGTGATAAAAAATGGGGATAGTTTGTCATGTGTTAAAGGTGAAATAGACTTTGTCCCAATATTTTATTTCTATTTTGTAAAATTTGAATAACATTTATGACTACCCTTTCCAAAAAAAAAAAAAAAAGTTCCACCAAACAATATTAATACCTCATTAATAGCAAGAGCAGATTTGATCCAAATGCAAGATTGATGATAAAAATACAAAAAATAGGATAATAAAAAACATTATCAAATACAAATTGGATAAAAATAGTGATTTTTTTATCCCCATAAGTTATGTTAACTTATTTTAAAAATTTATCCATTTACCAAACTAGACTTTAGAGTTTAAATAAGGAAAATGGAAAAGAAATATAGATTTATAAAATACTCTTTCTAATACTCTTATAGATATACTTATAAAATTTATTTATTTACCTATATTACAATTATAACCAGTTCTTTCTTATGATCTATCTAGTTTGTCTTGACGAACCCTATGCGAATGGCGGGATAAGTAATCATGTCAAATCTTACCAATTTCAAAGATGTGATTTTGTCATGATTGTTTGGACGATTTCTTCTTGCGATTTTTTGTTTTAAGTTCCCGTATACTATAGGATTTAGCTATCAATCTCTCACTTCTTCATATTTAAGTTATAGTCCCTACATTTAAATGATATGTTCCATTTTAATCTTGAGAGGGACTTATTTTTAAATTATTTAATTTATTTTTTAGTCCCTAAGAGTGACCCATTCTTAAATTATCATTTAAATGTAGGGATTAAAATCTAAATATGAAGAAGTGAGGGATCAATAGTTAAATCATATAGTTTATAGGGACTTAAAACTAAAAATTCCTTTATTCTTTCGAAACAATATTGATAATAAGGTGGGTCTGGAATCTGGATCCCCTTAGTGCTCATTTGTATCAGTTGGATCAGTAACGTTTTAGGTGCTGTCACGTGGACTTAACATGGCAATGCTTCGAAGGATGTGAAACGGACATATTGGACGGTAACATGAACATTTGTTTTTATTTCCTCTCTTTTTCCATTTATTTATTTATTAGTCTTTTTTCTCTTTCTGTCATAAATTGTTTCACGTTCTTTATTTGAAATTAATTTTCAATTCTAATCTATTTAATAAAATAATATATGTTCTAAATATTAACATCCAAATTTGTTAAATCTAATCTATTCTTTGTAAAAATTTATTGGATAAATAAATCTACAAAAGATTTTTTGTATATATATAGGATAATCTTATTAAAAATTAAAATTAAAATAAATACACAAAAGCATAATAATATTTTTAAAATAACAACCAACATTAACACTTCACGTTAAAGATTCTAATCTCTCTTTTATTCCGGATCCAAATAGGATTGACTTCAGTTAGTCTCATTATTATCAAAGTGCACTGCTTATGAATCGAGCTGCATAGTTTATGAATCAAACTATATAGTCAATTTGTGGGTAAAAATTTCACTCTTTTATTGAATTTAGTTAGTTATTGGATAAAACATGGATTTCTAAGTATCATCTGTATCTAATAGGAGAATAGAATATGTACCCAATAATTTGATGAGAAGTTCAAGTCATAGGCTATGCAGTTCCATTCATATGTTATACATATCGATATTGATGGGATTGACCAATCAAGACTACGTTATCAGATCAATCATTTTTTTTTCTAAATTTTTTTTGACCAATTCAAATCTTCATGCAACAAATCTGTCAATTATTTAACGTGATTTTATGATTACAAGATATTAAAATTATGTTTTATAAATTTCTTTGTTAAGTATTGTGATGTTATTTTAACAAATAATTTGAAAATATTATTATTGATATTATGAATCTAACATTTATGGATTGAATTAAACAATGCATGAATCGAATTGAAAGACTATTGAAATGAACTGAACAATGTATGAATCAAATTGAACTGAACAATGTATGAACAATTTGATTCATATATTGTTCAATTCATTTCAATAGGTTTTGAGTTCAATTCATGCATTGTTTAATTTAATTTCATAAGTGTTAGTTAAATTCATTACAGTGGATTGACCATTGTAAAAACATCTCGTTGTAAAAAGGGCATCTCATAAAGGGCATCTCATATTTTTCAGTAGGTTCTAAGGTTTTTATTTTCGGCGTGATCATTGTAAAACTTCTTGTTGATAGTGGATTGATATCTGGTGTGCTCCGTGTACGTAGGCAAGATTTACCAAACCACGTAATTCTTTGTGTCTTTCATTCGATTTGTTTGTTTATTTTTTTTATTAATTGCATCCCAAGATCTAGGACACAAGAGATGCCTAGTCACTGGATATGTAGATCTAGAACACTGGAGGTGTCTATTCAAGTGAGGGCAATGGATTTAGATAGGGAATTATCCAAAATTGAGAGGTTGGATGGTACAAATTTTGGCTATTGGTAGATAAAGATGGAGGATCATCTGTACAAGAAAGAGTTTTATCAACCATTGAAAGAGAAACCAGACGAGATGGAGTAAGCAGCATGGGATTTGTTTGATCAGAAAGCTCTCGGTGCAGTGAGGAGGACGTTGTCGAAGCATATTGCCTTCAATGTTAAGAAAGAGACATCCACGGCTGCTCTCATGGCCAAACTGTGCAAGATGTATGAACAACCTTTTGCAACAAATAAGGTACATCCCATTAAGAAGTTATTCAATATGAAGATGACCAAAATTACAATTTCAAGGAGCATCTTAACGACGTTAATGAATTACAGATCAATTAATGGGACTATACAAAAGGAGGAAGAATTTTGAATAAAAGAGCAATGGGACTACAAAAGAAGGTCATTCCATTGTTAACAACAATATGCAATGCAGATTATTAGCAATTCAGTTAACAACAAAAATAATCATTTGCTGACTCGCATGCATAGTGATTTTGCCTTCATGTTCTTCATGTAAGATATGAAGCAATTCCTCCGAGAAGTCGGCTGGTTTCTGGACCGTGAAGCCAATGGAAGATTGGTGTGCTGAAAGGTGGTGTGCCACCCGATTGCCTTCATGGTAGACATGAGTGGCCTTCCAATCTAATAACGATGCAGAGCGGTTCTGAAAGGCCTGCAGGTCTCATAGGTAGTCCAAGGAATGTTCACTTGACCACGAATCCAAGCAATGAATGTAGTGGAGTCATATTCAAACCATACACGAGTAGCATTGAGTTAATGGCATAAACATATACCCCCGAGCAACCCGAGTTCCAGAATGTTAATGGAATAGCGGATAAGGCTCAAGGGGAGAATCCAGAATGATCCCGAATTAGAGCACCGGACTAATCCTGGATAAATGCACACCCTCGACCAGCCCTTTGTGATGATAAATAGATAAATCATATAAATAAAAAGAGTAGATCAAATATGAAAGACATGAGATAACCAACATCCATAAAATAAATAAAAATAATGCTTGACTTTTTGTTTATGAATTAATGTCTCAATCGGATAATACTTGATTTTTTATCCACGACTTGATGTCTCAATAAAAAAATGTTTGACTTTTTTTTTTGTCATGAATTGATGTTTCAATTGAATAATACTTAACATATTGGTCCACAAAATAACATCTCAGTCGAATAATGATGGAATTTTTGTCCACTAATTGATGTCTCAATTAAATAACACTTGATTTTATGTCCATGAACTAATGTTTTCATTGAACTACACAGGATTTATAATTCCATAAACATAAACTTTTTGTCCATGAAAATCATAATCAACTAGCCTCTATTATTCAATCTCTCTCCCTCCTTATCGATCTCTAATTTTCTCTCTCATCATGTGCCTTCAGTCTCTCTCTCTCTCTCACACACACACTCTCTGGAATGAATCCTTGACATTCAACGTGAGCATGCATTGCGGGTCGATCTCCTCTTCCCCCCATTAATCTACTCGAACTGAGAAGTGTAGTTGTAGGCCTAACTTTATGTATTCCGCGTGGTTGGAGATTGTAATATTTAAAATGATTATAGTGTTTCACTTTTATTATGTTATATTAATTTTTCTTTTATAATAAAACCATCTTACTTTATGAAAAATAAAATAAATTTAGCTTCTACATTTGAAAGGGGTATATTTGATAATTAAATAATAAAGAACTATTTTACAACTTATTTTAACATCTGCATCCACTACTTATTACTTTCTTTCTAACAACAACAACAAATATGTTAACTACTTATTAGATGATTAAAATGAAAAACCTTTGAGCTATGATCTATAATTTGAAAATGAAAACTGCAACAAATATGGCACTGGTCAGACTTTGAAAAAGCAATTCAATCTGACATAGTATAAACTCATTTTACTCCCGATGCAAGTAGACTTCAAGACTTTGGGCTTTTTGCATTTTTTCTAAATTGTAATTTTAATTTGCTTATGTTTGTCCATGGTTTAGTACTATGTTGTTTAACTTAGGTGGTGCGAGGGGCGGGCAGGATGCACGTTGACTTATTAGTTCACCCTTCCCTCTGGTTGTCTCCCCCACCCCTTTTATTACTCAATTAACCCTTGCACATTTTGTATATTTGTTAATTATGAATATCAAAAAATTCTCAAGATCTCAATTTGTAATAAGTTCTAGGGGCCAAAATCTAAGCCCATTAATTATGATCCACTTACTAGCGAACCCAAGACCCGATTATCAAGGGCCCATGACTCGGATAGCCCACCGAACGTGGATCTGACCCATCGAACCCTCCATATCTAACGACCAAAGAATATTAAGTTAGATTTGAGATCAAATCCCAACCCAAAATATAATTTTGGGATCATCAATGCAAAGATCTCAAAATCTCATATAATTCTCACATTATATATTGGATTTGGAACTATTATTGACTGATTTTTTAAATCCTAATAATATATATATTTGATTTGGGACCATCAATGATTGATCTTCCAAATCCCAAAAATATATATATTTAAATTCAGTGATGATACCCAAGCCCCAACTCATAGGCTTAACTCACAGGTCATATGAGGTGTCATCATCTTATTGATTGGCTTGTTGACTTTTCAAAAAGGGTAAAATGGCAAAATATAGATGTCATTCACTAAAAATATATACCATTTGTAACGCCCCCATACCCACGACTCCGTTTTGAAGTGTGAAATACGGTGCATTAACCTCTAACTTTTCACAAAACACGAGACATTTAAAACATAAAAGGGATTTATTTAAAACAATGTCGATTAAAACATAACCAGGATCTAAACGCAATTCATCCTAAACACGGATGATTACATACGAAATGAAATTTATTCAAATATCCAACTGTTTTTGCTGAAAGGGACTAAGAAAACTACATGCCAAAGAAAATGCTTATTCAATTCACCTAAATGCAACGGAAATAAAACGTAGCTACGATTTCCACCACCGAGATCAACGATCACCAACGACTACCCTGAAAGTTTGGGGAAAGAGGGGTGAGCAACCACATGCTCAGTGAATGGACCTTTGAGGTCCCAATAATATTTGATATCAAATTATAATCTTTAATAAAATATCATAAGAAAGCAATTTACAACATATAATAATAAGATATTTTGCAAATATAATAAATTTCTGGTAATCCAAATTTATAGAGATCTCATTCCAATGCATATTCTCCAAATCTTATCAAATACATGATGTGTATGAATGCAACGGACACACATGCCCGTATGATAGCACCTAACCATCTACAGCACCTAGCAGTAAGGATTTCGCACAGGAAATCATGTCACCTAGACACATGTCACCTAGACATAAATCACCTAGACTTGGGTCCATTCTAAACCAGGGTCACCTAGACCTAGCCACCTAGGCTAAGTCACCAAGACGAATGCGATGCATGCGTGATCAACACATATTTTTCTTTTCAATAAAATACATGCGACAGTTTTAAATATAATAACATTTTCAAAACAATACATAATAAGGCCTTCGCCTATATAATGCGACATGCCCGAGTTGTACATAAAATAGCATTTAAAATCATTCTTTTAAAACCATTGAAAACCACATAGGAGACGAGACTCACTCACCTTAGGTCCAACAATTCTGCACAACACCAGAAGGTCTAAAGCACCCTAACCCGACCTGAAAACGATACGAATCGATCAAAATACGTACATACTGTACGGAACCAGATGTACCCATACACGCAAAATCCGATGGCTCCAACAGGGGCTGTCGCTGACCTACCCGACAGATCCAGCAGGAACCATCCGAAGCACACCCGACGGTTCCTACTGGAACAATCTCTTATTAGACCGACGGCTCCTCTGGGAGCCGTCTCAATGATGCCCGACGGCTCCTATGTGAGCCGTCCCGAGATAGAACACAAAAACCCTAATTTAAATTTTATAAAAATTCTTTAAAACATTGACAACAAAACACCCTAGTTTCAAAACTATATAGAATCAGTGAGAAAACTTAGTTTGAAATAGAATCATACATATCGAAATCCAATTTAATAAACAAAGCTTAAATAAGAATATTTCAAAAATCCTAGGGTTATCATAGATGCAAATACTAACTTCTAAATACGTTTAAATCTTTCAAAGATCATGAAGACACACAATTGGTTTAGATCTAAGCATATAAGGATTCAAAACAACTATTAAGGATCAAAATACGATTTGATTTACAACGAATAACCTTAACATGATATATATATTTTAAAAATATTTCTTTATACGAAAGGTTTTATAAAACATCTAAAATCATCATGATACTCTAGTCACAATATTAGATCCGAAACTCATAAAAATCTCATATCAAAGAACATGGAATAAAAGAAAACTCAACAAGAGAGCTTAAGAAAATTGAAAGTTGCGACCGTATATACGTGAGACTTGATAATGAAGCCAAAGAACTCATAAAATGCCATAAATCATCATCGTATGATTACTAAAATACAAGAACCCGAAAGCATTACAAGATCTAATGAAAAACAAAGGAAAACTTATTATTTTTTTTTGGAAAACCTTGAAAACGAGATCACATTCAAAGAACAATCAAAGAGACTCATTACCAATTAAAAACACTTCATAAACTCTTTGAAAGACTCACCAAAAATCCTAGATTGAACCCCTCCTGAATTCCTCAAGAACGTGGCCAAAAACGAGAAGAAGAAATATTTTTAGGGTTTGGTTTCAATGTCAAAGGAGAGAGAAAAATGCGTTTTAATTCTAGAAAACACGTGGGGGACAAAATACGACACCAATAAAACTAATTAACGCAAATACGATTTGCAATTAACACATTTGTTCTTTCCAAAAACAAACCAATTTCAATTCAAAATTTTTCCAGATCGACGGGTCTAACTGAGTCCGTCGCATGCATACCCGACGGCTCCATGAAAAGCCGTCGCCCACCAATCCGACGGTTCCCCATGAATCCGTCGCCCACTAAACCGACGGATCCTCATGGATCCGTCGCCCATGTGCCCGACGACACTTACAAGGTCCGTTAGGCACTGCCAGACCCTATTAAAGTTACAGTTGTTACACCATTAACCTAAATCCTCCTTTTTTCTCTTATTAATCTTTCACTTTAATTTCGGTTACTCTAAAATTTGCATATTTCAAAATTTGAATTTTGAAATTCATATAAATTTTCTATTTCGGTTACACTAAAACTTACCTAAATAACACTAAAATTACCTAAATTGTTTTTCCGTTAAAATTACACAAAAATTTACCTAAATTCACCTAAATTACCTAAATAAAATGTTCCAGTTTTTTTTATTTACATGACACGTAAGAATGTGACATTTTTAGTTTCTTCCTCAATAAATATAACAAACAATTAAAAAGATGATTTATTTTTAAATTTGTGAAACCAATGTAATATGTGATGGTAAATGTTTCATTATGTTACATTTATATATGAATGTAACAAAAAATAGTATATGAATTGAAACATTCATGAACTTTAATCATGAATGTAACAATTAATTGTTTTGATTTTGTTACATTCATGTGATTATAACTGTTACAGAATGTAACAATGTTGCATAAATATAAATGTAACAATTTTATAACTGTATAACTCTTTTGTATAAATGTAATAGTAACTTCAATTAAACAGACTTTTCTGCAAAAGCAAATAAAAAATTTGCTCTTCAATGACTATTTAGTTTGTAATGTAAAAAATGTGACACTTCCACAGCAATACACTTGTAGTTGACTGTTACAATTAGAAATGTATAAATCATAACATGTATGTGATTGACTGTTACATTTAAATTTGTAATAAATACAAATCATTATGTGTATGTGATTGAAGTAAGCACAACCATCTTTAATCAACTGTTGCGCCTGTAGACATGAGATGACTCGAACCTCTGCTGCACCTCGCTCTCCGTCAAACTGAAATTCTGGCTGATTAGGAAGCTTGAATGTGACTGTCTTGGAGAAACAATCCACATTCGCATGATAACTAGCTAACCAGTCCATCCCCAGAATGATATCAAAATCTACCATCTCGAACAATATCAAATCGGCCCTCAACTCATACCCGGCGATGAAAATGGGACATGATCGACCTATGCGATCAGTGATCACCACAGAGCCCGTCGGAAGAGATACTGCTAGTGGACGAAGTAATGGAGTCGGCTCGACTCCCAAACGAGGTACAAAATGCAGTGCAACGAAGGAATGAGAAGCTCCTGGATCAATCAGAACAGATGCGATAGACTGAGAGATTGTGATAGAACCTCTCACTACATCGTGAGCTGCTCGTGCATCCTGCTCGGTCACGGCGTACACGATCCCCTGAGCTGGCTGTCTCTGTTACTCTGTAGCTCCTCCTGACCTCTGCCCCTGCACTGCTGGACTCCTCGCTGTCTGATGACACTGGCGTGCTATATGACCCTCACGGCCACAAGTGAAACAAACTTTAGGAGGTCCAACTCGTTTTTGCCAACAATCGCGAGCCTGGTGTCCCATCCGACCACACGTAAAGCATCTAGACTGATAGGTTCCCTTGCCGTGCTCCCTCTGCTGTAGTGGTTGTTGCTGCTGTCGTTGCTGGGAGGGTCGCCGATCTCGCTGTCGTCTATCTTGATGGCCTCTCGATGGGTTGTCTCGACGAATGGGCCCTCCAGTTCCTCCAACATGACCTATTCCAGATACAGTAACACCACTCAGTGGTGCATGGGCACGCGCTATCTCCGCCAGGTTTTGTTCCAGCAACAAAGCTCGCTCTAATACAAGGGCATAGGTGGGAAACTTCAATGCAGTCAATGTGATACGGATATCAGGACGAAGCCCCCTCTCAAATCTCCTTGCCCGAGCCTCCTCATCTCGCAATACATGTGCTCCAAATCGCGATAAACGAGTAAACTCTGCATCATACTCGGCCACTGATCGTCGCCCCTGCTGCAGATACAGAAACTCCTGCTTCTTCTCCCTCCGAACTGCCTCTGGAAAATATTTCTCATTGAAAAGTTGTACAAACCTTTCCCAGGTGATCGAGGATGTCTGCGTATGCTCCATCATACGCCACCACAACTCTGCATCTCCAGCCAATCGGAATAGCGTCAAAGGAACCCTATCCTCCTCCTGGCACTTGATCGTCCGGAAGGTCTTCTCCAACAAGAATAACCACTCCTCTGCAATCAATGGATCTGTCGTACCATAGAACAGTGGTGGAGCCATCCTCATGAAAGTATCATACATCCCCCGCTCCTTGGCCATCGCATTCGTCTGCCTGAGCTCCAGGGTAGCATTAATATGCTCCCGCAATGTCCCTGTCATGTCCCCAATGGCCTGGATCACCCTAGCAGCATCTGATGATTCCGGATGAGCCGCAGGCGTCGATTCAGATCCCTGATCCATCAAGATCTATAAAACACAACATCAAATAAATTAAAAATACTTTCTCCTATCCCAAGTGCTCTGTATAATACTCTAGACAACTAACCCTATCCTATAGCTCTGTTGAACTTCAGCTTAAATCCTCAATTGACTCAATGAGGCGTAACCTAGGCTCTGATACCAACTGTGGCGGCCCGTGTCCCAAAACGCCGACACGAGCGCGTCACGTGCCTAAAAGCCCACCATAATCTTTTTTTTTTCTAAAACAAAACATCGAAATGTCCATCCTATATAATCGCATATGATAACAACCCTGGGATAACAGATAATCAACAAGATATGTATAATCACCTATATCACAACACACCCAGGAAAGTTTAAGCAGTCAACAGAGTATCTAACACACGTCATATACCGTCATCCATATGTACAGAGCATTTAACATAGGCATGGTTCGCTAGACCAGCCTCTACCAAAATAATCATATACAGATCCAAAACATCAAACTATACACATCTATATATACCTATCACCAGCTTGACGTGGCACCAAAAGAAGACTAAGCCAACGTCCACCAACCCCGCCTCTACTCTGCAAAGTAAGAGAAAATAGAACGGAATGAGCGAAAGAAGCTTAGTAAGTAACCCAGACATTCCACGCACAAGGAAAACAAGAATGACATCAAAAGTCAAGCTCAGTAATCTCAATAAACACCAGGTCAAAGTATAATGATAAATGGAATTACTGTATAAGCATCAGCGGAGAACAATAACATCGCTGATATATAAACATAGGAATGAATAGCTCAAACTAACACCTTACAACTGATAAAGCCAATGAATATCATCAAGATGTATCACAATTGGACTGAAAGCAAGTACTCTGAAATTACCCATCAATCAAAAGGATGTTAATTAAATCACTGATGGCCCTAGAAATGTCACAATGCTACAAGAATGATAAGGAAATCACAATTCTGGTCCCCAAATGTCCAAAGCGTAGGATTGACCATCTGCACGACCCCACCATCTTGGCCCCTATGTCCAAGATATCCACATACCTCGCGTGTGGCCCTCGGAACGTCCACCGCGGATTCACTACCTGGCCCTCGGAACGTCCAGGCACGGCAGGGTATTCTCAAGTCCCCCTCGCTGGACCGTACGTACTTATGCGCGCTAGGGAGGCAAACCTCAACCCTCACTGTAAGGTCTATGGTCATCCAACTCCAAGTACACAAGAGGAATATAGAAGCAACGATGTCAATCACACTACAAGACTTCATGGTCAAACAACACGAGCATACAGGTCATAGGTTCATAGAAAGACACTGAAATGGATACATATCATGATCAAAGGAAGATTCACGATACTAACAAGTCAATTATAAGCTCACGAGATATAAATAAGGAAAGTAAGCTGGAATCCAATAAAGAATAACTCCAAGATACAAATAGACCAATTATAAAGAATAACTCCAAGATATAAATAGAACAATTATAAGAATATTTTAGAATCTCGAACAACTACAGTTTAACAACAATGAAGGAATATGTCTCAATAATAGGCCATTTAAATGTGGTACTCACAATCAAAATCATATGGATTATCAAAATAAAATTGAATAGCCTCAACAACAATAAAATGTGGGGTGGAATGGAATAAGTAATGTCGAATCAACAATACTACGCGGAACGGAATTGAACAAATAATGGAATGGAACGAAACAAGCAAATATCGATCGAGTTACTTACAACAATACAACGTGGAATGAAATGGAACAGGCAAAAGTCAAACGGGTTACTTACAATAATGCAACGTGGAATGAAACAGAACAAGTAAAGTCGATCGGGTTACTTACCTCACAATTCACAATCCAAGCTGGACTCACCCTAACCCAGCTCCTAAACCACGCAGACAGGAATTCACTGATAAAATATAACTCAATCAGATACTAAAATATAACCCTATTAATCAAACAATTCCCAAATCCACCAAGACAAAAATGACATCCCCACTACAAACCCTAAAATGATACTATAAAATCAACCATCAAATACTATTTATCCAGCCCCAAAAACATAATCATATTCCAGCCCCAAATCACAAATTTGATTCAAAACTGAAATAAAACAACCCTAGACGAAGAATAACAATGAAAAGAACAAAAATCTTTACCCAATGTATCGCGAAAAATGCTCCACGAAGCTTTTCCCAATTTTTCTAATTTTCCCTGATTTTCCCCCTTTTTTTTCTCGAAAGAGAGTCTCGGTGACTCTCACTCTCTCTCTTCGCAATATATATCAACTCACCCTCCACCGACTTAACCATTGATTAAAAACTATAGGTTTCGCCAAATTACAAAAATGCCCTTCCATTAAAATCTGCGCAGCCTTGACTCAAACAGCCATATCTTCTCGTAGGGAAATCCACTTCACATGAAACAACTTCTGTTGGAAAGATAACGAAAATATCTACAACTTCTATGTTTGAGCCAAGATCAGAAGAAGCCTCCAACTATATTTAAAATAACGACGAACAGAAGACCTCGCGATTTATTCTTCTAGGGGCATAAATGGTAAAACAGGCATAACTTTTCTAATATAATTCCAAATAACGCCAAACCAATTTTATATGAAAGGTAACTCAAAAATGAAGACTTCATATGTTGAGCGTGAATCCCGAATATGTCTCGAAGGTGCTTTTCAAAAATTAAACCAAATGTACGACTTCAGGGAGAATAAAGACCAAAAGCCCAATAGCATAAAATTATCCTCTCCTGTAAACCAAACATGTAAATATTAGCATAAACCGGCATAAGAGGGTCCCGGCTATTACATCCTACCCCCCTTAATAGGATTTGGTCCTCCAAATCCGCAAAGTATACCTTATGATGAAAATAGGTGAGGATAACGCTCCCTCATCTCTGCTTCACGCTCCCACGTCGCATCCTCGGAGGTCTGATGTTGCCATAGGACCTTAACCAATGGAATGGTCTTAGTCCTCAACTGCTGCTCTCGACGTGCTAAAATACGGATGGGTCGTACCTCAAATGTCAAATCCGCATGAACCTCTAAAGGTTGATAATCGATGACGTGTGACGGATCCGGATGATATTTCCTCAACATGGACACATGAAACACATTATGAACGCCTCCCAACTGCGGTGGCAATGCAAGCCGGTATGCCGACACACCAATCCTCTCTAGGATCTCAAATGGACCAGTATATCTAGGGCCCAACTTGCCCTTCTTCCCAAACCTCATCACCCCTTTCGTCGGTGATATCTTCAGGAAAACGTGGTCCCCAACTCGAAACTCCAAATCTCTCCTTCTGTTATCGGCATAGCTCTTCTGCCGACTCTGAGCTGTTCTAAGCCGATCCCTGATGATACGAACCGTGTCGGTCGATTGTTGCACGATTTCTGGTCCAAGCATCTGTCGATCTCCCACCTCCTCCCAGCAAATAGGAGTCCTACACCGCCTACCATACAATGCCTCAAAGGGTGCCATCCCAATGCTGCTATGATAGCTATTATTGTAGGCAAACTCCATCAATGGTAGGTTCTTTTCCCATCCACCCTCAAACTCAAGAACGGATGCTCTCAACATGTCCTCAAGAGTCTGGATGGTCCTCTCAGATTGACCATCGGTCTGGGGGTGAAATGCTGTGCTAAACTGCAATCTAGTCCCCAAAGCTTGCTGTAGACCTCTCCAAAAATGAGATGTAAACCTTGGATCACGGTCTGATACGATACTGACAGGTACTCCATGATATCGAACAACTCCATCAATATACTTAGCCGCCAGACTATCCATCGACTGCGTAGCTCGAACAGCAAGAAAGTGGGCTGATTTCGTTAGTCTATCCACGATAACCCATATGGTGTCACACCCCTTCTGGGATCGAGGTAAACCGCACACGAAATCCATAGTGACATGTTCCCACTTCCATTCTGGCACATCCAATGGTTGCAACAGGCCTCCCGGTCGCTGGTGTTCTGCTTTGACCCTTTGACAGGTCAGACATCTCCCAACGAACTCCGCAATATCCTTCTTCATGCCTCGCCACCAGTACAAGCCCCGCAAATTCTGGTACATTTTCGTGCTACCAGGATGCATAGTGTATGCAGAATGATGTGCCTCCTGTAGGATCTCTCGTCGGATATCCTCATCTGATGGAACCCAAATCCTTCCTCGGAAGCAGAGCAATCCATCTGTCCTCATCTTCCACTCTGAATCTATTGCCTCAGACTCAGCTACACGACGAAACTCCTCAAACTCGACATCCTTCCTCTGAGCTTCTCCGATCTGAGTCAACAAGATCGGTTGTACCCTCATTTGGGCGATCAAAACTCCTGGCCTTCCCATTTGCAATATCACATCAGAGTCTCGAACTTGCTCGAGCAAACACCACTCATGAACCATTAGGTGCGCCACACTTGCAGCTGACTTTCTACTTAGAGCATCAGCAACGACGTTCGCCTTCCCGGGATGGTATTGAATGGTGCAGTCATAATCCTTCAAAAGTTCGAGCCACCGTCTCTGACGAAGGTTCAATTCCTTCTGTGAAAATAAATATCTCAAGCTCTTGTGGTCTGTGAATACCTCAAATTTCTCACCATAAAGATGGTGCCTCCATATCTTCAATGCAAAAACCACGGCTGCCAATTCCAGATCATGGGTAGGATAGTTCTGCTCATGCGGCTTCAACTGTCTCGATGCATAAGCTACTACCTTGCCATGTTGCATTAATACACAACCCAGCCCTCTTTGTGAGGCATCACTATAGACCACAAAGCCTCCTGTACTATCAGGAATAGTGAGAATCGGAGCTGAAGTCAAACGCCTCTTCAACTCCTCGAAACTGGCTTCGCACTGATCTGTCCACTCAAATCTAGCATTCTTCTGTGTTAGACGAGTCAGTGGAACTGCAATCCTCGAGAAATCCTCGATAAATCTGCGATAGTAACCAGCCAACCCAAGAAAACTACGTATCTCTGTGGCATTGGTGGGGCGCTTCCAGCTCATCACTGCCTCCACCTTAGCAGGGTCCACCTCAACTCCTTTCTTCGAGATCACATGCCCTAAGAATGCCACTTTTTCCAACCAGAATTCACACTTGCTGAATTTAGCATACAACTTGTGTGCTTGTAGGACACCAAGGACAATCCTCAGGTGTTGCGCATGCTCCTCTCTGTTCGGCGAGTATATCAAGATGTCGTCGATGAACACCACCACAAACTGGTCTAGATATGGTTGAAATATCTTGTTCATCAACGCCATGAATACTGCAGGAGCATTCGTCAGCCCAAAAGGCATGACAACAAACTCATAATGGCCATATCTGGTCCGAAATGCTGTCTTTGGAATGTCCTCCTTTTTATCGGTAATTGATGATAGCCCGATCTTAGATCAATCTTGGAGAACACCTGTGCTCCTCTCAGCTGATCGAACAGATCATCAATCCTTGGTAATGGGTACTTGTTCTTTACAGTCCTCTGATTGAGAAGGCGATAGTCAATGCACAGCCTCATTGACCCGTCCTTCTTTCACAAATAGGACTGGTGCACCCCAAGGAGAAACACTAGGCCTAATGAATCCCTTCTCTAACAAATCCTCAAGTTGTGTCTTCAACTCTTTCAACTCTGCTGGTGCCATCCTGTATGGGGCTTTCGAGATAGGAGAAGTCCCAGAGAGTAGCTCTATAGAAAACTCAACCTCTCGAGCTGGTGGTAATCCAGGTAAGTCTTCAGGGAACACATCTGGAAACTCTCGAACCACGGGGACATCCTCCACTCGCCCAGATAACACCGTGCAATCCACCACGTGTGCTAAGAAGCAAGCACAACCATCTTTAATCAACTGTTGCGCCTGTAGACATGAGATGACTCGAACCTCTGCTGCACCTCGCTCTCCGTCAAACTGAAATTCTGGCTGATTAGGAAGCTTGAATGTGACTGTTTGGAGAAACAATCCACATTCGCATGATAACTAGCTAACCAGTCCATCCCCAGAATGATATCAAAATCTACCATCTCGAACAATATCAAATCGGCCCTCAACTCATACCCGGCGATGAAAATGGGACATGATCGACATATGCGATCAGTGATCACCACAGAGCCCGTCGGAAGAGATACTGCTAGTGGACGAAGTAATGGAGTCGGCTCGACTCCCAAACAGGTACAAAATGCAGTGCAACGAAGGAATGAGAAGCTCCTGGATCAATCAGAACAGATGCGATAGACTGAGAGATTGTGATAGTACCTCTCACTACATCGTGAGCTGCTCGTGCATCCTGCTCGGTCACGGCGTACACGATCCCCTGAGCTGGCTGTCTCTGTGACTCTGTAGCTCCTCCTGACCTCTGCCCCTGCACTGCTGGACTCCTCGCTGTCTGATGACACTGGCGTGCTATATGACCCTCACGGCCACAAGTGAAACAGACTTTAGGAGGTCCAACTCGTTTTTGCCAACAATCGCGAGCCTGGTGTCCCATCCGACCACACGTAAAGCATCTAGACTGATAGGTTCCCTTGCCCTGCTCCCTCTGCTGTAGTGGTTGTTGCTGCTGTCGTTGCTGGGATGGTCGCCGATCTCGCTGTCGTCTATCTTGATGGCCTCTCGATGGGTTGTCTCGACGAATGGGCCCTCCAGTTCCTCCAACATGACCTACTCCAGATACAGTAACACCACTCAGTGGTGCATGGGCACGCGCTATCTCCGCCAGGTTTTGTTCCAGCAACAAAGCTCGCTCTAATACAAGGGCATAGGTGGGAAACTTCAATGCAGTCAATGTGATACGGATATCAGGACGAAGCCCCCTCTCAAATCTCCTTGCCCGAGCCTCCTCATCTCGCAATACATGTGCTCCAAATCGCGATAAACGAGTAAACTCTGCATCATACTCGGCCACTGATCGTCGCCCCTGCTGCAGATACAGAAACTCCTGCTCCTTCTCCCTCCGAACTGCCTCTGGAAAATATTTCTCATTGAAAAGTTGTACAAACCTTTCCCAGGTGATCGAGGATGTCTGCGTATGCTCCATCATACGCCACCACAACTCTGCATCTCCAGCCAATCGGAATAGCGTCAAAGGAACCCTATCCTCCTCCTGGCACTTGATCGCCCGGAAGGTCTTCTCCAACAAGAATAACCACTCCTCTGCAATCAATGGATCTGTCGTACCATAGAACAGTGGTGGAGCCATCCTCATGAAAGTATCATACATCCCCCGCTCCTTGGCTATCGCATTCGTCTGCCTGAGCTCCAGGGTAGCATTAATATGCTCCCGCAATGTCCCTGTCATGTCCCCAATGGCCTGGATCACCCTAGCAGCATCTGATGATTCCGGATGAGCCGCAGGCGTCGATTCAGATCCCTGATCCATCAAGATCTACAAAACACAACATCAAATAAATTAAAAATACTTTCTCCTATCCCAAGTGCTCTGTATAATACTCTAGACAACTAACCCTATCCTATAGCTCTGTTGAACTTCAGCTTAAATCCTCAATTGACTCAATGAGGCATAACCTAGGCTCTGATACCAACTGTGGCGGCCCGTGTCCCAAAACGCCGACACGAGCGCGTCACGTGCCTAAAAACCCACCATAATCTTTTTTTTTTCTAAAACAAAACATCGAAATGTCCACCCTATATAATCACATATGATAACAACCCTGGGATAACAGATAATCAACAAGATATGTATAATCACCTATATCACAACACACCCAGGAAAGTTTAAGCAGTCAACAGAGCATCTAACACACCTCATATACAGTCATCCATATGTACAGAGCATTTAACATAGGCATGGTTCGCTAGACCAGCCTCTACCAAAATAATCATATACAGATCCAAAACATCAAACTATACACATCTATATATACCTATCACCAGCTGGACGTGGCACCAAAAGAAGACTAAGCCAACGTCCACCAACCCCGCCTCTACTCTGCAAAGTAAGAGAAAATAGAACGGAATGAGCGAAAGATGCTCAGTAAGTAACCCAGACATTCCACGCACAAGGAAAACAAGAATGACATCAAAAGTCAAGCTCAGTAATCTCAATAAACACCAGGTCAAAGTATAATGATAAATGGAATTACTGTATAAGCATCAGCGGAGAACAATAACATCGCTGATATATAAACATAGGAATGAATAGCTCAAACTAACACCTTACAACTGATAAAGCCAATGAATATCATCAAGATGTATCACAATTGGACTGAAAGCAAGTACTCTGAAATTACCCATCAATCAAAAGGATGTTAATTAAATCACTGATGGCCCTGGAAATGTCACAATGCTACAAGAATGATAAGGAAATCACAATTCTGGTCCCCAAATGTCCAAAGCGTAGGATTGACCATCTGCACGACCCCACCATCTTGGCCCCTATGTCCAAGATATCCACATACCTCGCGTGTGGCCCTCGGAACGTCCACCGCGGATTCACTACCTGGCCCTCGGAACGTCCAGGCACGGCAGGGTATTCTCAAGTCCCCCTCGCTGGACCGTACGTACTTATGCGCGCTAGGGAGGCAAACCTCAACCCTCACTGTAAGGTCTATGGTCATCCAACTCCAAGTACACAAGAGGAATATAGAAGCAACGATGTCAATCACACTACAAGACTTCATGGTCAAACAACACGAGCATACAGGTCATAGGTTCATAGAAAGACACTGAAATGGATACATATCATGATCAAAGGAAGATCACGATACTAACAAGTCAATTATAAGCTCACGAGATATAAATAAGGAAAGTAAGCTGGAATCCAATAAAGAATAACTCCAAGATACAAATAGACCAATTATAAAGAATAACTCCAAGATATAAATAGAACAATTATAAGAATATTTTAGAATCTCGAACAACTACAGTTTAACAACAATGAAGGAATATGTCTCAATAATAGGCCATTTAAATGTGGTACTCACAATCAAAATCATATGGATTATCAAAATAAAATTGAATAGCCTCAACAACAATAAAATGTGGGGTGGAATGGAATAAGTAATGTCGAATCAACAATACTACGCGGAACGGAATTGAACAAATAATGGAATGGAACGAAACAAGCAAATATCGATCGAGTTACTTACAACAATACAACGTGGAATGAAATGGAACAGGCAAAAGTCAAACGGGTTACTTACAATAATACAACGTGGAATGAACAGAACAAGCAAAGTCGATCGGGTTACTTACCTCACAATTCACAATCCAAGCTGGACTCACCCTAACCCAGCTCCTAAACCACGCAGACAGGAATCCACTGATAAAATTATAATCTCAATCAGATACTAAAATATAACCCTATTAATCAAACAATTCCCAAATCCACCAAGACAAAAATGACATCCCCACTACAAACCCTAAAATGATACTATAAAATCAACCATCAAATACCTATTTATCCAGCCCCAAAAACATAATCATATTCCAGCCCCAAATCACAAATTTGATTCAAAACTGAAATAAAACAACCCTAGACGAAGAATAACAATGAAAAGAACAAAAATCTTTACCCAATGTATCGCGAAAAATGCTCCACGAAGCTTTCCCCAATTTTTCTAATTTTTCCCTGAATTTCCCCCTTTTTTTTTCTCCAAAGAGAGTCTCGGTGACTCTCACTCTCTCTCTCTCGCAATATATATATCAATTCACCCTCCACCGACTTAACCATTGATTAAAAACTATAGGTTTCGCCAAATTACAAAATGCCCTTCCATTAAAATCTGCGCAGCCTTGACTCAAACAGCCATATCTTCTCGTAGGGAAATCCACTTCACATGAAACAACTTCTGTTGGAAAGATAACGAAAATATCTACAACTTCTATGTTTGAGCCAAGATCAGAAGAAGCCTCCAACTATATTTAAAATAACGACGAACAGAAGACCTCGCGATTTATTCTTCTAGGGGCATAAATGGTAAAACAGGCATAACTTTTCTAATATAATTCCAAATAACGCCAAACCAATTTTATATGAAAGGTAACTCAAAAATGAAGACTTCATATGTTGAGCGTGAATCCAAATATGTCTCGAAGGTGCTTTTCAAAAATTAAACCAAATGTACGACTTCAGGGAGAATAAAGACCAAAAGCCCAATAGCATAAAATTATCCTCTCCTGTAAACCAAACATGTAAATATTAGCATAAACCGGCATAAGAGGGTCCCGGCTATTACATCCTACCCCCCTTAAATAGGATTTGGTCCTCCAAATCCGCAAAGTATACCTTATGATGAAAATAGGTGAGGATAACGCTCCCTCATCTCTGCTTCACGCTCCCACGTCGCATCCTCGGAGGTCTGATGTTGCCATAGGACCTTAACCAATGGAATGGTCTTAGTCCTCAACTGCTGCTCTCGACGTGCTAAAATACGGATGGGTCGTACCTCAAATGTCAAATCCGCATGAACCTCTAAAGGTTGATAATCGATGACGTGTGACGGATCCGGATGATATTTCCTCAACATGGACACATGAAACACATTATGAACGCCTCCCAACTGCGGTGGCAATGCAAGCGGTATGCCGACACACCAATCCTCTCTAGGATCTCAAATGGACCAGTATATCTAGGGCCCAACTTGCCCTTCTTCCCAAACCTCATCACCCCTTTCGTCGGTGATATCTTCAGGAAAACGTGGTCCCCAACTCGAAACTCCAAATCTCTCCTTCTGTTATCGGCATAGCTCTTCTGCCGACTCTGAGCTGTTCTAAGCCGATCCCTGATGATACGAACCGTGTCGGTCGATTGTTGCACGATTTCTGGTCCAAGCATCTGTCGATCTCCCACCTCCTCCCAGCAAATAGGAGTCCTACACCGCCTACCATACAATGCCTCAAAGGGTGCCATCCCAATGCTGCTATGATAGCTATTATTGTAGGCAAACTCCATCAATGGTAGGTTCTTTTCCCATCCACCCTCAAACTCAAGAACGGATGCTCTCAACATGTCCTCAAGAGTCTGGATGGTCCTCTCAGATTGACCATCGGTCTGGGGGTGAAATGCTGTGCTAAACTGCAATCTAGTCCCCAAAGCTTGCTGTAGACCTCTCCAAAAATGAGATGTAAACCTTGGATCACGGTCTGATACGATACTGACAGGTACTCCATGATATCGAACAACTCCATCAATATACTTAGCCGCCAGACTATCCATCGACTGCGTAGCTCGAACAGCAAGAAAGTGGGCTGATTTCGTTAGTCTATCCACGATAACCCATATGGTGTCACACCCCTTCTGGGATCGAGGTAAACCGCACACGAAATCCATAGTGACATGTTCCCACTTCCATTCTGGCACATCCAATGGTTGCAACAGGCCTCCCGGTCGCTGGTGTTCTGCTTTGACCCTTTGACAGGTCAGACATCTCCCAACGAACTCCGCAATATCCTTCTTCATGCCTCGCCACCAGTACAAGCCCCGCAAATTCTGGTACATTTTCGTGCTACCAGGATGCATAGTGTATGCAGAATGATGTGCCTCCTGTAGGATCTCTCGTCGGATATCCTCATCTGATGGAACCCAAATCCTTCCTCGGAAGCAGAGCAATCCATCTGTCCTCATCTTCCACTCTGAATCTATTGCCTCAGACTCAGCTACACGACGAAACTCCTCAAACTCGACATCCTTCCTCTGAGCTTCTCCGATCTGAGTCAACAAGATCGGTTGTACCCTCATTTGGGCGATCAAAACTCCTGGCCTTCCCATTTGCAATATCACATCAGAGTCTCGAACTTGCTCGAGCAAACACCACTCATGAACCATTAGGTGCGCCACACTTGCAGCTGACTTTCTACTTAGAGCATCAGCAACGACGTTCGCCTTCCCGGGATGGTATTGAATGGTGCAGTCATAATCCTTCAAAAGTTCGAGCCACCGTCTCTGACGAAGGTTCAATTCCTTCTGTGAAAATAAATATCTCAAGCTCTTGTGGTCTGTGAATACCTCAAATTTCTCACCATAAAGATGGTGCCTCCATATCTTCAATGCAAAAACCACGGCTGCCAATTCCAGATCATGGGTAGGATAGTTCTGCTCATGCGGCTTCAACTGTCTCGATGCATAAGCTACTACCTTGCCATGTTGCATTAATACACAACCCAGCCCTCTTTGTGAGGCATCACTATAGACCACAAAGCCTCCTGTACTATCAGGAATAGTGAGAATCGGAGCTGAAGTCAAACGCCTCTTCAACTCCTCGAAACTGGCTTCGCACTGATCTGTCCACTCAAATCTAGCATTCTTCTGTGTTAGACGAGTCAGTGGAACTGCAATCCTCGAGAAATCCTCGATAAATCTGCGATAGTAACCAGCCAACCCAAGAAAACTACGTATCTCTGTGGCATTGGTGGGGCGCTTCCAGCTCATCACTGCCTCCACCTTAGCAGGGTCCACCTCAACTCCTTTCTTCGAGATCACATGCCCTAAGAATGCCACTTTTTCCAACCAGAATTCACACTTGCTGAATTTAGCATACAACTTGTGTGCTTGTAGGACACCAAGGACAATCCTCAGGTGTTGCGCATGCTCCTCTCTGTTCGGTGAGTATATCAAGATGTCGTCGATGAACACCACCACAAACTGGTCTAGATATGGTTGAAATATCTTGTTCATCAACGCCATGAATACTGCAGGAGCATTCGTCAGCCCAAAAGGCATGACAACAAACTCATAATGGCCATATCTGGTCCGAAATGCTGTCTTTGGAATGTCCTCCTTTTTATCGGTAATTGATGATAGCCCGATCTTAGATCAATCTTGGAGAACACCTGTGCTCCTCTCAGCTGATCGAACAGATCATCAATCCTTGGTAATGGGTACTTGTTCTTTACAGTCCTCGGATTGAGAAGGCGATAGTCAATGCACAGCCTCATTGACCCGTCCTTTTTCACAAATAGGACTGGTGCACCCCAAGGAGAAACACTAGGCCTAATGAATCCCTTCTCTAACAAATCCTCAAGTTGTGTCTTCAACTCTTTCAACTCTGCTGGTGCCATCCTGTATGGGGCTTTCGAGATAGGAGAAGTCCCAGAGAGTAGCTCTATAGAAAACTCAACCTCTCGAGCTGGTGGTAATCCAGGTAAGTCTTCAGGGAACACATCTGGAAACTCTCGAACCACGGGGACATCCTCCACTCGCCCAGATAACACCGTGCAATCCACCACGTGTGCTAAGAAGCAAGCACAACCATCTTTAATCAACTGTTGCGCCTGTAGACATGAGATGACTCGAACCTCTGCTGCACCTCGCTCTCCGTCAAACTGAAATTCTGGCTGATTAGGAAGCTTGAATGTGACTGTCTTGGAGAAACAATCCACATTCGCATGATAACTAGCTAACCAGTCCATCCCCAGAATGATATCAAAATCTACCATCTCGAACAATATCAAATCGGCCCTCAACTCATACCCGGCGATGAAAATGGGACATGATCGACATATGCGATCAGTGATCACCACAGAGCCCGTCGGAAGAGATACTGCTAGTGGACGAAGTAATGGAGTCGGCTCGACTCCCAAACAGGTACAAAATGCAGTGCAACGAAGGAATGAGAAGCTCCTGGATCAATCAGAACAGATGCGATAGACTGAGAGATTGTGATAGTACCTCTCACTACATCGTGAGCTGCTCGTGCATCCTGCTCGGTCACGGCGTACACGATCCCCTGAGCTGGCTGTCTCTGTGACTCTGTAGCTCCTCCTGACCTCTGCCCCTGCACTGCTGGACTCCTCGCTGTCTGATGACACTGGCGTGCTATATGACCCTCACGGCCACAAGTGAAACAGACTTTAGGAGGTCCAACTCGTTTTTGCCAACAATCGCGAGCCTGGTGTCCCATCCGACCACACGTAAAGCATCTAGACTGATAGGTTCCCTTGCCCTGCTCCCTCTGCTGTAGTGGTTGTTGCTGCTGTCGTTGCTGGGATGGTCGCCGATCTCGCTGTCGTCTATCTTGATGGCCTCTCGATGGGTTGTCTCGACGAATGGGCCCTCCAGTTCCTCCAACATGACCTACTCCAGATACAGTAACACCACTCAGTGGTGCATGGGCACGCGCTATCTCCGCCAGGTTTTGTTCCAGCAACAAAGCTCGCTCTAATACAAGGGCATAGGTGGGAAACTTCAATGCAGTCAATGTGATACGGATATCAGGACGAAGCCCCCTCTCAAATCTCCTTGCCCGAGCCTCCTCATCTCGCAATACATGTGCTCCAAATCGCGATAAACGAGTAAACTCTGCATCATACTCGGCCACTGATCGTCGCCCCTGCTGCAGATACAGAAACTCCTGCTCCTTCTCCCTCCGAACTGCCTCTGGAAAATATTTCTCATTGAAAAGTTGTACAAACCTTTCCCAGGTGATCGAGGATGTCTGCGTATGCTCCATCATACGCCACCACAACTCTGCATCTCCAGCCAATCGGAATAGCGTCAAAGGAACCCTATCCTCCTCCTGGCACTTGATCGCCCGGAAGGTCTTCTCCAACAAGAATAACCACTCCTCTGCAATCAATGGATCTGTCGTACCATAGAACAGTGGTGGAGCCATCCTCATGAAAGTATCATACATCCCCCGCTCCTTGGCATCGCATTCGTCTGCCTGAGCTCCAGGGTAGCATTAATATGCTCCCGCAATGTCCCTGTCATGTCCCCAATGGCCTGGATCACCCTAGCAGCATCTGATGATTCCGGATGAGCCGCAGGCGTCGATTCAGATCCCTGATCCATCAAGATCTACAAAACACAACATCAAATAAATTAAAAATACTTTCTCCTATCCCAAGTGCTCTGTATAATACTCTAGACAACTAACCCTATCCTATAGCTCTGTTGAACTTCAGCTTAAATCCTCAATTGACTCAATGAGGCCTAACCTAGGCTCTGATACCAACTGTGGCGGCCCGTGTCCCAAAACGCCGACACGAGCGCGTCACGTGCCTAAAAACCCACCATAATCTTTTTTTTTTTCTAAAACAAAACATCGAAATGTCCACCCTATATAATCACATATGATAACAACCCTGGGATAACAGATAATCAACAAGATATGTATAATCACCTATATCACAACACACCCAGGAAAGTTTAAGCAGTCAACAGAGCATCTAACACACCTCATATACAGTCATCCATATGTACAGAGCATTTAACATAGGCATGGTTCGCTAGACCAGCCTCTACCAAAATAATCATATACAGATCCAAAACATCAAACTATACACATCTATATATACCTATCACCAGCTGGACGTGGCACCAAAAGAAGACTAAGCCAACGTCCACCAACCCCGCCTCTACTCTGCAAAGTAAGAGAAAATAGAACGGAATGAGCGAAAGATGCTCAGTAAGTAACCCAGACATTCCACGCACAAGGAAAACAAGAATGACATCAAAAGTCAAGCTCAGTAATCTCAATAAACACCAGGTCAAAGTATAATGATAAATGGAATTACTGTATAAGCATCAGCGGAGAACAATAACATCGCTGATATATAAACATAGGAATGAATAGCTCAAACTAACACCTTACAACTGATAAAGCCAATGAATATCATCAAGATGTATCACAATTGGACTGAAAGCAAGTACTCTGAAATTACCCATCAATCAAAAGGATGTTAATTAAATCACTGATGGCCCTGGAAATGTCACAATGCTACAAGAATGATAAGGAAATCACAATTCTGGTCCCCAAATGTCCAAAGCGTAGGATTGACCATCTGCACGACCCCACCATCTTGGCCCCTATGTCCAAGATATCCACATACCTCGCGTGTGGCCCTCGGAACGTCCACCGCGGATTCACTACCTGGCCCTCGGAACGTCCAGGCACGGCAGGGTATTCTCAAGTCCCCCTCGCTGGACCGTACGTACTTATGCGCGCTAGGGAGGCAAACCTCAACCCTCACTGTAAGGTCTATGGTCATCCAACTCCAAGTACACAAGAGGAATATAGAAGCAACGATGTCAATCACACTACAAGACTTCATGGTCAAACAACACGAGCATACAGGTCATAGGTTCATAGAAAGACACTGAAATGGATACATATCATGATCAAAGGAAGACTCACGATACTAACAAGTCAATTATAAGCTCACGAGATATAAATAAGGAAAGTAAGCTGGAATCCAATAAAGAATAACTCCAAGATACAAATAGACCAATTATAAAGAATAACTCCAAGATATAAATAGAACAATTATAAGAATATTTTAGAATCTCGAACAACTACAGTTTAACAACAATGAAGGAATATGTCTCAATAATAGGCCATTTAAATGTGGTACTCACAATCAAAATCATATGGATTATCAAAATAAAATTGAATAGCCTCAACAACAATAAAATGTGGGGTGGAATGGAATAAGTAATGTCGAATCAACAATACTACGCGGAACGGAATTGAACAAATAATGGAATGGAACGAAACAAGCAAATATCGATCGAGTTACTTACAACAATACAACGTGTAATGAAATGGAACAGGCAAAAGTCAAACGGGTTACTTACAATAATACAACGTGGAATGAAACAGAACAAGCAAAGTCGATCGGGTTACTTACCTCACAATTCACAATCCAAGCTGGACTCACCCTAACCCAGCTCCTAAACCACGCAGACAGGAATTCACTGATAAAAATATAATCTCAATCAGATACTAAAATATAACCCTATTAATCAAACAAATCCCAAATCCACCAAGACAAAAATGACATCCCCACTACAAACCCTAAAATGATACTATAAAATCAATCATTAAATACTTATTTATCCAGCCCCAAAAACATAATCATATTCCAGCCCCAAATCACAAATTTGATTCAAAACTGAAATAAAACAACCCTAGACGAAAAATAACAATGAAAAGAACAAAAATCTTTACCCAATGTATCGCGAAAAATGCTCCACGAAGCTTTTCCCAATTTTTCTAATTTATCCCTGATTTTTCCCCCTTTTTTTTTCTCGAAAGAGAGTCTCGGTGACTCTCACTCTCTCTCTTTCGCAATATATATCAACTCACCCTCCACCGACTTAACCATTGATTAAAAACTATAGGTTTCACCAAATTACAAAAATGCCCTTCCATTAAAATCTGCGCAGCCTTGACTCAAACAGCCATATCTTCTCGTAGGGAAATCCACTTCACATGAAACAACTTCTGTTGAAAGATAACGAAAATATCTAAAACTTCTATGTTTGAGCCAAGATCAGAAGAAGCCTCCAACTATATTTAAAATAACGATGAACAGAAGACCTCGCGATTTATTCTTCTTGGGGCATAAATGGTAAAACAGGCATAACTTTTCTAATATAATTCCAAATAATACCAAACTAATTTTATATGAAAGGTAACTAAAAAATGAAGACTTCATATGTTGAGCGTGAATCCCGAATATGTCTCGAAGGTGCTTTTCAAAAATTAAACCAAATGTACGACTTCAGGGAGAATAAAGACCAAAAGCCCAATAGCATAAAATTATCCTCTCCTGTAAACCAAACATGTAAATATTAGCATAAACCGGCATAAGAGGGTCCCGGCTATTACAAATAACCAGTTCTCCCTATTGAGGGAGAAATATTTTTTTCCACCCCTTGAACAACATCGACTGACATGAGCATTGGAGGGTCTTTTGTATGTTACTCCCACCCCGTTTCAACAATGCTCGAGGAAGATGATCACCAGCAACCAAGCGATACCCATCGGAAGAAGCAGAGCAGGCGGATCATACAACCAGAATCCGGTTCATCATTTTTTTGTCCCTCCAATAAGGTTTTTAAAATATAAAAAGATCCAAGTATCTAATATGATTTCGAAAATAATTTGAACTTGATTGAAAGTGGAAAGATCTAAGTGATCGAAAATAAATTCCTAGTGTAAGTTTAAGAGAAGCTCTTTTTAATTTAAATGAAATTTAACAAACACGTAACGAAAGCAAACAAGGAATGATCAGACACATGCAAAGGTTGGATAAGTCCATCTCTCTCATGATCTTATAAGAGACCATTGGTTAAAAAAATAATAATAATTAAACCTATAGGCCTCTGGATTTGGAAGTCGTGCAATGGCTTTCGTAACGTGGATGAAAAAAAAGGCTATAGATTTTGCACGCGTTAGATTTCTATCCTGGAGGAATCATGGTTCCCTGTATTTTTGAGAATTAGAAGACATTGATGCATTGTAAACAGGGGAAGATTGAAAACTTGTTAGTCAATCTCCCTTTTTTCCATTTTGGCATCCTTTTTTTTTGTGAATTTGTAAAACTCACATCCTTACAGAAATACATAGTTTTGATTACCAATCAAAAAAAAAAAAAAAAAGAGGAAAAGGTAAAAAGGAAAAATTGCTTCACTTTTAATTTTCCCAAATTTTAATGAAGTTCAGCTGAATACAAGTCAAATGGAAAGAAAAGAAAATGAATTAATGTTCATATAAAATTAAAGAGGAAGCTAAGAAGAGGTAAATATTCAACATATGAAAGGGATTTTTTTTGTTGTTGTTGCTTTTAGCAAAACATCTTTAGCTCATTTAGGAATGCCAATAGGGAAGGTTAGGATGAATTTGGTTAATCCCAATCTCAAATCCACTAATAAAATTCTATCCCAAACTCATCCAAATCCCATCCTCATTAAAAAAACCCAAACTCATCCCAACGGGTTTTCAAATAACTAAAACCCATCATGTCCCATTCCATTTAGAAGGAAACAAAATTAATAATTTTAATTTCTTAAATATTTTATTATACTTTTTTAAATTATAAACTAAATAATTATCTTATATATATTTAAGTATTTTATCAACTGTAGCAATAATAATAATAATAATAATAATAATAATAATAATAATAATAATAATAAGTAGTTTGATATTTAGAAGATCAAACTCGTCCAATAAAATTAGATTGGGGGGACTCCAATTTACCATATCTTGGATATCTAGGTAAATTAAAAGGGGTGAAATTCAGCATTTTATAGTGGTCCTGCTTCTATGCAAGGAGGGCACAGTTCACTAGTAATTAAGTCCTAGATTTTCAAATGTAGGATCATTTACTTCAACCATCCCAACCATGCATGCATCCTAAACATCTCTATATAAACCCCTCCAAATCAGTCCCTCCTCACACCAACCACTTCTCCTTCTCTTCCATTGTTATAAAATTCCTCCCCCTCCCTTTTACTTTCCAATGGCCAAGTTCCAGGAAATGTTTGTGATCGCGATTCTCATCGTGTTCGTGATGACCTCCACCACCCAAGCACAAATTCCCCCACCACCATCAACCGGAGTTCCCCCTCCTCCTGGAACCACCACTACTACTCCCCCACCACCAACGCAGACTGGAGTCCCCCCTCCTCCTGGAACCAGCACTACTACTCCTCCACCATCAACACAGACTGGAGTCCCCCCTCCCCCAGAATCGGGGCTCGCTTGCCTCGTACGTTGTTCGACAACAAGGCTGACCTGCGTCTTGTCATGCCCTTTTTTAAGTCTGTCGTGCATCGACCGATGCAGTGCGGCTTTCTTCACCTGCCGTAGTACGTGCCCCCGTTGAATGATAATTTTCTCACTATAACAAGCAAAGTACTACCTATCTATCTACTATCTATCTATCTATCTATCATATAGAGGTTTTATGGATGTACTCAAACCATAGATCCTTATATTAGAATAAGACGACCACAGTTTGCCTTTGTTGTAATACTGTGCTAAAACCATAGTTTATATGGTTTTTCTATCTGTCTATCAATACAATGATATATGCTTCCATGACACCATATGTTTTCATTGCTAATTAAACAACCATATATATGTAGGTGTGATGTGTTTTGAGTGTGCATACATGATTATCATCCATGTATCTTCAATTTTTGAGTAGATGGAGATAATTACTACATATGTCAGAGCAATCACTCTTCTCAAGGGAATGGTAACAATTTAGGGTAAAGCTAATCACATTACCCAACTTAATCTTTCCACTACCCAAAACTACCAAAATACCATTATTTATTTATTTTTTGTCTTCTTTTTCCACTACCTAGTTCGACAATGCCCAATCAAAATCTTCTTCACCGGGACGACAGAGTCCATCGAATTGTCTAAACAGGTGTCGATGGGAACCAAGTCAAAATCTGCTTCACTGGGATGACAGAGGTCCGTCAATCTGTCAGAGTAAGTGTCGACAGGGACGTGTCGATCCATTTAAAACAACACCTATCTTTTAAAAAAATTACTTATACAGTCATTTAATTCATTACAAAAAACAAAAATTCCATTTAAATCATTTAAGTTCTCCAGGAAATCATTTTGTCATTTAAATACAAGGGGTAAAAATGAAAAAATAAACAGACATATAAATGAAATAAACATTACACATTCCATATATACAAGTGGAGAATCAAGAAACATCTCATATATTTTTGACATGAGACTCCACTTGTTTAGAAAAGAAAATAATGTTTCTTGTCTATATGAAATTTTTGTTATTTATTTGGTTCAAATAACTCTTTCTTTGTATTTTTGTTTCTTATACATAGATAAATATATATGATTTTGTGGGGTGATTGGATCGGTAACAAAGGTCCCTTGGTTTAAAGAGGATGTTCGATCTGTTGGAGGTGGGTGGCCAAGTAGGGCTGCAACTTGGGTCGGGTTGACCAAATCGGGTTCGGGTTCGCCAATTCGGATTTACTCACAAATCGGGTTGGATTCGGGTTGGCTTCATTCACATGTCTGCCCAACCCGAACCCATAAACTAATAGTTTTAAAAAGATCATGACCGTTCATCCTGTAGTTTCTAATATGGTAGTTAAAATTTTAGGTAAACCAAGCTAATCTTACGAGTTGAGTCAAGTTGATTTATTTAATTTGCACATCATGTTAGAAAATCGGGTTGGGTCGAGTTAGTCCAATTCGGGTTGAAAAACGGGTTGGGGTCGGATTAGTCCAATTCGGGTTGGGTCAGGTTGATTTATTTAATTACGGATTGGGTTCGGGTTGATCCAATTCTGGTTGCAAATCGGATTGGGTCGGGTTAGGGTTGAGTAGTTTGGAATTCGGGTTGGGTTCGGGTTGGGGTCAACCCGAACCCAACCCGCCCGAGTTGCAGCCCTATGGCCAAGGCAATTAGCATATCTTCAACTGAAAGAAACCCTAATGTGTTCATATGTTCCTCTAATCGACCTAGAACCTGCTTCTCTTAGTTTAACGGTTGTGTATAGATATAAAGGTATCATCGCTATTGAATTGAGCCATTTTGAGACAGATAAATTAATTTTGATGGGTGTCTCAAAAGAAGTAAATAAAGCGATAATTAAAGCAAATTAGTTCAACCAGATGTAAAGCAACAAACAAAGCAGTAAATTTGGGAGCCAAATGGAGCCAACTGGAACTTCCCAGAAATAGTAGTTTTATTAAGTTCTTAGCATGCAAAAAAGGATTATCATTTATCATTTTTTATGAAGGGAGTCTAATGAAGCGTATGAATACGCTCTTCTGCTAATTCGGTCGAAGATGCGAATTCGCAGGCTCCAGCAACGCTGTTGATTCTTCAAGAGAATAATGCCATGGATGTTGGGCTTTAAAGATCTGTTAATTTCTGACAAAATACAAGATAATTGGAGGTTCTATGTAAATGTTAGTCCTGCTAACAAAATACAATAGAGAAAATAAACTCAAAATAATCAATAATCTCTATAATCAAATTGGTCTACATGCCTATTTATAGAAGAGAATCCTCAACAGATTAGGATGTCAATTAATTATTCCAATCTAAACTTAAGGGGCCGTTTGATTCAGCGGGAAGTCGATTTTAAGTCCTGCTTCATAAGTGCATATTGTATAAGTTTTAATCACTTCCGAAGAAAAATTGTTTGGTTCAACGAAAATTATAAGCATTTACGAAAATAAGTGTGTATGGTTCAGTACTGTAGAGTATAACTTATGATAAGGGTGTTTTGGTCCATTTAATAAGTGCTGAATGTAATTTAATGTTTGGTTGAAAACTTGATTATTTGCTTATTTTTTCAATTTATTAAAAAAAAGATACTTTGATATATGTCTATTTAATACATTATTAGATATTGCACTTTGATTACTTGTTTGGTTGGTTCATTACTTAATAGCAGTGTTTATACAAGGATATTGTAGTCCATTTTATGAAGGCTAAATATTCTTTTGTTGTTTGATTGAATACTTAAAATAAAGTTCTTATTTATTCCATTAATACATATGCTACTCATTAAAGCTCGAATAATGGATTTTTATGCAAATTTAAATTTGATATGAGTACCAATCTAGGATTAAAGATGCTCTGAAGAAAACAAATACGCAAATAAAACAAAAAACAAAAAAATTACACAAACAAACCTACTTCAAGAAAAAAAATTACATAAAATAAATAAATAAAAAAATAAATTCACAGCACAAACAACTCCAAAAAAACCTATGCATCAAATCCAACCTATTGAAACCTGTTCAAACACAAACACAAATCTAAAATTAAACAATTCCAACCTGTTCAATGATATCAATACAAAAATCAAACAATTCACACACACACATCACAATCTAGTGATCAACTTCAGATGTAGTCGACGTCGGAGGGGGTGATGCGGGTGGAGGCGAGGGCGGAGGAGAAGGGGGGGGGGTGGTGGTGGGCGGTCTCGTAGGAGAAGAAGCCGTAGCCGGGAGGGGTGATTTAGGTGGAGCTAGGGTTGGAGAGTATCGCGATGGAGGGGTTGACCACGCCGATGCCAATCTTGTTCGCGATGGATTCTCCGCCACGGCGGGTGGTCTTGGTGAGCAGAGCACTACCTCGTCGAGGAGGGCGCGATTTCAAGGAGAGGAGGTGACGGGAGACGACGTCGGAGGCGGGAGGTGGAGGAGGCGGTGTCACTCGATGCCGGAGCGGAGCGAGGGGGATGAGCTCCAGGAGGTTCTTTGGGGGCTAGGGTTTCAAAACTATCAAAATGGTGTGTGTGAGGAGAGAGATGCAAAATTTGCAAAATTTTGGTTTAAATAACTGCATAATATGTGGTTTTCAGAGGGGCGTACTTGTCTTTTGGCAACTTCAGACGCGAAAGGATGAAAAACAAAGTGTGCGACGGGTTACTGAATATTTAGCCCCCTTATTTGTAGTTAAGGGCTTCCCCTTATTTGTAGTAAAGGGCTTATATTCAGTGTTTTTTTGTCCCCAACCAAACACACTTATTGCTAAAAAATGACTTATTTTCATCTTTCAGATGAATAAGCACTAAATACTGATTGAATCCAACGGCCCCAAAATATGATCCTAACAGATTTCCTAAATCCGCAAAAACATAACAGAAAAGAAAATGAATTAATGTTCAATGTTTATATAAAATTAAAGAGGAAGCTAAGAAGAGGTAAAAATATAGCATATGGCAGGGATTTTTTTTGTTGTTGTTGCTTTTGGCAAAACATCTTTAGCTCATTCAGGAATGGCAATAGGGAAGGTTAGGACGGATTTGGTTAATCCCAATCTCAAATCCATTAATAAAATCCCATTCCAAACTCATCCCAAACCCATCCTGATGCGTTTTTAATAAAATCCAAACTCATCCCAACAGGTTTTCAAATAACCAAAACCCGTCATGTCCCATCCCATTTAGAAGGAAACAAAATTAATAATCTTAATTTCTTAAATATTTTATTATACCTTTTTAAATTATAAACTAAATAATTATCTTATATAATATTATTTGATATATATTTAAGTATTTTATCAACTGTAGTAGTAGTAGTAGTAATAATAATAATAATAATAATAATAATGATGATTATTTTTACTTATGTATTATATTAATTATGATGATACAAGTGATTTAAATGAAGTATAATATTGAGGGGTGCATTTTACTTTTGAATCCCAAACCCGCATCTTCACCGGGTTGAGATGAATCAAGTTTGACATTTAAGGGATCAAACTCATTCCAATAAGATCAGATTGGGGAGAGTTTCCAATTTACCATATCTTGGATAGCTTGGTAATTAAAATAGAGGGGTGAAATTCAGCATTTTATAGAGTGGTCCGGCTTCTCTGCAAAGTGGGCATAGTTGACAAGTAATTAAGTCCTAGATTTTCAAATGTAGCATCATTTACTTCAACCATCCCAACCATGCATGCATCCTAAACATCTCTATATAAACCCCTCCAAATCAGTCCCTCCTCACACCAACTACTTCTTCTCTTCCATTGTTACACAATTCATCCCCCTCCCTTTTGCTTTCCAATGGCTAAGTTTCAGGCAATGTTTGTGATCGCGATTCTCATCGTGTTCGTGATGACCTCCACCACCCAAGCACAAATTCCCCCACCACCATCAACCGGAGTTCCCCCTCCTCCAGGAACCACCACTACTACTCCCCCACCACCAACGCAGACTGGAGTTCCCCCTCCTCCTGGAACCAGCACTACTACTCCTCCACCATCAACACAGACTGGAGTCCCCCCTCCCCCAGAATCGGGGCTCGCCTGCCTCATACGTTGTTCGACAACAAGGCTGACCTGCGTCTTGTCATGCCCTTTTTTAAGTCTGTCGTGCATCGACCTATGCAGTGCAGCTTTCTTCACCTGCCGCAGTACGTGCCCCCGTTGAATGAGAATTTTCTCACTACAACTAGCAAAGTACTACCTATCTATCTACTGTCTATCTATCTATCATATAGAGGTTTTATGGATGTACTCAAACCATAGATCCTTATATTAGAATAAAACGACCACAGTTTGCCTTTGTTGTAATACTGTGCTAAAACCATAGTTTATATGGTTTTTCTATCTGTCATCAATACAATGATATATGCTTCCATGACACCATATGTTTCATTGCTAATTAAAAACCATATATATGCTGGTGTGATGAGTTATGAGTGAGCATAAATGATTATCATCCATGTATCTTCAATTTTTATTAGCTTGGTTTGATTGATCAGATTTTTGGGTAGATGGAGATAATTACTACATATGTCAGAGCAATCACTCTTCTCAAGGGAATGGTAACAAAGTACCTACTTGGAACAAATATTGATCTATATATATAATGGACCTAGAAGGAGGGTGAACAAGTCTTATATTTCTAAACTGATTAGGTGGATGTTAAAATCATTCACTTTTTAATTAATTTATTTTAAGATTGATTTGGTCTTAAACATAATATTAATTAATTATTTTAAATATCGACCTGATTATCCAGATCCATCAGAGTATATTTATATGTATATATGTATTTAAAATAAATCAACCAAGTATAAACAACCACAAGCAATTCACAGAACTCTCTTGGTTCTATTTTCCCATCTACTGCGAGTCCTTTCTCATATCTTTCCTGGATCAGTCACATGCTCAATTTAAGCATGTGGTGGTGGATTGGTTTTTTACGGCTAGTTTAACAAAGGGATAAGTGTTAATGAGAGAAAAATTTAATATCCCCGTTTAGTATGAAAAATAATTATTATAAATTGCAGACAATTGTCCTAATTTTAAAATAAAACTTAGGATATTTTGTTTCACTTAAAGGTTGGAATAACATTTATCTCTACTTTTTATCTCAATTTTGACAGTTTATCTCCACTTTTTATCATCAAATTCTTAGCCCTTTGCCAATCTTGCGCTTTGAATTTAAATAAGGAAAGTAACTCACACAAGAGGGACTTTGGTTAAAAAATTTTATGACGCCTGAGGAAAATATTGTTTGTGTTTTTTATAAAAACTTGTGTTTCAAAATAAATTATTTTGTTTTTTTATGTTTGGGTTCAAAACCAATCTCCCCATGGTCAGATTAAGTATTCGATAATTCTGGGTAATAAATTGACCTATAATGGTTGTTATTGGGATTCATGTACAGTCATAAACATATTTCATATTACTCATTTAGTATACATGAAAGTGCTCTTGCTTTGGATATATATGCATGAATTTAAGGACCTGATTTAATTTTATATATGTCAGGTGGCTTTGTTTGAATATCACATGCAAATGTCAATCCATTAGTGGGTATGAAAGAAGCCACGTTTTGCTTTGTAACCTTACACCTGTTGCTATTAGGGCTAGTAAACGAGCCAAGTCACTCGGGCTCGACTCGGGCTCGGCTCGGTTTAAACTCGTTCAAACTCGTTCAATTTGGCAAATGAATAAGCTTGAACAATTTTTAAAGCTCGATTAGGCTCAGGACCTGGATCGAACTTCATTTTGTGTTCAAACTCGACTCATTTGTGTTATAAAAATTTTAATTAAAGCTTGGCTAAACTCATTTGTAAAATTAGAACATTAAATCAATACAAAGTTATGCTCGTTTAGGCTCATGAATTTGGTTATTTAGACTAAAATTTTATTTTCAACTGCTAAAAACCCTAAAATGAAGAACACTAGGCTCGTTGAGGCTCGTGAGCTCGGCTCGGCTCGACTCGTTTATAAACGAGCCGAACTTGAATATGTCAAAGCTCGGATCGTTCGGCTCGTTTACCACCCCTAGTTGCTATCAATTCATGCAATGTTATTTGACCTACCATGGGTTATGAAGCCCATATCGAAAAAACCCCTTTGTTTAACTGACCTGTCCATCTTTATAAACCCTTGACCCCCATATATTCAGATATACAACAATCATCCAAGCAGTGCAACCAGTGAAGGTTAGAATCCTCTGTGTGGTATGCATCCTCCTATGTACCTATTCATTAATTCTCTTAGTCCCTGTTTGGATAGCGGAATTAAGTTATTCTGGATAGATAACTATGCCAGTATAGATAACAAATCTACAAGAATAAGAGATTTTCTGTTTGGTTGTGTTTTTTATTCTCATTGGAAAACATAAGAATAAAGATTGAGTTGTTTGTTTGATAAAGAATAAAATATAAATAAAGTGTAAAAAAATTGATTTTACATGTGAGTCATTTGATGTATAAGAGGTGTTGATAGGTGATTTGATGTGATAAGTTATAAAAAGTTGATTTGACATGTGGGCCCACGTGAATAGATAAATGAGTATAGCTTATCCTAGGCCCCCGTTTGGAATGAGTATAACCCCCGGATAACCCCGGATAAGTATTTTGGGGTGTTTGTTTACCCCGGATAACCCCAGATAAATTATGCCAGAATAACCATTTTCCTATTCATTCTTATACCACCCTTATACTACCCTTATACCCGTTTATTCCGTTACCCAAACGGGGGGTTAGTATTATCCTATTTGAGTTGAATAATATCTTATTTATAAGTTTATAATAATGTTGTGGGAATAGAAATTAGTATGCACTTTTAGGTGCATATAAATTAAATGCAATATTATTTGAATAATATTGCATATGCATGTTTAAGAGTACTTTATATTAGTCACAAGTATCAAAGTATTGTCTCTGTGAAAATGTAGTCCAGTTGTCAATGAGACATTTATAATAGCCAACACAATCGGTAAACGAGAGAATATTCGACTTGATTGGGCATTTAATCCTCTCCTCGACGAAAGGGACGGTTCAACAGGTGTCAACCCCTCAAAAACCCACGAGCCACAGCGATTAAAGTTGGTACAAGGATCTACAGAACATTCTCATCAGCTAACCTGTACCGCCCAACACATGTCACTTCGGGATATGTTTTTCCCACCTAACTGGATGATCTCTGATCCCAATAGAATGGAAAAAGGAGGCATCTATAAGACACAAAAGTGAGACCCACCAACTATGCTTCACATGCAGCGGCCCACGACACGAGTAAAAAGGGCCCACGACCCAGATCGCCCACCACTCGCAGATCCGACCCGTCAACCCGTCAACACCCAAAAACCGAGCCCAATTCAAGTCAGTAAATCCAGAGCTTTATTTTAAATATTGCGGACATTTATTATTGATTGTATGAAATCTAGTGGATATGGTGAATCTGGAGCCTTCATGATGTTGATCCTATAAGATCACAACAATATATCCTGGATTTAAGAGTAATCAGCAACATATTCATAAAATCCGAACACTTTATGTGCATTTAAAGGGGATAATAATAACAGATCATGTAAATCCCCGCTAATTTAGATAAAACCCATGTCACTCCTAGAATCATAGATTCGATCCCATCCGTCCGATGGGGGGGGGGGGTAATCTTCATAATTCTAGGGTTTCCCCATAGCACTATAAATAGAGTCAGTTCTCCCTATAGTGGTCTGTGAAAAATCCTTTTCACTAAAGCCCTATTTTGTGCATTCTACCGACTTGAGTATCGGCCCCCAACCATGTGTCCGATGACGTTTGAGGAGAAGGAGTGCCGGTGGTCGCCAGGAAGCTATCAAGAGGAGAGGAGCGGCGAATCTTGACGACCCGAATCCGGTTAGTTAATTTTTGTCCCTCCAGTATATTTGTGTTAAAATCTATAAGTTGAAATTATAGTTTATAGCTTAAAATAAGGCATTGTTGTATGTTTGTTTAAACTTATTGAACTTATTTAAACTAAAAACAACATTAAAAAATCAAAATCTCTCTTTCCATATTTTAGCTTATGGATTGTATTAGAGAAAAATTCATTTGGACATCAATACCCTTAATTACACTACAAGAAAAATGGCCTTTAGCAAGGAAAGTTTTACCAAGGAAAGAATTTTCCTTGGTAATTGTGTATTTTTACCGACTACTTCTTGAATTCGTAGGCCAAGAGGACGAAGAAGTCGACTAAAAAAAAACTAAATCAAATACATACTTTTAATAACATATTTCCTTGGTAAAACTAAACATAATAGTGATTTTTAATTCCACTATTCTCGGGGTCACCTTTCCTCGGTAAAAGTATGAGTAGTTTTTATTTTTTATTATTTATTTAGTAACAACACATTTGGTCGGCAAATGTTATGGCATATATGTAAATTTATTAACAAGCTATGGTAAATACAAAAACTGCTTTAACCCCTAAATCCCTAAATCCCAACTCATCTGAATAAACCCTTTCAAAAAAAATTAAACCCTTTCAATATACGACGGACCTCCTCTGCTCCTCCCCAACATACGCTGATCTCTCGCTCGTCTCTGAGGATCTCTCTCTCGCCTCTGCGGAACCGTCGCCGTCGGCATCCTCACCACCACCGGCCCTGTCTTCGACGACCTCTTGACTATATTAATAATGATCGTACTTATAAAAAAATCCTTTTGGATAATAAATACTAAGTATATTATGGTTGTAGATTGTAATATTTGAAAATGACTATATTGTTTCACTTTTATTATGTTATATTAATTTGTCTTTTACAATGAAACTATATATTGTTTCACTTTTGTTATGTTATATTAATTTGTCTTTTACAATGAAACTATCTTACTCTATGAAACAGAAAATAAATTTAGTTTTACATTTGAAAGGGGTATATTTGATAATCTAACAACAAAAAATTGTTTTACAACTTATTTAACGTACGCATCCACTGCTGCTTATTATTTGCCTTCCTACAACAACAATAAACATATTTACTACTTATTAGATAAATTAAATTCGATAACCTATGAGGTATAATCTATAATTCATAAATAAAAGCTGCAACAAATATGGTACTGGTAGGACTTTTTTGTTTTTTTTTTGTTTTTTGGTATAAGGCACTGGTAGGACTTTGAAGAAGCAATTCAATCTGACAAAGTATACAATCATCTACTCTCGAAGCAAGTAGACTTCAAGACTGGGCTTTTTGCATTTTTTTCAAATTGTAATTTAATTTGCTTATGTTTTGTCCATGGTTTAGACGTTTAACTTAAGTGGGTAAGAGGGGCGGGCAGGATGCACGTTGACTTGGTTCACCCTTCCCTCTGGTTGTTTCCCACACCCCTTTTATTACTCAATTAACAATTGTACATTTTGTATATTTGTTCAGACATAGTAATACAAATTTCTCATACGAATATCAAAAAAATTCCCAAGATCTCAATGTAGGGGCAACTCATTAATTAAGCTCCATGTACCGGCGGTTCAAGACTCGATCATCAAGGGCCCACGACCTGGATGGCCCACCGGATAGGGGTGGTAAACCCACCGAGCTTTGACGTGGCTCGGCTCGTTTAGCAGAAGGCTCCGGGCTCGGCTCGGCTTGGGAACAAGCTTTATTTCGTGTTCATCCGACCGTGAAAAGCTTTAAAGCTCGGCTCAGCTCGTTTGTTAACCCCGAAGCTCCATCGGCTCGGGCTCGTTTATAAAAAAAACTGAATATTTGAAAAATCACATTTCACAAATCACAACACCTTATACATGAAAATAACATAAGCTCGGGCTCGGGCTCTGCTCGGGCTCGGTTCAGGCTCGGCTCGTTTCTCTTTTTTCTAAATAAACGAGCTCGTCCAGGCTCGGGCTCTGCTCGGGCTCGGCTCGACAGCTCGTTTACAAACCGTTTAAAAATTGTTCAGCTTGGCTCGTTTATTTGAACGAGCCTGAACGAGCTCAAAGCCCGAGCCGAGCCCGAGCTCCCTCGTTTAACCCAAACCCTTCGATATCACGACCAGAAATTAACAAGTTTGGATAATCCCAACCCAAAATAATGGATAATTAATGCAAAGATCTCAAATTTTTATACAAATCTCACAATGCATATTGGATTTGAAACTATTATTAATTGATTTTCAAAATCCCAATATATATATAGAGGAATGATATTATGCGGCGTGCGGACTCATGCGGCGTCGACCACGGGTCGTCGATCACGGGTCCATCGCATCGGATGGTCGGGTGCGATTCACATCGACCGTTTGATGCGATGAACCCGCGATTGGACGAACGATGTCGCGTCCGCACGCCGCCGCACGCCGCATATTATCATTCGACTATATATATATATATATATATATATATATTTATATATATATATATATATATATATGGGACCATCAATTATTGATTTTTCAAATCCCAACAATATATATATTTCATTTTTTGATTTCCCAAACATTAACAATGTATATTTTAGATTTTGAACTATCAATAATTGATTCCCAAGTCCCAATAATATATGTAAATTTAGAAAAATCATCAATTTATTCCATAAAATCCCAAAAAATATATGTATATTTAAGTAAAGATAATCTTGATTATGCAAATCTCTAAATATACGTATATTTGATCATTAAAATCAAGGATCTCTTACCATCCATCTGATAAAAGAAAGTTTCACCACTGATTTTAGGACACCCATCAAAGTACTATAAAGAATCAGTTCTCCCTATTGTGAGGAGAAATATTTTATTCCACTAGATTCCTTGAACAACATCAGTTGAATTGAGCGTCGGATGATCTTTTGTATGTCACTCTCACCCTCTTTCAACAACACTCAAGGAGCAGGATCACAGCAACCAAGCGATACTCATCGGAAGAAGTAGAGCGGACGGATCATGCAACCTGAATCCGGTTCATCATTTTTTTCCCCTCCAATAAGTTTTTTAAAATATAAAAATATCCAAGAATCTAATACGATTTCAGAAAATAATTTGAACTTGATCGAAAGTGGAAAGACCTAAGTGATCCAAAATAAAAGCCTAGTGTAAGTTTAGGAGAAATTCTTTTTAATTTAAAATGAAATCTTACAAGGAATGATCATAAGTATGCAAAGGTTGGATAAGTCCACCTCTCTCATGATCTTATAAGAGACCATTGGTTAAAAAAATAAAAAATTACACCTATAGACCTCTGGATTTGGAAGTCACGCAATGGCTCTCATAACGTGGTTGAAAAAAAAAGGCTATAGATTTTGCCATATGCCCTTAGAAAAGATGTTAAGAGGAAAAGGTAAAAAGGAAAATTTGCTTCCCTTTTAATTTTCCCAAATTTTAATGAAGTTCAACTGAATACAAGTCACAAATGGAAAGAAAAGAAAATGAATTAATGTTCAATGTTCATATAAAATTAAAGAGGAAGCTAAGAAGAGGTAAAAATACAACATATGACAGGGATTTTTTTTTGTTGTTGTTGCTTTTTGCAAAACATCTTTAGCTCATTCAGGAAGGGCAATAGGGAAGGTTATGACGGATTTGATTAATTCCAATCTAAAATCCACTAATAAAATTCCATCTCAAACTCATTCCATAACCCATCCTGATGGGTTTTTAAAAAAACCCAAACTCATCCCAACGGGTTTTCAAATATCTAAAACCCATCATGTCCCATCCCATTTAGAAGGAAAGAAAATTAATAATCTTAATTTCTTAAATATTTTATTATACTTTTTTATATTATAAACTACATAATTATCTTATATAATATTATTTGATATATATTTAAGTATTTTATCAACTGTAATAATAATAATAATAATAATAATAATAATATATGATGATTATTTTTACTTATGTATCATATTAACTATGATGATACAAGTGATTTAAATGAAGTATAACAGTGAGGGATGGATTTTGCTCTTGAATCCGAAACCCACCCCATATCTTCACCGGGTTGAGATGAATTAAGTTTGACATTTAGGGGATCAAACTCGTTCCAATAAGATCAGATTGGGGAGAGTTTTCAATTTACCATATCTTGGATAGCTTGGTAAAATAAAGGGGTGAAATTCAACATTTTATAGAGTGGTCCTGCTTCTCTGCAAAGTGGGCATAGTTGACAAGTAATTAAGTCCTAGATTTTCAAATGTAGCATCATTTACTTCAACCATCCCAACCATGCATGCATCCTAAACATCTCTATATAAACCCCTCCAAATCAGTCCCTCCTCACACCAACCACTTCTCCTTCTCTTCCATTGTTATAAAATTCCTCCCCCTCCCTTTTACTTTCCAATGGCTAAGTTCCAGGCAATGTTTGTGATCACGATTCTCATCGTGTTCGTGATGACCTCCACCACCCAAGCACAAATTCCCCCACCACCATCAACCGGAGTTCCCCCTCCTCCTGGAACCACCACCACTACTCCCCCACCACCAACGCAGACTGGAGTCCCCCCTCCTCCTGGAACCAGCACTACTACTCCTCCACCATCAACACAGACTGGAGTACCCCCTCCCCCAGAATCGGGGCTCGCCTGCCTCATACGTTGTTCGACAACAAGGCTGACCTGCGTCTTGTCATGCCCATTTTTAAGTCTGTCGTGCATCGACCGATGCAGTGCGGCTTTCTTCACCTGCCGTAGTACGTGCCCCCGTTGAATGAGAATTTTCTCACTACAACAAGCAAAGTACTACCTATCTATCTACTATCTATCTATCCATCTATCATATAGAGGTTTTATGGATGTACTCAAACCATAGATCCTTATATTAGAATAAGACGACCACAGTTTGCCTTTGTTGTAATACTGTGCTAAAACCATAGTTTATATGGTTTTTCTATCTGTCTATCAATACAATGATATATGCTTCCATGACACCATATGTTTTCATTGCTAATTAAACAACCATATATATGTAGGTGTGATGTGTTTTGAGTGTGCATACATGATTATCATCCATGTATCTTCAATTTTTGAGTAGATGGAGATAATTACTACATATGTCAGAGCAATCACTCTTCTCAAGGGAATGGTAACAATTTATGGTAAAGCTAATCCCATTACCCAACTTAATCTTTCCCACTACCCAAAATTATCAAAATACCATTATTTGTTTTATTTTTTTTATCTCCCTTTCCCACTATCTAGTTCGACAACGCCCAGTCTAAATCTTCTTTACTGGGACAACAGAAGTCCGTCGAATTGTCTAAACAGGTGTCGATGGGAACCAAGTCAAAATCTGTTTTTTATGTTTGGGTTCCAAACCACTCTCTCCTTGGTCAGATTAAGTATTCGATAATTCTAAACTAATAAACTGACCTATAATTGCTGTTATTGGGCTTCATGTGCAGTCATAAACATATTCCATATTACTCCGTTAGTATACATGAAAGTGCTCTTGCTTTGGATATATATGCATGAATTTAAGGACCTGATTTAATTTATATAGGTCAGGTGGCTTTGTGTGAATATCACTTGCAAAAGTCAATCCATTAGTGGGAATGAAAGAAGCCACGTTTTGCTTTGTAACCTTACACCTGATGCTATCAATTCATGCAATGCTATCAATTCATGCAATGTTATTTGACCTACCATGGGTTATGAAGCCCATATCGAAAAAACCCCTTTGTTTAACTGGCATGTCCATCTATATAAACCCTTGACCCCCATATTTTCAGATATATAGACAATCATCCAAGCAGTGCAATCGGTGAAGGTTAGAATCGTCTGAATGGTATGCATCCTCTATATATCTATTCATTAATTCTCTTAGTATTATCCTATTAGAATTGAATAGTATCTTATTCTATAAGTTTAGAATAAATTTGTTGGAATAGAAATTTAGTATGCACTTTTAGGTGCATATAAATTAAATGCAATATTATTTGAATAATATTGCATATGCATGTTTAAGAGTACTTTAGACTAGCACAAGTTTCAGAGTGTTGTCTCTGTGGAAATGATGTCCAGTGTCTATGAGACATTTATAATAGCCAACACAATCGGTACTAGTAGTCTGATGTTTTAATAAAACCCAGAGTCAAGTGTTTCTTCAAAGGTGCGCACAAATCTGTGTTGCAGAGCAAAAGAAAGGGTAATATACATCTAGTGCTAGATTGGTTACTGCGTAGGTGCAGACATAGTGACATGTAAAAATGGCTTGTGAATCCTGGGGGCAAGTCTGACCGGAACCCTATGCACTAAGGGGACAGACTAATGTCCTTAGCACGTGCATGCTCCATGCACCTCAGGCCATCCAACTATTCAGCTTGATTCTCTGGTTTAACTCTTTAATATGTTACAATTAGTTATGTGTCCACCCTTAGTGCTACTTTGGTTTAATTTGATTATTAATTATTCATTTTTGCATAATTTTAATCTAAGTGTCATATGGAAACCAGAGGTCCAACAAATATGCCTATGTCTATGGATTTCACTAATTGAAACTGACTTAATTTAATCTATGATTTTTCACTTGTTACTCTCTCGATGAACTACTTTTGAATGTTCTGGGCATTCCTTTCTCATGAACTAAGGCTGAATGCCTACCATTCCTTCAAAAAATTAAAAAATCATGTAATTTTATTTTATTTTTTTAAATGCCCTGTGACCCCATTTGGTTCGTGTCATTATTTTAAATATATGACTTCAGGTTATTAGGAGTTATTCTACTATAAGAATCATTATACTAGAAATCCAGATTGATCAAACAGTTTCGTTCGCTATTGGATTTCTGCAAATAATCATTTTACCAGAAATTCAGATGAATCAAATTATTTGGTTCGCTAGTGGATTTATGAAAAGAATCATTTTTCAGTGTTTGATTCATACAAGTAAAATGAAATATATATATATATATATATATATATATATATAGGGGGCCGATTAGGTGTGGCGTCGATCGTGGGCCGTCGATCACGGGTCCATCGCATCGGACGGTCGGGAGCGATTCACGTCGACCGTTGGATGCGATGGACCCGCGATCGAACGACCCACGTCGCCGCCGCACCTGCCGCACGCCGCACCTAATTGCCCCCGTATATATATATATATATATATATATATATATATATATATATATATATATATATATATAATACTTTTACTAATAGTCTTATACTTATAAAATTTATTTTTTTACATATATTACAATTACAACCGCTTCGTTCAGATGATCCGTCTAGTTTGTCTTGGCGAACACTATGCGTGTTAGATCGATCTGCATATGGCGGGATATATAATCATGTCAAATCTTACCAATTTCAAAGATGTAATTTTGTCATGATTGTTTGGACGATTTTTTTTTCGAGACAATAGAGATAACGTGGGTCGGGATCTCTCAAGTACTCATCAGCCTATGAATTGAACTGCACATTAAATTATAGATACATATTCTATTATCTTATTAAATATAGATGATACTAGAAATTCATGTTTTATTCAATAAATAACTAGATTCAATAAAAGAAAGTAAAATTTGTACCTACAAATTGACTGTGCGTTTCGATTCATAAACCATGTAGTTCCATTAATAAGCAGTGCAGTTCGATACTGATGAGACTAACAGAAGTCAATCCTGATTGGATCTGAAATAAAAGAGATATTAGAATCTTGTGGTAATGTTGGTTATTATTTTAAAAAAATTATTATGCTTTTGTATATTTATTTAAATTTTAATTTTTACAAAGATTATCTTATATATATACAAAATATCTTTTTGTAGATTCGAAATCCAATAAATTTTTACAAAAATAGAAAAGATTTAATAAATTTCGATGTTAATATTTAGAACATACAATATTTTATGAAAGAGATTCGAATGAAAAATTAACCTCAAATAAAGTAGGTGAAAAAATCAAATCTATGAGAGAGAGAGAGGATAAAAGACTAATAAATAAATAAATGAAAAAAAGAGAGAGAGAAAAACAAAAGTCCACTGTTAAGTCCACTTGCCTACACCTAACTGAGTCCTGACCCAACTGATACAAATGAGTACTCGGGGGGGTCCGGACCAGGTAAGGTTTTTGAGAAATTGATGGTTATAGGAAAGGACATTCTTGATCGTCCGGAGAGATGGCTATAAAAAACCAATATCTAAGATTCTTTTCAAAGCTCTTTCAAAAAAATTATTTTGAAATTTTAAATATCTTAGAAATGCATCAATATACCTATAAAATCACTTTAAAGCCATTCTAAAAATTAATATTAAACAATAAAATATTTATAAATCTGTCAAAATCGATGTCAAAACATAATTTAAAAATGATGCACTCCAAGTTTTTTACTTAAGGGCTTGCCTACATAAATGCTCATCAATGCGGAGGAGGAATCAAAGTCTCCAATTATTCATTGATTTTCAACAATGTTGTTGTAAAAAAAATTACGCGCTAGTCTCGAATGTTTTTTTTTTTTTGATAAACTGGTAGACAATTGCTACCCCGATATATAAATAGAACGAGGTTACAACATTCAAAGCTTAAAGCAAAACAACAAAACCTAGTAGCTTACAAGATAGGGAAAATAGATGAAATATCTACATCCTCCCGACCAGGAGATACCGATTAACTTACATCAATTGCAGCAACGCGCCCCCCTTTCTGTAATTCGATTGTACTAGCGCCCACGATGAATTTACCCCAGTCCTTGATAAAGCCCGTCGTGGTATCCCAAAGATTCTCCATGTAGAAATGTTGGCCTCGGAACACCACTGCATTCCTTGTGATTCAAATCGCCCAGAGGCTAGCCGGAACCACCATCCGACGCATCTAGTCTTGAATGTTGTAAAAAGCATAACGCGCTAATCGAACAATTAGTGACTGATAAGGGATTAATAGGCATGGGATTGATCGATCACTTTTTAGTAATAAAAAATAACACATATACATATGTTATTTATATATTAGTTATACCAAGCATATAGTTAAAACAGTAAATAATTACAATTTACTATCAAAACAAAATTGACAATTCAATATATCACGGATATCATAAAAAAATAATTAATAGATATAACATATAAGTAAGGCATATTAATAACTTATTAGTCAATTAGGGATTAGTGGCCTGAGCCTGCCTATGGCTAGGCTGGGGATTAATAGTCAACTAGAAAGGGTTTCTTAGAGCATTGATTTTTAATCTTTTTAATTTGACTGATTTACATGACCCAACCATTACATTGACTTGTATCTGTTTTTGTCACAAAAATATGCCAATATGCCAACATGTAAGTAAAAATTCTAGCACTAACATAATTTCCCTCTCATTCATGTTTTCACTTAACTCTTCACCTCACCATTTCGGATTGGTTTGAATAGTTGGAATCCAAGCTTAATAATAGACATTGGAAGTTTGGAACACCCTTGACACATCCCAAGAGACTCAATCACCCCCAATCTGAATCATTAGATCTTCAGTTACAAGATCGATGGTCCAAATCGATCACCATCAGATGCACCCCATTCAATGCCACCCCTTCATCAGTGTAACTGATTCTTAATCAATCCAACGGTGCACATTGCATCTGACGCATCAACCATTTGGACGGTTCAAATTGCATCTGATGAAAATGATCTCCATCGTGCCAAAAAGAAAAGGCTCCAGCTCCTAGCGACGATGCACACGTGCCAAGTGCGCCAACAAAGCGTCATCGCACACTCGCACGCGCACGTGCGCAAACGGTGTTTAAGCACCGTGTGTATAACACCTTACCATTCATAAAGCAAATAATATTTTATAACCACTACACTTTATATAGTACACAAAACTTTTCTCTCTTTTTTTTTCCAATGTAGGACTAAAATCTAACACAAAAACTACAAATAGAAGACTCAAACTTACAAAGCACCATTTTTAATATTTAAAAGACATTAATTCTTGGTTCACTTGATAATCTTATGCTTCAGCGAGAGGTGTCTTGCAATTTGAACCGATTACCTAGTGATGCACATCAAAGTCAATAAAGATCAAGTCATCCATAATTAATTCTTAGCACTAAGTTTAAGTGAACTCTTTTTAATCTAATGAACTGTAACAAACACGATAACAATATCAGAAATTTAAGTTGCTTTTTATCAAATCCAACTGTGAAGGCATAATAATCTCAGCAAGGAAGGAATGATCATGCACATGCAAGGGTTGGATAAGAAGTCCACATGACTCATGATCTTATGACGGACCGTTGTTCAACAAAAAGAAAATAATGATTTATGAGAATTTCTAGCCATAAAGCTACTGGATTTGGAATATCCATGCAATGTATAGCTTTTATAACGTGGTTGAAAAAATTTAGAGGTTTATCCACCCATATTTGCTAAATTATTGGACCATTTCTTTGTTTGACAAATTAAATGAACATAGAAGATTTGTTGAAAGGAAAAGAAAAAAAAAAGGTTTATTTTTTTCCGTTTTCCCAAATATTAAATAAGTTAAGTTTGATACGAGCCTCACATGAAAAAAATATTTGAATACAGTGGTCAATGATCATACATAAATCGTAAGAGCAACTCCAAAAGCATCCCTACATCACTTGTTTATTTGTATAAGGATTCAAATCTCGTACAACTCTTACAACTCTGGCGTTGATACACGCAGTCCTTTTTGCAGCCCGTTTTACAGCCTAATACGCTAAAATAACGTAGTATATCATAGCATATGGAACCTAACATAGTATATGACCCAATTTTTTTTTTATATTTTTTCATTATGAAAAAAAATACACTGATGTATCTTAGTATATACTTCATTTCATATAATAGCATGCATATAAAAAAAAATTTATATTGCTCTCTTCTCTTTCTTTCATTTTTTTTGTTTCTTTGTATAGGCACAATGGGTATTTCCTTCCATTAAATTTGTTTATTCATTATTAATGATTCATTTTTATTCATTAGAAATAATTTTTATTTATTTTAATGTTTTTTGAATTTTTGAATTTACATTTTATTCATTATTAATATTATTTATTTTAATGATCTTTACTCCAAGTCAATATTTGATAAATTTTAAAATATATTTTATTCATTTGATATTTAAACATCTTGTAATTTATAAATATTATTCAGGGTATTTGATTATTTTGAATGACGAAGATAGGGTAAGAATGAAGAGGCTTTTAGAATGCAAAAAGAGAATGACTTTCCATATGCCATTGAAAGGTAATCTCTTCCCACATTGTAAGAAAATTAAATAATTAAAATAGAGGGTTTTGGAGATGCTCTAATATCTCAAGTTTACACGTATGATTTTGTCTATTTTGTTTATATTCACACATATATAATATAAGCACCAAGCATTATCCTGTTAGGTGATATGAGACTCAATCACGGGGCGCCGTATATGATTGACAGATGAAATATTGATCCAAAAAAAAAATCAAACATGTAGAACAATAAAAAGAAACCTAACCAATGGTCAAGTTTAATCACATAATAACATTTCCATCCTATTAAACCATAAAAAATAATAAGAGCAATTTTATGGGCACTTTGAAAGAGCCAAGTTTTTTTTTTTTTTTGAAGAAAGGTAAATCCTATAATATATGGGGACTTAAATCTAAAAATTCCTAAAAATTTATAGTTTATATTCAAATGTGTGTTAACTTTTGCACAAATTTTTTATATATAAAGTTCAAAAACATTTTTTTTAAATCAAATCATTTATTGAACCAAAAAATAAATGGAAGAATCATTGGTTTACTAAATTTAACGATGTCTTTACATCATCAAACGAGGTATATAAACAAGGTATATACCCATTAAACGAGATATTTATCACTTTAACGAGGTATATACCTGTTAAATGAATTATATGTTTCAGTGGATTTCTAACGAGGTATATAAAACTAAATTATGGACTATAAAAAAATTGAGTGCGTAGCACCCAGAATGAAAAGATCAATCAGTTTGGACATATTGAATTTTGTAAATGTGAATATAGGTTTGATAACAAATTGGATGAGAATCTCTGGAGGGTGAGAAAAAGATAGAGAAGGAGAATAAATTGGGATCTTCTCTTCCTGTAACTCTTTCTCATAATCTCATCACAATTTGCAAAAACTTAATTTTTTCAAAAAGGTTGATATGCTGTTATGTTAAAAAAGAGCAGTTAATAGAATTTCTGAAAGGTGAGAAAAAGATTAATAAGAGAACGAGAATAAGTGGGATTTCCTCTTCAACTCTTTCTCATTATCTCTTTTCTACCTTTCAAATCATCATAATTGTTTATAAAAGGAGATGTGAATAATATGAGAGAGGCTTGTGTGAGTATTTATTACTCATAATTGCAGTTACTGATAACTGAAAACAAATAATGGCAACAGTTAATATAGGAGAAATTTAAATTCAAAATGATAACTGTAAATTTCAAATTTACTTTTTATTAATTTTTATTCATTATTAATAATATTTATTTTAGTGATCTTTACTCCAAATCAATATTTGATAAATTTTAAAATATGTTTTTATTCATTTGATATTTGAACATCTTGTAATTTCTAAATATTACTTAGGGTATTTGATCATTTTGAATGAAGATGGGGTAAGAATGAGAAGGCTTTTAGACTGTAAAAAGATTGAGAATGACTTTCCATATGCCATAGAAAGGTAATCTCTCCCCACATTGTAAGAAAATTAAATAATTAAAATAGAGGCTTTTGAAGATGCTCTAATATCTCAGAATTACACGTATGATTTTGCCCGTTTTGTTTATATTCACATATATATAATATAAGCACTAAACATCATCTTGTTAGGTGATATGAGACTCGGTCATGGGACGCGTATGATTGACAGATGAAATATTGATCCAAAAAAAAAATCGATCAAACATGTAGAACAATGAAAAGAAACCTAACCAATGGTCAAGTTTAATCACATAATAACATTTCCATCCTATTAAACCATAAAAAATAATAAGAGTAATTTTATGGGCACTTTGAAAGAGTCAAGTTTTTGTTTTTGAAGAAAAGTAGATATTTGTTACCCGATTTTATAATTGAACTCGAATTACAAAATCCAAAATATGAGAGAATAGAAAGAAAAAAAACATAATATCAACACAAGTAAACCAATAAAACATGATCGGGTGGAGGAAACTCAAGACCCCGGGTTAGAAGAGATTGAAAGAGCCAAGTTATAGGAATATTGATCCACGCATCCTGGTGTGGTTTTGCTCCTGCAAGGTAATTAATGTACTCTATATATATATAATTTCAAATGTAGCATCATTTACTTTAACTACCTCAACCATCCTAACCATCTCTATATAAACCCCTCCAATCCAGTCCCTCACACCAAAAACACTTCATTCTTCTAATTGTTACAGCAATCCTTAGGTGGTCGTTCCCTTCGCTTTCCAATGGCAAAGTCTCAGGCAGGGATTGTGATCGCAACGCTCTTCGTGTTTGCGATCGCCGCCACCACCACCACCAATGCACAAGATGGATGGTCCCCAACTCCGCACCCGAACCGGAGATGGGAATGGGCCCCACCACAGCAAAGGAACCTGGAATTTCCCCATCCCCGCAATCACAAAGCTTGATCTCCTGCTTCCTAACTTGTGAGTCGACACGCGAGAGATGCACCTCCGAATGCCCACTCGATCCTCCATTGTCCACTCAGTATGGGCTGTGCCGCCTCCAATGTGATACGGATGCCCTGAACTGCGTCAAGGGGTGCCTCAATATCGCATGACATGCAATTTCTCTGTTGCCTATCTAGCTATAACTATCTATATAATATAATAAAGGTTTAGGGATATACTTAACCATAGGCCTTACTAGAGTGAAATGGCCACAGTTGTTGTAACACTGTGCTAAACCATAGTTTTTATGGTTTTCTATCTATCTATCAATATAATATTGTATGTTTATTTTATTTTTTTCTTGGTAAGTAAAACTTTCATTGATGTGAGAAAATATTACAATTGTACATCAGGGCAAAAAAAAAAGAGGCTATAAAAGAGATGACAGAGTCTACTCCAGGGTAGAGGTGTATAACGGGACGGGCCGGCCCGGCACGGCCCGTTAAGGGCCCGTGCCGTGGGCCGGCCCGTTTGAGTGCCAACGCGGGCTGGGCCTGCCCCCCGGCCCGCGTGCCGTTTCCGGCACGGCCCGCTAGGCCCGCCGTGCCGGAATGGCACGGCCCGCTAGGCCCGCGGCACGGTTTGTGCCGCGGGCCCCACCTCCATCCAACGGCTAGTAAACAAGAATTTGTAGATAATCTTGAGGTGGATTTTACAAAATTCAACATAGATGATGATGAATGAAGATTTCACATTTAAATCTTCTAATTATTGTATTTTTTTTATTTTTTGGAAGGTGAGTTGCAAGTGATTGATAGTTTTAATAGGTGCCAACCTAGTTGGGATGTATTAAAAACTATAGTGATGCAATTATCACTCACATTTTATGTTATATTAATTTTTTGTATTTATCAATGTATTTTTTAAGAATTGTATAATTCATTTCTATTCATCAATGTACTATTTGTGAATTTTTTATTCATTTTATCATTTATTTAATTAATGTTCAATTGTTCATGTACTCAAAAATTCAATATTCAATCAAATAAATACTTGTATTCTTGATTCCTTTTAGTTTTCAATTTTTATGAATAATTTATGTGTATTTTTTTTATTTTTTAACTTAAATCAACTAGTAAATTAAACATGGAATTAAATATTGAACTTTTAATTTTTTTTAAAAAAACGAGTATATAAACGGGCCGGCCCGTTGGCCCGTCAATGGCCCGGCCCGTTTGGCCCGCGGGGCTGGCAGGCACGGCACGTTGGCCCACCGGGCTGGCACGGAGGGCCGTGCTGGGCCGGCCCCCTGTGGCCCGTGCCGTGTCGGCATGGCACAGTAACATTAAACGGGCCGTGCCGTGCCGGCCCGTTGGCCCGGTTTTACACCTCTACTCCAGGGCCTTTGACAAGACTGATGCTAGAGAGGACTAACTATGGAGGATTACATATGGAGAAGAAGAATTACTTCAGATAAAACCAGGGGCCTTGGAAGAAATACGGAGGTGGGGCCTGCCTTGTTTGTCATCTTGGATTAATGCTTGCAAGTCGTTGCAGAGAAGACTTGGAGTATATATGGTGCAACCCAAGGAGGAACGGGTCGCCGCCAAGTAATATGCCACTCTATTACCTTCCCGAAAAATGTGTGAAACTCTCCAGGAAGCAAATTGTGCAAGGGTTTGCTTGATGAATCTGAGATCTCGAAAGGCTGACCAAGGAATGGTGCCTCTCCCTTGGGTCAAGCAACAACTATCGTTGAGTCAGTCTCAACCCAGACAGATAGCTTGTTGGAGTTTGGCAATCCTGTACATAGTTTTAGACCATAAGCCATTCCTTGGAGTTCCAATATGTTGATAGATGCAGCATGAGATCTTACCGCAACTGCAGCTAGACAGTCCCCATTGGGATCTCGAACTATAGCTCCATATCCGAACCTATCGTCGCCTCTAGAGCCATCTGAGTTTATCTTCACCTAGGCAATAGAAGGAGGGAGCCAAAGAACCATTTGGGAAGTGGAGAGAGATTCGACCAGCAGGATCCCAAAGGCTTTGCTACAGGCTTGAGAAAGAGAACCATTGTCTGGCAATAGAGTACCCAAAAATCTAATACTTGTTGCTCGAATGATTCGATTAACTAGCAAGGATTTGGGAGTAGACGAGTACCTAAAGAATTCGTTTTCTGATTTTGTCAATAATAGGCATGCAATGGGAGTATTTTAGAGCACCCATTAGAAGAGGCAATCCTAGATACTTAACAGGAAGAATGTGTTGAGCAATATTTAAAATATTACAGAAAGCCAGAGAAGAAGGACCACAAGAGGTAAAAATTTGGCTTTTTGACTTGTTTAGGTGTAGCCCCGAGGATGCAGCGAAGGATTGAAACAGGGTAGATAAAGAGGAGGCCGTTGATGGAGAGGTATCAGTAAATAATAGCAGATCATCAGTGAAGCATAAGTGACTGACATTTAGAGAGCCTTTTATAAAACGGCCAACTGAACCTTCTTGCACTAACAGATTGAGGCGAGACGAAAAAGACTCCATGACTAGAGTGAAGAGTAGGGGGGATAGCGGATCACCCTGCCGAATACCACATGAAGAATTGAAGAAACCGACCAGAGAACCATTAACAAGAACTGAATTTTGGAGAAGTGACACATTCCATACATATTGAAACCCAATGATCATTAAAATTGCATTGCCGCAGTATTTGTTCCAAGTAGGTCCAATTTACACTGTCAAAGGATTTCTTGAGATCAACTTTGATGCAAGCCCTTGGCTTCCCCTGATTGAGATATCTAATCAGTTCATGGGCAAGAAGGATGTTGTGGTGGATACTTCTGTCCTTGATAAAAGCTGATTGATGGTTGCTAACAAGTTTTGTAAGAAGTGGTTGAAGCCGCAGAGCCATCACCTTAGTGATAATCTTATAGAAGGTTTTGCAAAGAGAGATTGGCCTATAGCTGTCAAGAGAATATGCATTTAAGGACTTTGGGATGAGTGCAATGAATGAGTGACTTACTTGACAGAGGATTTTTCCATGCTGGAAGAAATAATTGATTGCAAGCAAAAAGTCCTCCTTGATCAGATCCCAAAAAAGTTGATAAAACCTTGCAGGGAAGCCATTCGGGCCAGGGGAGCTTAATGCTTTCATCTGAAAAATAGTCTAATGCAATTCATCTTCAAGAACAGTGGAGCAAAGAGATGCATTTTCATCCTCTGTAACAGTTCCAATGGGGGGAGGAAGAGGCTGGGCTGTGAAAGAACTTCGATTAAGAAGAGAGCGATAGAATTCCACAGTGGCATCTTTAATCTCTTCTGGATTAGAGCAGAAACTGCCATCTGCCTTGTGAAGCCTACAAATGGTGTTACGAGCCGATCTTGACTTGATAGAGTTGTAGAAGAATTTGGTGTTTGAGTCACCCGCAGCTAACCACAATTGCCTCAATTTCTGTCTTGCAAATTGTTCCTCTTGTGAAAGGAGACTTGTGTAGTTGGCTCTGAATGCCTGTTCAGAGGCCATAAGAAGTGGATTACACGGATCTTGATGAAGGGCTGCTTGGGCATCATCCAATTCTCTTTTACAAGATGAGAGTTTGTGGTGTATTGGACCATATAATTCCACATTCCATCGTTTGAGGACCATCATTGTGTGGGCTAGTTTTTTTACAAACTTAAACATAGGATTACCCTCAAATTGTGCTTTCCAGGCCTCATGAACAGTAGAGTGGAAGGAGGGAACCGATTCCCAAGATTCAAAATATTTAAATGGAAGTGGACCAGAGGGAAAGGAAGGGTCACATATAACTTTCATTGGAGAGTGATCTGAAATACCAGGCGGGAGGTACTCAACCATAGAATGCGGATGGGCAGAGATGAATGACTGATTGCCCAATACTCGATCGAGACGGCACATGATGCGAGAGTCTTGATGATTGTTCCATGAAAGAGTTTGACCAATAGATTTCAGATCCTCAATGCCTGCATGAAGAATGCAAGAGTTGAATTTGCGCAAACGTCTGGAGTGGGCTGGTCTACCGCCGATCTTTTCATTGCCATAACGGATTTCATTGAAGTCATCCCCGACAATCCAACTTGTGGTCCCAATGGTAGAGGAAATCTGTTTGATAGAGTCCCACAAAGCAATTCGGTTTGCACTGTTATTCGAGGCATAAATAGAAGTGATGAGAATTCGCTCATTAGTTTGCTTAATGAGAACAGTGCAATGAGTATACTGGCGAGTGGAATGAAGAACTTGAACTTCAAGATGATCCGGGTGCCAAAGAAGACAAATTCGAGCTTCGGGAGCCAAGTGAGCAGAGGGGTAGAAGCCCAATTTTCTTTTCAGTACCAGCAGAGAAGCATAATCTAATTTTGTTTCAACGAGACTAACAAAATGAGGTTTATGACAATTGAGAAAAGCTTTAAATCATGATGCTTTTCAGGGCCTTTAACTCCTCGAATATTCAAAAATATGCAATTCATTAAAAACAAAGGTAGGTGGGGGTAAAGGATACCATACATCCCAAAGAATGGGTGTTAAGTCTATGAGGAGGTGGTCTCCCCATGAGAAACTGAAGAAGTAGAGATTTGTGATAACTTCTTCGGGAGAGGATCAGGTTCAAGGTTCTTTTGATGTCGTCCTCTTCTTTTGCTTTTGGAAATAGATTTCTCCTCCTTATTCTGATCTTCTCCACCAGATTTAGGTGATAATCAAATATTGTATTGCTGTAAAGGAAGGAATTTGTACAAATTCACAATTCTTTACAAAGAGTCGAACAAAAAGAGGGGATATGATCTCTAAGAGAGCATCAAAAACAGATTTGAAGCCCCTTGAATTAACAAAAATAAATCCCCTGTGTTGATCTAAAGAAGAGCAACAAAGAACAACAGTTTTGAAGCCCCTTTAGAGTTGCAAAAATCCATTGTTTTCATCTAGGAGTCAACAGTTCATATCTTTGCATTGTATCACTTCACTCTCTTGAATCCTTCTGGATGCATGTCCTTCTTCATTGCCTCTGCCAGGTCATGCCAAATTTGAGATGGCTGAATAATTTCCTTCTCTATCTATGGGAGTCTCCTTCCAGGCATCATACTGAGCTAGACTTGATAGCTTTGATAGCTACACTTAATTTGTAAATTTTTTAGAGAAGATATGTAACTACTAAAAGTGAATTTTTTTTCACATACACCCCTCCACCAACCCTTTATTGTAAAAATACTACATTTGAAACTCTACAACCAACTCGAATGGATAAAAAAACAATATTCATGTTCAATTTAAATCTTTTAGAATGGTATTATTAGAAATAATAAATCATTATCAATATTTTGCTAAAATGTGTTTTTTGATAAGTATACATAAAAATATTAATATCTAGTGAATATGAATATTATTATGCAATTTATGCATAGATACCAATCTTATATTGTAAAAATACTCAATTTAAAACTCTAAATCAACAATATCGCTCTAATGGATATAAAAAAGATGTACAATTTAAATCCTTTAGGAATAATAATATTAGAAATAAAAAATCATCAAGAATATTTTTTGCTAAAATGGGTTTTTTTTAGAGATATAAACATTAATATTTGGTGGATATGGATGATATTATCCAATTTATGTATAGATAGAAAAATCAAGGACTAAATTATTCTCAAAATCTTTAAAAATTTATAACTTTTTAAGTATAACTTAGATTGAGGTGATCAATAGCTCGTTAGAAAGAGATTTTGGATATACACTTAAGAGTTAAGACTACTAAATATATTTTTTCTAAAAATAACTATTTGAAGATGAAAAGTGAGATCAAATGTTTAAACTCATATTTAAGCCAAAATTAGCTCTTAATTATCTATGTTACATGATTATCTCAATCTAAATCTAATAAAAAATGAAAAATAATAACAACAAAAAATATGATAATGTGGCACCATCACCTCTATTCATTCAATATATATTTAAAATCTTCAGATAACATTAGGAAACTGAATATTAGTTTTTATAATAATTAATAAACTTTAGTAAATTTGTTAGGGGTAAAAACGTAAAATGTGTTACATACAATTGAAAACACTTCCCATTAGTATATAGATAGAAGAGTTCACTTAAACTTAGTATTAAGAATTTATTATGGATGACATGATCTTTACAGACTTTGATGTGTATTGCTAGTGATCGTTTCAAGTCACAAGACACCCAAGTGAACCAAGAATCATTGTCTTGTAAATTTTAAGAAATCTTTGCAAAGCTATCAAATCTCAATTGTAATACTTTTTAAACTCTTACTTAAGTATCGTAACATGATTTTATTTATAAATATAATTGTTTTTATTAAATTTTATATTTTAACAAGCAATTAATTACACCTAATATGAATAAAAAAAACCGATCATTTTAATCAACCCACAGTTGATTCTAAAAAACTATCGGTTCAATCGATTGATTGGATTTTATCAAGTTTTTTTATACGACCGGGATTTGAGGGTTACGTAAACCAAACCAGAATTCAAAGTGGATGAAGGTTTAACCGGTTCAACTGAAAAGATCGGATAGGGTTTTAAAACAATGAAAAATATAAGAATCTATTCCTATAGTAAAACATCTATACATCTAATTGTCTATAAAATTGAACACTATAGATTGTGTACCACAGTAAAAAAAATGTTCCACAACTCAATAATTGACAACAGAATTCATGATCCTCAAATAATCAAATATGTAGAAAAAAATGAACCAAACTATCAAATCAAATTAATTGTTAAATATAAACATATATATATAACCTTTTTTTCCTACCAATTTGGGTTGGCTAGACTTTTTTTTTAGTTGTTTACAACTTTACGTTAAAAGATTAGGATTGACAGTGTAAATTAATCTATTCATTTTTTTATAAATATTAATTGAATAATAACAATATAAATTTTAATATGAAAAATGATATGAAGAATATTGAATATAAATAATCATGTGTTTAAATTTAATTCGATTCGATTAAATTAGTTATGTATTTTTTAAAGTAAAACCAAATCCAAACCAAAGTAGATCAGTTTATTAATTTTTCAATCCATACATAAATCAAACAAAAAACTATTGATCCAAATTCAAAAAAAAAATCATTTTGGATCGTTCAGATTCGATTTAATCAACCAAAGTTGCACTCTTATCCACAATACAGATCACAGAACATGGTCTCGGATTAGTCTATACATTGATTTCATAAGCACATTTCTTTCCTGTTAAACCATATATGAAAAATAATGAAATATCAATATTTTTAGGACGATACTTTAGAGTAGGCAAATTATAGAGGTGAAATTCAGCATCTTATAGTGTGGTCCTGCTCCTGCATGCAAGGTGTGCATAGTTCACTAGTAATTAAGTCCTAGATTTTCAAATGTAGCATCATGTACTGCAAACCATCCCAACCACATGCATGCATCCTAAACATCTCTATATAAACCCCTCCAAACCAGTCCCTCCTCACACCAACCACTTCTTCTCTTCCATTGTTACACAATTCCTCCCCCTCCCTTTTGCTTTCCAATGGCCAAGTTTCAGGCAACGTTTGCTATCGCAATTCTCTTCGTGTTCGCGATGGCCTCGACCACCCAAGCACAGCTGGTCCCCGCCCCCCAACCAGCTCTACCTGGAACCCCCACTACTACTCCCCCACCAACACAAACTGGACCCTCCCCTCCCCCACAATCGTTTCTTGCCTGCCTCATAAATTGTGTGAACGCGAAGGTGACCTGCGACTCGGGATGCAATCTTAATCGGCCGTGCCTCGACCGATGCAATGCAAATTTCTTCACCTGCCTCAGTATGTGCCCCCGTTGAAGGAGAATTTTCTTACTCCAACAAGCATAAGTACTACTTTCTATCTATCACATAGAGGTTTTATGGATGTACTCAAACCATAGACCCTTATCTTAGAATAAGATGACCACAGTTTGCCTTTGTTGTAATACTCTGCCAAAACCATAGTTTGTATGGTTTTTCTATCTATCTATCTATCATGAATACAACGTTACATACTTCCATGACACCATATGTTTTCATTGCTAATTAAACAGCCTTGCAGAACAATCACTCTTCTCAAGGGACTAGTAACAAAGTATCTTGTTGGAACAACAATTGATCTATATAATGGACATTTCTAAACTAGGGCTAAAATCACTCACTTTTTAATTTAAAGATTGATTTGTTCTTCAACGTCATATCAATCAATTAATTAATTTAAGAGGAAAATGCATTTGGATCCCCTAAAATTTTTGAAAACCGTAGAAGCACCCCAATCGTTATATAGATTTTCCATTAAGATGGAACAAAAGTACTTTAAAATAGAGATTTTAAAATTGATTTGGTCCTAAATGTAATATCAATTAATTAATTTAATTATCGACCTAATCATCCAAATCGATATGTATGTAAAATAAATCAATCAATTATAAACAACCATAATCAATTCACAGAACTCTCGAAGTTCTATTTTCCTTTTCGCAGAAAGCGGTTTTTTAGATTTTAAATAAGCAAAGTAACTCACACAAGAGGGGCTTTGATTAAAGTTTTTTGAGTTTTTTATTTTTAAGTCTTCATAAAACATTTAGTGATCGATCCCTCACTTATTAATATTTTGGTTTAAGTCTCCAGATTTAAATGATATGTTTCTTTTTAGTCTCTTCCAATGACTAAAAAGAAAATCAAATAATTTAGGGATAGATCCCTCCGAGAGACTAAAAAGGAACATATCATTTAAATCTAGAGACTTAAACCAAAATATGAAGAAGTGAGGAATGGATCACTAAATATTATAGTTTGTGGGAACTTAAAAATAAAAAACTAATTTTTTTATGACGCCTAATAAGACAAACATCCCTATAGCTGTGGTTTTCATTAATTAAAACTCATTTAAATTTTATTTTTTTTAAATGCCGGAAGACCCCTTTAGTTCATGTCATTATTTTAGAAAGATAGAAATCCAAATTCCATCAAACTATTTGGTTCGCTAATGGATTTCTGTAGTAAATCATTTTCTAATGTTTGGTTCATAGAGAGAATGATAAAGAAATTTGGTTAATTGACTAAAATATCCTTACTAATAGTCTTATACATATACTATAAGATTGATGGTTAAAAGGTCATTTTCAGCCCTTACTTAAATCTATACTCAAATATCACTTTAAAAATGAGTAAAAGCTTGATTTGATTTGATGTATCTTCAACTATCATTTTGTGTTTTACTCAAATCTTTTAAAAATTCACATTTTTTCTAATTATTTCTTATAAACATTTTTAAAGTCTATTCCTCAAACATTTTTACTATTAAATTTTTCTTCCCTTCAAGATATTTAAATTTAAAAATTATTATCATCAATTTTTTTTAAAAAAAAGTAAAAATAATATTTTTTTATTGGAGTAAAAATAAGAAGTTAAAAAATAAAGATGAAGACTTAAGAAAGAAGATCATTCCTGACGCGACTCATCCGAGAATGGGCGCGCAAGCTGGTCGTCACAAGGGGAGTTCGCTTCATTGGAGGTGGCATGGAGGTCATCACGTAGTCGGCAGGAGGCATGATGGGTGATGGGGGCGAGCTGACACCTTGTCCGCTCTCAAGACACTTATGTATCGCATATTTATCTTGTTATTTTCGTTCTCTATTCTTCTTATCCCAATTCAGAACTGTACTGACTTTTTTCTATATGAAATCGGTTAGTAGCTAAATTCTACCTTTTCTCAAAAAAAAAAAAAACAAAAAACAAAGGAAAGAAGACCATTTTTTTTTTGGGTTTCAACAGATGGTGAAAATTTTGGGGGTGGGAAGACATCTAATATAATTCAACTAAAGGTGGAGTTGAATGGAAAAAAAAATGTTACATTGAAAGAAAATGTGGAGATAAAGGGAAAAAAATGTTAAAATTTTGGATAATGATTTGAGTCTCCTTTGATTTGAGTAAATATTTGAGTAAAAGTTTGATTTAATATAGGTATGGGTAAATGGTTGGGGAGAGTTTTTTATAACTTTTACTCAAATTTAAATTTGACTAAAGATTTGGGTATAGAATTGGAGATGCTCTAAATACAGACATTCTTGATCGTATGGAAAGATGGTTATAAAATTCAATATCTGATATTCTTTTCAGAGCTCTTTCAAAAAAAAAAATTTGAAACTTATTTTAAATATCTTAGAAATGCATCGATATACCTATAAAATCACTTTAAATCCATTCTAAAAATTTATTTCGGACATGAAAGATTTAATAAATGATGACAAAATTTTATTGCCATAACCAACACATCAATAGCTCATATTAACAATATAGACATATTTTTTAAAAAGTTACATGTTTGTTACCCGATTTCATTATTGAATTCGAATTACAAATTCCTGAATTGGGGGAGAACAAATGACAAAAGTCAAAACAAAAAAAGTACAACCAGCGTCGGTATTGGTTAGAAGAGATATTGAATCGAAGCGCCCGCGCACACACCTCCGTGCACACCCCAATATATGTTTATATTATAAAACTCTGCTATGAATTGAGATCTTGGGAAGCTTATGTATATAGAAAAATCTCCAAATTATATTCTTATTGAAGAGGAAGTTGTAAAAATTTTAATATTATCATTTCTTATAACAATTAGATGGAGATATAAATACATTATGTTGTGTACTTTTGAGTTATGGAATACAACTGATTATAGTCAAAATATATGTCTATATTGTTATAGATATAAAAAGAAGCAAGTATTTAATATTATTTTTAAAAAAAAACCTTGAACTTGGTTGGAAGTTAGAAAGATCAAGTTATCCATAATAAATTCTTAGTACTAAGTTTAAGTGAAGTCTTTTTATTTTAATGATAGAACTGTAATAAACACGATAACAAATTAAAATCGGATTTAGATTTTTTTTTATCAAATCCAACTGTGAATGCATAATAATCTCAGCAGAGAAGGAATGATCATGTACATGCAAGGGTTGGATAAGTCCACATGACTCATGATCTTATCACAGACCGTTGTTTAACAAAAAGAAAATAATTATGTATGAGAATTTCTAGCCATATAGCTACTGGATCTGGAAGATCCATGCAATATATAGCTTTCATAACGTGGTTGAAAAAATTTAGGAGTTTATCCACCCATCTTTGCTAAATTAATGGACCATTTCTTTGTTTGACAAATTAAATGAACATAGGGACTCAAATCACTAAAAAATCCAAAGGCATCCCTACATCACTTTTTTTTTGCTTTGTACGGGGACTCAAATCTCTTAAAACTCAGGGGCCAACAATCTCCCTAAATCCATCTTTGCTAAATTAACGGACCATTTCTTTGTTTGACAAATTAAATGAACATAGGGACTCAAATCACTAAAAAATCCAAAGGCATCCCTACATCACTTTTTTTTTTTGCTTTGTATAGGCACTCAAATCTCTTAAAACTCAGGCCAACAATCTCCCTAAACCCCTCCCTCACTTTATTTTTCTTTAACACACTATTTATGAGTGGGAGCGACATTCATTCCTATATAAAAAATTAAAAAAATGATAATGATCACTTCCCTTTCTTTCATTTTTGTTTCTTTATATAGGCATAATGGGTATTTCCCTATAAGAAAATTTTAATTCATAATTAACTATTAATTTTTATTTATTATAAATCATTTTTATTTATTTTTCATGTTCTTTGAAATTTTTAATTTACTTTTAATAAAATTTTATTCATTATTAATAATTTTAAATTTAATGTTCTTTATTTCAAGTCAATATTTAATAAATTTTAGAATATGTTTTATTCAATTGATATTTGAACATCTTATAATTTATAGATATGACTTGAGGTATTTGATCAATTTGAATGAAAATGGGGTAAGAATGAGAAGGTTTTTATTATGACAAAAGGAGAATAACTTCCTATATGTTATAGAAAGGTAACCTCTCCCCACATTGTAAGAAAATAAAATAGAGGTTTTTGAAGATGCTCTAATATTTCAGGTTTACACGTAAGATATTGTCCGTTTTGTTTGTATTCACATATAATATAAGCACTAAACATCATCTTGTTATGCGATATGAGACTCAGTCAGGGTCGCGTATATGATTGACAAATTAAATATCGATCCAAAAAAAAAAATCAAACATGTAGAACAATCAAAAAAACTTAACCAATGGTGCAAGTTTAATCACATAAATTGAAGCATTTGAGCTGTTCTTATGGTTCTGCTACTATGGAAACAGGGTATTTTGTTAAACACAATGGAATTCAATATTGTGATTGAAGCTCTCTTTGTGCTCTATTCCCCTTTTTTGTTTTGTTCCTATGTAAAGTTCTATGAATTTTGTATAAATTCTCTCACTTTACAACGATACCAATCAAAAAAATAAAGTTTAATCACATAATAACATTTTCATCCTATTAAACCATTAAAAATAGGGTTTTCTATTTTTAAGTCCCATAAACCATAAGATTTAGTGATTGATCCATCACTTCTTCATATTTTGGTTTTAGTCCCAGATTTAAATGATATGTTCTTTTAGTCCCTGTGAGGATCTATCCCTAAACTATTTGGTTTTCTTTTTAATCACGGGGAGGGATCTATCCCTAAACTATTTGGTTTTCTTTTTAGTCTCTAGAAGAGACTAAAAAAGAACATATCTTTTAAATTTGAGGACTAAAACCAAAATATGAATAAGTGAGGATCGATCCCTAAATAAATATATTTACAGGGACTAAAAACTAAAAAATCCTAAAAATAATGAGAGGGTAATTTTATGGGCACTTTAAAAGAGCGCGGGTGATTACGTGCGGCGAACGGCGGGTGTGGCCGCGACGTGGGCCGTTCGATCACGGGTCCATCGCATCCGACGGTCGATGTGAATCGCACCTGACCGTCCGATGCGATGGACCCGTGATCGACGGCCCGTGATCGCTGCCGCACCCGCCATTCGCCGCACGTAATCACCCCTCCAAGTTATAGGAATGATTCCCGCATCCTAGTGGTTTTTGCTCCTTCAAGGTAATTAATGTACTATGTATAGAGATTTTCAAATGTAGCATCATTTACTTTAACTACCTCAACCATCCTAACCATCTCTATATAAACCCCTCCAATTCAATCCCTCCTCACACCAAACACTTCATTCTTCTAATTGTTGCAACAATTCTTAGGTGGTCCCTTACCTTTGCTTTCCAATGACTAAGTTTCAGGCAGGGCTTGTGATCGCGATGCTCTTCGTGTTTGCGATCGCCACCATCACCACCACCAATGCACAAGATGGAGTGGCCCCCACCCCCGCCCCCGAACCGGAGACGGGAATCGACCCCACCCCAATCCCCGCATCCCAACCGGAGACGGGAGTGGCCCCCACCCCCGAAACAGAACCTGAAATCGCCCCGTCCCCGCAATAAGGATGCCATCAACTGCGCCAAGGGGTGCTTCAATATCGCATGACATGCAATTTCTCTGCTGGTTCTCTGCTCTCTATCTAGCTATAACTATCTATAGTTTGTCTTTCTTGTAATACTGTGCTAAACCATAGTTTATATGGTTTTCTATCTATCTATCAATACAATGCTGCTTCCATGTCCCAGATTATTGACTGAGCTATACAAACTGAACTGCAAACATTCTAAGGATTGGGATAGAGAAAGAGGGATTAGTAGCGGGAGCCTTTCCTATACATCCTTTCCATCACCTACCTGCATTGTTGCAAATCAGGGGAATACATAAAAATTGAGATAAGAGTACACTAACATAACACCCTTGGAGGCACCAAAAAAAGTACACATTACGTACGAGTTCGGATCCCCAATGGTAAAACTACAGAGATACTGAAGTGACAGCCAGTAGTAATGGGACACGTAGACAATGTAATTTTTTTTTTTTAATAGACTCTTACTGATAAAAGTCGGTTGAAAATTATGTGTACTTTTTAATATATTTATTATACTTCTTATTTGACAACAAATAAGTGGCCCGCCACATTAAATTCATGTAGCAGACACACAAGAAATTTGAACTGTTGACGATATACTACCACTATCAGCAAAGCTTCTTTCAAGTATAGATGGTGCGATTCCTGTAATTGTCCGGAAGGAATTGTTGCTCAGGCCAAATTTGATTGGCATTGAAAGTTGTTGTGCCACTTTTCGGTTGGCCTGAATAATCCCTCAAAAGGCCATAGCCAACTTACCCCATATGAGATGGATGATATTGGCCTCTAGTAATTCCTGCTTAATTTGAGGAGGATAGCTTTCCAGATATGACTAAACTATGGGCATTGAAAAAGGAGGTGCTGACTTGTTTCTGGGCTAGCAGCCTGGCATTACATAAAGGTGACAGTGACATGGTGCAAAGTTCTCTTTTGGGGGAAAGTCCCTCCATAGGAAGTGTCAGAATCAATTTCTCAATTTCCTTAATCGTATTTTTTATTTTTTCTATTTTCTTACCTCCATAATTATACTTCAATGTCATAATAAAATCATAGTAACAACTTCTACCTTTTTTCAACAAAAAAAAAAAATTCTTGATAGTTCTCTTAGGAGAAAATATGCACCATCCAATAAAGGTAAAGTCCATTGAGGACTGCCGGCTCTTCACTAACAATTACTCTTCAAAGGTAGAATGGGTTATCTTCCTCGTTGCTATAATCTATTCTGCTCCCTTTCAAACCATTATTTATTTTAAAAAAATTTTTGGTAATTACAAACCATTATTTTGTTTTAATGTTTCATTGCCAACTAAATACAAGTGAAAGAGAGAAAATACAAGCAATGGAATTTGTATTTTACCAAGCAAAAAAAAAATACAAGTGAAAGAGAGAAAGAGGAGTGTGTTTATAATAAATAAAGACGAAGGTTTAGAAAAGCTGAACAAAAAGAGTTATATATAATATAACTAAATAAAATTCAAAATAGTGATAGTGGAGAAGGAAATTCCAGAGAGAGAGAGAGAGAGATATGCAGTTGTACTTTATAACTGATTGTCTAGGCAAGGTGTTAGCACATTCTAGTTTCATTAATTTTATTTTAAGAACTGACTAAAATATTTCATAATATTTACTGAATAGTCATTTCGTGTAAGATTTCTAGCTCATAGTGTAGGATTATAATCTCCATAAATGTAATTTGTTTTTATCTTTAGAAACTTGATAAATTAATCTTATTATATTAATCTTTAAATTTTTTTTAGTATAATCCATAAATACCTTTCAATATTAACTTTACCATATGTGAAAATGTGTGGTCAAAAAATCATCCAAAACTCTCTCCAATTATTTACCCATACTCATACCAAATCAATTTTTACTCAAATTTTTACCCAAATCAAGGGAGACTCAAATCTTTATCAAAATTCTTAGCATCTCTTTTTGTTTTCCTTTATCTTCACGTTTTCTTCCAATGTGACATTTTTTCTTTCAACTCCACCTTTTAATTTAAGGGTTTCTTATTTTTAAGTCCTTGTTGCACATCATATCAAATCAAACTTTTACTCAAATTTTAAATGAAATTTGAGTATAATTTGAGTAAGGGTTCGATGACCTAATGCAACTATTTTTATTAATACATTATATGATGATATTTACTTTATTTATATCTGGTCACTCCACGAAAAAATGATGTAAATCATTATCCTTTAAGTAGACTGGTTAAAATATCGTTTAAGAATCAAAATAGTATTCTAATATGAGTAATTCAGTTTTCAATACTAATGATATTTCTCATATCATATACCAAAAGGGAGCCAATTTCATAGGAGAGAGAAAATAACCTTGCCAACTATAAAGTGGAATATAATGCAATTTATCATCATATCTTTGTTGTAGAGTTTGGTGGATATGATAGAATTTCTATAATCGATTGAAAGAATTAGATTGCTTTTTTTGCCTATAATGTAATTCACTCTTGTACGTACCCTATAAAATTCTTAAATCTAGTTTTGCAAAAAGATTAGTAGAGAGTTATTTATATAAGTGAGGAGATAAGTGAGTGGCGAACAATTTTTTCCATTGTTATTAAATTATTTAGAATAAAGTGTGAACAATTTTCATAATTTTAAAATAAAATTAGAGGTTCAAATGAGTCTCTCACCACCATCAACCACCACCCCCTCTCATTCTCCCCACCCTAAAAAAGCTATATTTTTTAATGGGGTTAATTGAATGAGGGTTGAGAGTAAAAACCAACGGAATTCAGATGCAGGGAATGAAATCTAACCCCATTTGAAACAGGGATAAGACTTATTCTTGAATATAAATTTATCCAAAATAAAGATAAAATGATTTTGTGTTTAGTTATATTTTAAATTATTCTCGTTGATAAATATTTTATTTAATTTATCCAATAAATGTAATAATAAATGTTTTATTGTTTGCATAAAATGTGAATAAAGTATAGAAAAAGATTTTAAAAAATAAAAAATAATGATATTTAATTTGACAAATGATTTATAAGAGATGATGACAGTTGATTTGACAGTAGACTCATATTTTTTTAGTGAAGTAACCTAGAATAACTCTGACATATTTTATTAGGGGTTATCCAAGAGTTTATACCCAAACAAACACACTAAAATTCTTATCCAGGTTATCCAGGGGTTTATACCCAAAACAAATGAGGGCTGAAGGTGGAGAAAAAATTTCAAGAAAGAGAACAAGTGGTTTCTCCTCCTCCTTAACTCTTTCTCGTGATCACTTTTCTACCTTACATACCATCACAAGCAAAAACTTACTTTTCATGAGACTGATATGTCGGGTTGGCCTAGAAGGTTGCAGTGAATGAAGTCTCTGAAAGGTGAGAAAAAGATTATGAGGAGAATACAATGGGATCTTTTCCTCGGTAACTCTTCCTCATAATCTCTTTTCTACCTTTCAAACCATCACAATTTGCAAAAACTTAATTTTTTCAAAAGGTTGATCTGTTGTTTTGTTAAAAAAAGTGCAGTTCTGAAATATGAGAAAAAGATTATGAGAACGAGAATAAGTGAGATTTCCACTTCAACTCTCTCATAATCTCTGTTCTACCTTTCAAACCATCAACAATTGTTTATAAACCAAACCAACTGAAAAAGAGAGTTGAAATAACATGCGAGAGGCTTGTGTGAGTATTTATAACTCACAATTGCAGTTACTATAGGAGAAATTTTAATTCAAAATGATAACTATAAATTTTAAATTTCAAAAAAAAAAAGAAAAAGAAAAAGAAAAAGAAAAAAAAAACAGAGGCAGTTATAACGGATTGACACAGAGGCAAACAGATTTCTCATTTCCCATTGAGATTGTCAAGAAAAATCATATGTCAAAACCGCATTTGATGATAATTATTGTGGCAAGAATAACAAAAAAGATAAATAACAATCAACATTCACAGAGACATCTACACCCCGTATTGCCATTACCTAGTTTGCAAGTAAAAACCTTTTGTTCAAAAACTGAAAAGCAACTCCCACTGCCACCATGGCACCACCAGACATTGCACCAGACATTGGAATGAATTATTTTAGGGGAAAAAAATGTTATTTTTCCTCTATATATCAGAAGATGGTTATATTTTTCCTCTCTTTTTTTATCATTGTTTTTCTGTAATTGATCAAAAGAACTGAGTACATTTGCGTACAACGGAACAAATTTGAAATACAAATAAAGGTCCTTACCGCAGACACCGATACAGCCATCCTTTGTCACGGTTCGCTGTCACTTAACCTATAACCTATAACCAGAAACCTATTAGGATTATCTACTCAAGCAAACAACCATTACATGAATCTATCACACCACATGCAAAAAGTATATAATGCAATACTGTATATCATACTATTAGAGAGAAATTCGAAGGTCGAGCCTAAAGTCACCCAACTCATGTTGAAGTAATTTATACTAGTCCTAATTCATCTATGTCTGCCCTACAACCAACAACACATCCCCAGTTCATCCCCATCCTCAAATTATCAGACATATGGCTGATTCCGAGAAACAGCCAATCTCCTAATAAAAATTTAAAAAAATTTCGAGCATCACCAAAATGAGCACATTTACATGTCCTAGTAAAATTTATGCAAAAGTTCCCTATTAAGGCAATAGAAACCAGTCGTGTACTGTGCCGAAAGCTCAAAGATATCAAATGATTGAACATACCACATACATGTCAATCAAATTGACAAAGACGGGATTATTATTGAGTTAGAGACACGTATCCAATCTAGTAGTTCCTAAGTCAGAAAGGTCCCAAAAAATCTGAACATGTAAATATAATTTGGTAAATATAAGGTTTCCGAAGTTCTATGTCAGTGTTCAGTCATCAATGCACTATATCATGAAAATATATATATATATATATATATATCAAATATAAGAATTAAGAATAAATGCCCACTAAATAAGTTTTACCTGTCAAAAATCCGGGTCTGCAAGTTTGTTATCTATAGGGAGGAGAGACCCATAAAAACTACTCAAACCCATAACCTGTTAGCTCATATAAGTAATGTAATTAACTGACATCCATCCCCTGCCATTCACAATTGAAAGATTATGGTTTAGAGAAGGATCTCAAAAACAATTCGCAAGTGCTTAAGCAAGAGTTCACTAAAAGGTTTAAGAATTTTCTAACCTTTCTAATATGGGGAAATCCCGGCACTTCGTGTCAGATCTGCTAGAAAATAAATTTCAGATTCTTCTAATTGCACAGAAGTGAAAATGGTTACATCCACAGAGATCAATGTTGCACGAGGAAATTATACAGCACAACCTACAAACAGTGATTTGAGTAAATATATAGAGTCCTCTACAAATTTATAAAATCAATTAAAATTAATGAAAGAAAATGAAAAGAAATATATTCTCATAACAGACGTCACAAACATACCATGACCTGCCCCTTCAACCACCCTCAGATTCACAGCCTATTCAAGGAGGAGAATTGACTGTCATGCACTGAAACTGATCTTGACAGACGCGAATAGATGATTTCTTGATTGCGTTCTGACTCAGAAAGTTCTCCCCATCTTTTTTTTATAACAAATGTTTCCCAACAGGGAAGCCTCAATGTTGGGCATCAACCACTGGATTTGGGGCAACCATGAACCCAAGCACAAGTGGGTTCTTATGTTTTTTTCTTCTCTTGGCCCATATCAAGAAATAAGGAAATTAAGCTGCAGTACATGTTCCGAAATGCAGCAGGGGCAATACTTTAACAGGCAAAAAAATAAAAAATGGGTTCCTTCATACTTAACGGTCAATCTGACTTGTCCATGGCTGAATCGCTAATGATCGTGCAAAGAATACTATACAAAAATTCAAGCCTCTCTCTTTTGTACAAACTTTACAGAGAAACTGCACCAATAAATAATCCTTGGGAACAAATTATCTGATCATGGAGAAGTGCTTGCCATCTATTCCTCCTTATGGCTTGCTTACCAGCGCGTATAAAGCAGAGTATTCACAGGAAAAACCATTCAGTGTAACTGCGTCTTAGTGACTGATGGCTTCCATTGCAAGTCGGACAAGACGCAGTAATCCTTCTACATCATGAAAATTAAAATCAAGAACTCTTCTCACAGAAGTCTTGCCCTCAAGCCCATACTGCACCTCTCTGAAGTTTGAGCTAGCAGCTGCAAAAGCACTATACGATTTCCTCGAGGCCTCCATAGCAGAATTCACATCTTGTGTCTGTGAACAAGGACAATTTAATTATTCTTGATACAATACCTATTAAGTGGTCAATCAAATTTAAAACTGCATATGATATCAGATGTGAAATCATGAAACCTTATACAATTAAAAAAAAAAGACAAGACAAGGTCCTGCAAACACTCATAGCTACTATCCAACTCATATAGCATTTAATCATTTTTTTTCTGAAAGAAATATAGCATTTAAACATTGACTTCAGGCATCAAAGACATGAACATAAATAAATCTTGCTAGCTTCATAAATTATTTGGAAAAATGGTGAAAATATTTGTTTGCTCTCAATATCTCCCAATTAGTCCCCAACTAATGAGAAGAAAATTGACAGTAGTGTAATTCTGAAACCAAGAGGGGCACCAGGGTCACATCCTACCCTAATGGTCAGAAAAAAGCCTCAGCCATTGATATATCAAAAAAATATCAAAAAAAAAAAAAAAACTAATGAACATCTGTCAATCATTTTAAGACTTATAGAGAGCACTCCAATTTCTCTAAATGAAAATTTTGGGTCTATATGAGAAATGTTACAGATCTCAGTATTTTTATTATCACTATTTATATCTTGTTATTAAAGGCTTAACTGTCCAAATAAAGCAAACTTACAAAATTGAACAGCCGCTGAAAATTGGGACGATTGCGAGCAGCAAATACAATGTTGCCACCAACATGGGGAAAAGCAGTGCCTTTGGCACGTGCAGCCTTGTCTGAGGCAGACAAATGGTTCAAATTATCAACATCTGAGGCAGATGATGAAGGTGACTCACCTGGAGGTAATAACAACAAAATATCACATCCACAAGAAAAAACACTGTGCAGTAAACTAAAATAATCAGCCTTCTACGATGACTTTGTTAACTCAAGTCCTCTACAATGGCTTTTCTTCAAAAAGGTGGACAATCTATAACCATGTTTCAAGAAAAGAACTGACTTCATTCTCAATGAAATACACATCCTTGAGTATTTTAACTAGTTTGAGATCCCTACAATCAATAAATTCATTTCCAGGGAAAAGACTGACATCATTGAGTAATTCTGCACATAACTATTAAGATAATGGGAATATTGTTATATTTATTAACATTTATAAGTCAAATAGTCCCAAAATCTAATTTACCATGCACAATCTAACAAACAATTCATATATCATCAAATTACCTGGTGGAGCCATAATCAGAGTTTCCTGAAGCTCACGATAATCTTTACTCGCGCTGGTTTGTTTAGAATAAACAACCTTCATATATGCCACCTCAGTACATTTGTATGCTAAAGCAGCAGAAGCCATTTCTTTGCATTTTTCGTATTCATGGGCACAAAAACTGTGTAAAAAAACAACATTAGAAAATCTGAATGGGTAAGAAGAAAATGACTCATGAAACAGCATGGTGACGCCAAAATTATGTACTTAATTATACCGAACCACCATCCGGTTCTTTTGATTTTCTATTAGCACTATTCCTAATGTCAATAATGAAAATGTCTCGATGCATCTTGACACTGATTCTCTATTAATGATCTACTTTGATAAATGATTAAATTAAATGATTTTAACCAACATAAATAAGCATATCTTCTACTGGTGATCTCCAAAACAAATCTGCTTTTTCATTTAGATACCTAACTACTATTCAAAGATCATGGCGATATTTTAAACTGAATGTAATCTCATTGAATTTCCTTTTTTGATTTGTCTTAGTTGACAATTTGTTTTATTTAAGTATACTTTTTTGTTGAAGAAGAAGAAGAATAGTAGCTGCCAAGTTTTAGGTGAAAAGCATAATAATAAAAAGGAACAGCAAGAGAGGGGACACAAGGAATGTCCCTATCCGGCCTCCCCAGATCCATCAGCCCTTGCATTAAAGCCCCTTTACTCAACATAAAAGAGACCCTCCTTTCAATACCACAATTCCTGCCTTAACACATGCCAACACCAGTCTCTAAGAATGCAGACCACACCTCTCTTTTTTTTATGAAAAGAATGCAGACCACACTTGACCAAGTGCTCTCTGTTAAGAGCCAAATGGACCAGAACATGGCATGAGGCAGCATTAGAAAACTTCCCAGACCTTCTGTTGTCACCTTTCTTTCACTAGCTTCTAAAAAATTAAGAATGGACCACATATGGGGAAAAAGGCAGTGGCTTTCCCCAATTCAGACTTGTTCTGACCCAGATCTCTCTGCTGAACTGGGGATAAAAAGGTGATATGCATCTTCCAAAGAAATTCCCTCATAACCCATACAGGGTTGGCTCTTTGGCTAGAGCCATGGGTTGCCCCCCCCCCCCCCCCCCCCACTAGATCTCAAGTACAAATGTCCCCGGGCTTACATGATGCACAGGATTTGTGGATATTTGTATGCATCAAAGGATTTTTTAACTAATATGGGGTTCCTCATAACCAAAAAAAAATTACCTCAAAGATGAACTTCAATTCTAAACAAAATGCACAATCTTCACTTTGTGCCTCCAGATATTTCTGGAGTGAGATAGGTACTCCCTTATTACACATTCTTAAACAGCAAGCTAATCATATAGAGTTCCCAATTCCCAACCTACTGGTCATTCTTGACCAAGGCAATACTATTACAGGCAACTCTAATGTTCACTAACCTCACATTTCCACAACAAATCCTAAGCTCGTTGAAGTTTAGATAAAAAGGAGATCATTTATTCTTGATCATTCTTCAACCCACAAAATCGCCTCCAAATTGATGAGATAAGGCTTGTCAGCTATAGCTATGGGAGTTCTCATTTGGTAGTCCTTTTTAAAATAATTAGGGGATGTTGCAGAGATCTCTCTTCCAATATATCATACATTAACAAACTCATTATTATGCAATTCAAATATATGAAAAAACTTGGTTTCATTTATTTTGTAATAATGGGCCAGGATTTTTTTTTTATGCTCAATGTATTAAGAGTAATAGATTTCTATTTCTTTTTTTCATGTACTTATTTGTATATTTTATTTTCAAGTGGTTAATTCGTAAAATGAAGTTACTTAAGTTTTTTATGATAATAAGTATTTGTTTAATAAATTCGGAGTCATTTTAGGCTTTCACTTAGGAGGCCAACTCTTCTATTTGTCAGGTCTTGTAGAAGTATGACTTTACCGTAAATTCCATATATGTAGGATCCATCATAGAATAAACATGCAATACTTCAACCCTGATCCCAGGACAGTAAAACTTTGAGATTTAAAATTTTACGAAATGATCAGAGAGTTATTGCATCTGCAAGACATGAGCAGAAGAAATGAATCTTATTTCTAATCATGTCTTGATTCATTAGAAAGCAAAACAATTGCAAAAGAATTTTAGGCTTTCAGTTAGAAGGCCAAGTCTTTTATTTGTCAGGTCTTGCTGAAGTATGCGTCGACAATAAATTCCATATATGTAGGACTAATTGGCCAGAAAAGTAGGTTTTGAAGAATTGAGCAACAGTTTACTATTTTCTTGAAAAAAAAGGGATTTTTAGTTTTAAGTCCCCGTAAACTATAGGATTTAGCGATCGATCCCTCACTTCTTCATATTTAGGTTTTAGTCCCAACATTTAAATGATATGTTCCTTTTTAGTCCCTAGGAGGGACCAATTCCTAAATTATTTAGTTTGTTTTTTAGTCCCTAGGAGTAGGGGTGGTAAACGAGCCAAACGAGCCGAGCTTTGACCTACTCAGGCTCGGCTCGTTTAGCAGCAGGCTCGGCTCGGCTCGGGAACGAGCTTCATTTTGTGTTCAAGCTCGGCTCGTTAGGCTCGTGAAAAGCTCGGTTAAAGCTCGGCTCAACTCGTTTGTTAAACAAGTCAAGCCGAAGCTCGAATCAAGGCTCGGCTCGAGCTCGTTTAGCTAAAAAAAACCTTGTTTAACATTTGAAAAGTCACATTTCACAAATCACACCTTATACATGTGAAAATAACATAAGCTCGGGTTCGGGCTCGGCTCAGGCTCGGCTCGTTTACAAACCGAGCTTTAAAAATTGTTCAAGTTCGGCTCGTTTATCTAATCGAACGAGCGTGAACGAGCTTTAACCGAGCCGAGCCCGAGCCGAGCCCGAGCTGCTCGGCTCGTTTACCAGCCCTACCTAGGAGGGACCCATTCTTAAATTATCATTTAAATGTAGAGACTAAAACCCAAATATGAAGAAGTGAGGGATCGATCGTTAAATCCTATAGTTTACGGGGACTTAAAACTAAAAATCCCACATTGTATTTATTTCTACTATTAACTATAGATTTTACTGCCAGATTCATCATAGAATAAACATGCAATACTTTCACCCTAATCCCAGGACAGTAAAACTATGAGATTTAAAATATGAAGATAAGAAATGATCAGATATTTATTGCATCTGTAAGACATGAGAGAATGAAATAAATCTTATTTCTAATCATTTCTTGATTCATTTAGAAAGCAAAAGCAATTGCAAGTCACCTACAGGTAAACTCAACTTCCAGACTTACTTGCATAGTCTTGCAGTTTCAGAATACATTTGAATTGATTGTGTTTCTCCATGCCTGCCATTTTCAGCACTGGAAGTCTCTAAGAGTGAAGCCACATAAAGAAATTTCAAGGCAGCCTGGAAATATAAGCCAGTACTTTCATGTTCAAGCCCTCTACTCTGTGAATAATGTAGAAAGATAACAAGTTAAATATACAAAAACAAGAAAATTAGAATATTATCTTTACAAGTTAACAAGACTAAAATAGTGTGATGAACCTTTAAACGGTTTGCAGAATGCTTCAAATCCCTAGCTTCTTTCAGGACTACAGTCGCAGAAGAATGGCCACCATCCTTTCTAACAGGACTTGGAGCATCAATATCCCTGCTACATACCCAATTAGGCATTGGCTGTTTTAAACTACCTTGGTGACTCACGCTCTGGTTGTCAGGATATCTTTGCTTTTTAGGCAACCTGGATGCATCACCATTCACTAAACAATTAGGGAGCACTTCTGACTTGCTTCCGTTACAAGGTGCAGGTGTCATTCTGCTTCCTTGATTTTGCTTTTCCTGCTTATCTCCAGAATGTGCAAGTGGCTGTGACTTTCCTCTCCCTGGTGCCAACTCAGCTTCACCTGCTCGATCTAAGAGAAGGTCCTTCACTGAATTTTCATCTTCACGGATGCTGACCTGGTGAAGACTCTCTGGTACATTTTTAAAGTCCTTGGCACAGGTAAAATTACTATACTGCTTAGTCAATAAAGGAGATCCCTGCAAGGAATCTTCATGAGTTCCAACAATTGGCAGGCCATGTTTTCCACCTTCACTCGATGTGTTTCCCACAGTGATTTTTTTCCCCAAGTAGTTTTTCTGATCCTTCACAGGTATGTTAGAGGACTTCTCTCTCATCTCTTCATGATAAGGAAAACAACCACGGGATTCCATGTCACTTCCACAACGAAAGCCATTGGCATTTTTTGAAAAGTAGTTGTCCTCATGCCCACCAAAGGAATCAGAAGCTTTAACCCTTCCACTCTCAACATCAGGTTTAACACTTTTATGTCTGTCTTTGGAATGCAAGCAGTTACTCTTGGATTTCAACTGACTGGATTCATTAACATGATAACTATCACGTTTTGCCTGACTAAGGCAGTTCTTGGTACCGTCATGCTCATGTTGGGTGATCTGTCCTGAAGTTTTGCCACCACCATTCTCAACATTGACATTTGGGAACTCAGGTGGATAATGAATGCCATGGGTGCCACTGCGTGCTTGTAAACGCACTTCCTCTCTGGCTTTAGTGCTAGATATTTGGTTTGTGTCCATGTCCTGATAATGTAGTGCTCCTCCAAAAGAACTAAGCACTGCCTCCCCATTCATTGTTTCATGGAGGACAATGGAGGCGGCTTTAGCTTTACTTGTTTTAGATTGGTCACTTCCACCTTCCGCTTCTCCATCAGAAAGTCTCTTTGGGCTTTCTACAGTAGAAAAGGCAATAGTTGGCTCGTCTTTAACAAATAAATTCCCTTTTGAAGTTATCTTGTCAGCATTGGAAATCCTTAAAGGAGATGACGAAACTGACTCTACCGGAGATCCCCTCACTTCCTGAAAGTTCCCTTTACTTTTATAGGATCCCGAGACCTTTGAAGAGCTAGAGGTGGCCCCAGTTAAAGACGGTGCATAACCTAAATCTCTCCTCAGTGGATCCAACCCATCCATGGTTCTTTGAGATACATCATTGCTTTGATCTTTCTCCATTTGGAGTTCGTTTTCAGCACACTCCTTTTTCTCTACTCCTGTTCCACCAAGAAAAAGGCCCCGACTATCAGATGACAAAATTTTGTTTACACGACCTTTTTTATCTTTTCTACCGTCAGCCTTGCTGGCCTTGGCCTCCTTGTGATCAGTCTTAGACAGCCTGGATTTCTTTTCCTTCCTGGATTCAATTTCTTTGATTTCCACTTTTTCAAAGCTCATTGCATCTGGAAGATGCCCATTACCAAGAAAAGTTTCAGGATATACCTGATCAGACTTAAATTCCCTAACTTTTCTCTTCCTTGCAGCTAAATCCATTTTATCAGTTTTCCCCTTTCTGATACTTCAATAGCCCCATTTGAAGTTACTTGAGATTGAGCTCTCAACTTCTTCCCAGCGGGCAGAGAGTCATCCCTTGACTCACCCTCTATAAAGCCCTTTGCAGAAGATTTCTCATTAAATTTCTGTATATTTTCTCCATTCACCTTTGCCTGCAAGCCGTTGCATGAATTGAGAACTACCTTTCCTGTGATGCCATTTTCTGAATGCCAATTTTCATCAGTGTGATGCAAACCGTCTAACCTAATTTTCTTGGAAGCTCTCATGCTCTCTTGGTCAGTTTCCCACTTGCTTTTTGATTTTGATTGCTTGCTAGATCCTGTAATATTACCTGCAATATATTTGATATTGATACATGAATTTCATGATAAAATGGGACATTGATCCAAAGACTGAAACTGAGAAGAATTCCAGGTATGGAACAGTGAGAAATTACTACCTCCATCTGAAAAGTGTCCCAAGGACTTGTGTTTATCTTTAGATTTGTGACCACGTTTCCCAACAAACAAGTCATTTGATTTGCTCGATTGCTGAGAAGCATCTTTGCTTGATGTGATTGAATATGGAGGATGCTGGTTCACATCATTTAAACTTCTGCACTTAAGGGGAACAGGTTGACTTTTCTTTATAGAGTTTGGAAGTTGGTTTTGGCTAGGTGCAATCGATAAATCTTTTGATCCAGATTTTTTCTTTGCAACAACAGGCACGGGATGCAAACTTGGCTGTAGTTGATCAAGATTCCCTCCATCAGCTAAGGTTATGACTGATGCACCATGAATAGTAGTTTGTCTCTCAGGGAGAGGGTTTTGGTACAGTGCGTTTAAAGCTTTTGTTGTCTCCTCTTCACTGACAGAACAACTGTTCATCCCAGGCCTGAAAGATGATGCATGTAGTAGAAAGGTTAGAACATAAATTAAAAAAGCCAAGTAGCCAACAAAAAAAACAGTATATTGGGTGGTGACTTACCACAACCAATAATAATTATTGAGATGGTGATACTAGCATACTTTCCTCACATCTTAAATCAATATTTAATCCAAGAAAAAAAGAATTACTAGATGATCATGCAGTAGTAAAAGGGTTAAAATCATGTGAATGTGTCACCTAAAAAAAATACAAAACAACAGTACATTTGGTAACGATTTAACACAAAGGACTGATAATTAGTAAGTTAACTGTAGTTATGCATCTTAAACGAATAGTAATATAAAAGATCAAAAGAAGTAACAGTAGGTAACATAACATTGTTACACTTGCATATGCACATAACAAGCACAAACAATGGCATATACAATAAAAGGTTTTCAAAACCTATCCAGATAACATTTCAAAGTAAAGAGAACAGCAATCATACCAATTTTAGATAGTTGAACTGAAAATCAGAGGTCACGAAAACATGCTCAATATTGACTATAATCTACACACGGGCTTTCTAAACCAAAACCACGGATGACATCTTTCCTCCTCCTAATAGTTGTTCAAGGGGAAAAAGATGGGAGGAAAACTTCATTAAAGGAGGAAATTCATAAGATACTTTTACGTCTGGATTTGTTCACTTTTAAGGGGGGACTTATCTGGGTTTTTTTTACTACTTGAACAGCAGTTGTACAATAACATCAAAACCAACAAGAAGTTCCAAAATGTACTGGTTAGGTAACTTACAGCCAATCAAGCATGCTACATAACCACTTCTTGGGAAGAGACTCAGTTTTACTCCCAAATGGCAAAAGACGCCACTTGTTGCAATTCTCACATTGCACCCAATTCTCTTCTATAACAACAGGACAAGTGGGTAAAATAGCCATACCAATCAATGAATCAACTCCCACATTAGAAGCTTCAATAGAAACCTTTCCACATACTTCAGCAGTCAATGAAACTTTGCCCTTACCACCAACACGCTCTTTAGGTTTCTCAGAAAATGGAAGAGTTTCTTTCTCAATTCCCAGCTGTGGATCCTTTGCCTTATTCTTGAAACTACCTTCAAGTAATCCCACCCGATTCTCCACTTGTTCAGCTTTTATGCCTCCAGGGAAGTCCCCATGTTCTTTGTCAGGATTCCCATATGATTCTCTTTGTGCTTTTGAGAACTCAGACATGTTTTCAGAAGGACAACTCTTAACATGACCAGTCTTCTTATCTTTTAACACTTCGCCACCAGCCATCGAACCTTCCTTAGAGAACTCCATTAGTGCAGTTCCACTAAAATAGCTTCCCTTCACCTTCTTTTTTCCCACATACAATGGATCATTTGTCTTCTGCTTAACAGATTCTACAAGAGCATTAGTCTGATCCTTATTATTAAACCCTTCGGAGTTGGTCTTCAGCACATCACAGTTTCTGTCGACTCTGTTTCTGTCTTCTTTCTCGGGATCAGATAACAAATCCTTATAAGTGCTTGTTTTCTTTTCATCCCATTCCTTCTCTACTAAACTAGGTTTCGAATTTTTTGTTCCTTTACACAAAGGCACATTCCTTACTGGCCTATCACTCACATCAACAATGCCCACTGCCTCCATCATTTCATCCTTTATTGATACTGGTGAAGTCATCTGATCCTTCACTACAACCTTGTTTGATTGCCTAATCGAATCTGATGCCCTATTGAAATTCCAGGCAGTCTCTCCAATTTTTTGCTGTTCAGTTTTTTCATTAGTATCCTTCTTCAGAGGAGAGCCCATATCATTCTCCCCATTTTTGCTATTCAAGTCCATCAATGCATAAGGTCCAGTCTTCTCCACAGGCTTCAATTTTTTAAAATTAGAATTTTTTTCCTTTCTCATAGGGGAACGTGCTTCAGGCACAACAGAAGTTTCAAAACTGCTTCTTTGGACAGCAACAGTTTCTCCATCTTTTGAAGAATATTTTTCCTTTTCCAACAAGCATAATAGACTGTCTGTAAGAGGAGAGAGCATAGAACCACCAAGGATTGGAAAAGTTGTCATTATCTGCATTTATCAAATCAAAAGATGTAAACAAACAAGAACAATAAAGTTCACAATAAGTACACTGAAAGAATGGCATAGAAGGTTGGAACAATAGAAACAATATACGTTACCTGAATTATTATTGTTGGAGATTCATTTGGCGAATCACAAAGCTCTGGCATCATTCCCCCATTAACTTCAGGGTTATCATCCGGTGATGAAGAAGGAGAAATATCCAGACCCAGGCCACTATATATCGCAGCATTATTTCTGGCAGAGGCATTATCAGGACCCAGCTTGATGCGCACCTTCAAAGTCTTCTGATCAGAGCTATTGAAAGGCTTATTTGTCAACTCATGTTGGGGAGAAAGTGCTACAGGTGGGAATGATTCTCTTTTGCCCAAGCAGTTGGAACTAGGTGGGAAGCTACGTCTAGAGAAGGATATTGCATTTGTTGGTCCCTTTGGGCTCAGATGCACAACCTGTAAGTAAATACCATGATGTTGCATAGGTGAAGACCTTTATCATTACATATACATCCACATTCATAATTTATAAATTACTACCTCCTGAACTGGGTTGTAAGGGGATCTCTTTGCAGTAGGGTTCTGCACCCTGCCCGGACTCCTTCTATGCCCGCACATAGGGGAGCGCTGGTAGGTAGGCAAAAATGAACCATAAACGCCGAATTTTGTCCCTAAAATAGTCAATGCTCATAATGTCATTTCCAAATATATAGATAAAGATATGATGTTCTAATAAAATCCATAATAGGCAATTCAAATTACCCAGATTTTCGGCAGACACCCCGCCCTCAAAATCTTTCTGAAAATGCCCCAATACATGTTCCAACTTCTCATCCTGGAAAGGAATGTAGACCACATTCAAGTCAACAAATTTGTGATGGAACAAGCTTTTTCATCCTGAAAATGAATGCAAAAGGACGTTGTCCGATCACCTAATACTTCAAAAAGATTTTTTTTTTTGTGAAAACTTAGCTTTATGTATATTCATGGAGCTCTTAAAGGAATAAACTATATGATTAAGTTTCCCAATACAATCAAAGCAATAAAATAATTCAATTAAACAATTGCAAATTCATACCAAAATAACAGAAGCAAAAAAAGAGAACTTCAACTGACTATATATGGTCAACTGACCAAACACAACAGAACCCATCATCAAAGAATCCCTACATGACCACTCATCATGAGGAGAAATTTCACAGCTTACAAGGTAGGAGAGGGTGATGTCGGGATCGACGGTGGCATCATCAGCGTCCCCGTCACGGCCGTAGCACGCCTCGCCCTCCTCGAGCTCGGTGTCCTCCATGGACCCGACCGCCCCACCAAACCCCATCCCTAACCCCCTCGCCGCCGTCCCATTCCCACCTCCGCCGACAGTCAGCATGAGAAAGCTATAAAACCTCGCAACCCAAAGGTACCCTCATCGAATAGCAAACCCTAACGATTTCTTCGAAGATCGATCGATCGCAAGGGTTTCGATTCTTTCAGGATATCGAAGGAAGATCCAGAGGGTTCTTACCGTATAATAATTAAAAATTCTAACTTTTTTTTTCAATTAATTTTATGTTTTTTATGAGTACCGTTGTAAGAAAAAAATTGTGATTTTGACGTTGCTTGTGTCGTGTTTTTTTTTTTCGCGCGTGTTTTCTGTTAAAATACACTCGACCCACATGTTGAACTTAAATTTGTCGTTCTCACATGTTTTTGGAAGTTTAGGATGGAACCGAGTGTATTTAATTTGGACCCTTAAACGTGACAGATATGAACGGCTGTGATTGGCGATGAGGAGATCATCCAAAAGAGATCGTTTTTGACACTCTTCTTCATTAAAAAGCGTGATCTCTTGTGATTGTGATGAATAAATTTGAATGGTAAAATGACATACAGACCCCTGGGTTTCCTGCGAAACTAGCGGTATAGATGGGGGTAGATACGTCATTTCATATGGGTGTCGTACTGACGTGTCGCTCTCGGGAAGGCGTGGTTGATATGATGACGTGGAGGATATCCGGAATAAATCGAATATCTGACAGTCGATCACGACCGTCAATGTGTGGGATTTACATCGATCGGACGGTTGACGTTTGAGAAGGCGAATGATACGGCAGACGCCTTTAAATGGTCTGGGGGACGCCGATGTTGACCAGTGTACGATAAAATAAAAAATAAAAAATGGACGGTTGAGATGAAGTGGGAATTGATCTGGTCAGTATGATTCATTGCAGTTGTTTCGAGTGATAATTACACGTCAACACATCTGAACCGTCAGATACTGATGTAGATGGATGGATGGACGTCGACTGATCATGACACGTCAGTTCTGTCTGGCTGGAACTGCGTTTGTTGTTGACTGAACATGCAAGGCTGTACCCGATTTTTAATAAACAATTATGAATTATCTTAACTCTTAGGGGGAATTAATTAGGGTCCCTCGGAATGTCTCTCTATTAACCTTTAACATTTATAGTCTCTCGATTTTTTTTAAGTTCTTTGTATCCCTAAAGTCACTAATTATTTTTTTGGATCCCTGACAGTAATTGTCGTTAGATGACATTTTATTCTTTCATTTTTACCCTTCGATAACAATGTACACAGATGATATAATAATGTACTACATTTTTTTTCAAATCTCTGAGCTATAATACTATACACATTGTGCATAACGGTGTACCCAGACAAATCCATATAACCTGCTCAATTTATAATCACAAGCAAACCTTTTAGACAACATTTCAGAAATTTAAATGTCATCACCACCGATATATAAAATATTTACATTTGTTGTTTAAATCATCACCATCGATTTATAAAAAAAACTACAAGTTTTATTTACATCGGTTGTTTATATCTTTCACTCTTCTTCCGATTCTTTTATCCGAGCATCATTTTTTTTCGCTCTTCAAATTACTTTTGCTGAAATGTACGCAGGAACATTAATCATGACAATGTAGACCATGGACATTTTCCATTGGATTGTTGTGGGCATTGATCATTCATTGTGATTAGTCAGTCCTCAACGTTGAGCATGAAATAGGTCAATCTGAAATACTTTTTCAACCAATGAACATGCACATTGTAATGTCACACTATTAAAGACTTTAATAATCACATAAGATTATGGCTACATAATCAAAAGAAAATTTAAGGGTGTACGTTTGAAGAATACCAATGTACATACAATAGTATTAACATAAAGCCCAGATTTTTCATAATCAATCAAGCCTCCATAACCAATAAACATATATAACTTATTCAAACGATTACATTGTTGCTTAAAAATCAAATAAGATGGGTGAGTAATGCTTAATAGTGGGTCAAACAAAATAATTCATGTAAAACACATGATTAATCCCAGCTAATGTTGATTTAACAAAGTAATTCATAAATTAAATTCAGTCTCCATGGTGAATCTAAATTAATCATCATAATGTCATCAACTAGATGGGTTTGGTTTTGATACGGGTTAAGCCCAGATTGATGATGATATCAATGTACTACAAAATCAAAAGAAACGGTTAACAGCATACATATGATGCATAACAATGTACTAAAAACAAGGTAAACATAAAACCAACATTTTTCATTGCTAATCAAACCTCTGCAACTAATTTAACATTTAACATAGGTTTAGAAAACATTGCATAGTCACCTAGGGTTATAGATTAAGCATAACATCTTGAAACACAATAAAAATATATTAAGGGTGTACATATAAAGCATAACAGTGTACTCATAATAAAATATATTATGAGTTATTATACTATATTAGGATTTTATAAAATATAAAATATACAAGAGGGGTATAACAAATAAAATATACTGACCAATCTGTATAAGAGGAGTATAACAGAGAAAATATAACAATGTACATGAAGAGCATAACAGTGTACAAAAAGAGTATAACAGTGAATTCACAAATGAAAAGGAAAAAGATAAAGAATAATCCCAAAATGTTTCAAGACACAAACAAATCAATGCTAATGCCCCACCAAAGCACTGAGAACGCTTATGAGAAACTTATCTTCCATTGTTGGATAATAAAACAATGTATTGTAAAATTTGGCAACAAGTTAGAGTCCTAGGGGCCTTTGCTCCAACTATGAACCTATGCCTACAGGTTGGGACTCCAAGAGATCACTACTCCAACTATGAACATGTGCTTAAGAGCCTAAGTAACTCATTGAGCATCTAGGTCAAAATAAACAATGCAAAAAAAAAAAGAGATTAATGTTAAACTAGTTTCTATATCATATTAGGATTTTGCATATTAAATATAAAATATACTGATTAATCTGTATGAGTGGAGCATAAGATAAGCATAACAGAGAATATATAACATGTACAAGACGAGCATAATAATGAATTTTAGAGTTCTTTTGTCATGTGGATACCCCTATAACTACAAAGAGTACAAACAAAACTATCAAGTTAGTCATGGTTACTAAAATGATCAATATTAAGCTAGTTTCTATATCATATTATAAGCATAACAGTGCATTGGGATAGCCTAACAGTGTACATAAGAAGCATAACAGTGTACACGAATAGCATAACAGTGTACATGGAATTTAAATGTTCTTTATCTTCTAAAATATACACAGAATTACATGTACTTGAAAAAATTAACAATTACACATAATTAATTATATATGTAGGCCCACCACCAACAAATTTTCACTTTTTCCCCCTCAAGAAAACCCATGATTGTGTTAGAATCAATAAAATTCATATTTATGGAGTACACTCATGTCATAGTTTGAAAGTAAGATAGTCAAAAATATAATGTGACTGGTTCCATAATTCAGATAAAAATTTCAATGAACAATCAATTTTCTCTTTTTCCATCATTATAAAACATCTACACTTTGAGTCAGAGTTGAGAATTGAAACCACCCTTTGAAGCCATTTGATCATAGCAATTTTTTAAATTAAATAGATATCAGAATATTCAAACCAAAAGATAATATTTTCATCATTCAAACAAGCTCTTCCAAGCAACCCAAAAGAACCCATTTGACACAAGAAACTCTTTTGTCCACTAACTTTCCAAACAAACCCATACAGAGAACGATAAATATATAAATAAATAAATAGATCAAATGCTTCTTTTTCTTCTTCTTCTACCTCTCATCATTTGGTAGTAAATAAATCCAATCCCTTCCATTGGGTTCATTTAAATTTTCAAAAACCCAAAACCAGAATTTTTTTGAGGAGTGCAAAACCCAACAAGAAAAAAAAAAAAAAAAAAACCAAACAATCCAAAACCCTACAAAAAAATATCTTAGTTTCTTTGTATCTTTGTGTATATGTGGTGATGGCGTGGTGAATGTGGCCGATGGCGGAGTTATTGGCCTACTTCGCGGCGCTGATCCGACGAACTTCGATCGGTCGGTGGACTGAGTGAATTTCGTAGATCGGCGTTGAGGGGAGGCCAGCATTGGTGGAGATCATCGAGGCGGCCGGTGGATCTCGTTGAGGGGGCCGACGTTGGTGGAGATCGTCGAAGGTTTCATTGGGGGAGTGGTAGGGTTTTTTTGTTGGGGGAGAAAGAAAATGTTTGTTTGAGGGGTAGAATAGGAAAAAATAACGTCAAATTGGGGTCCGTTTGGGGTCTGTTAGTGGGAGGGACCTAAAGATAATGGGTTTAGGTATTGGGGACTAATTGTTAGGGTAAAAAGTTGTAGGGACTAATGATTAATAGATGGGTCTTCTCAGGGACCCCTAATTAATTTCCCCTAACTCTTATATACAATGTGATATATGTTAAAATTTATTTGGACTAATAGGCTTTCATAGATACTGTAATGTATGTGTAATAAAAATAGGAAAATGTTACACGCATACGTATTCTCAATCAAAAATTCAATCTCCATGTTACATCTTACGTGGACAGTTGAGATGACGTGGTTTTTTTTATTTTTTAAATTAGGTGGGCATGATTTGTGTTTTAAAATTTGAAATTCAAATTGCTCTGAAAAGGAACTCAAGCACTACAATAAATAGTCTGACACCACATTAAATGGTTGAAAAGAGGTTTCTGACAACGTCACATGGCCCCTCGCGCATTCTAGAAGTGCGGTTCCAAAAGTAATGAGTACATAAAACATTTCAAAGCGCATATACTTCGATAATTGTGGTATATACCTTGTTCCACCAATTTGTCTGTATTCACTGATTCTTTTCGAGCTCCAATACAACTTTTCTCTCTCTCCTTTCGTTTTTCACAAAACGCACATTCTCTCTCCCTTTGACTAAACTCTTTTTCGTCTTTCACAAAACAAATACTCCTCACTCTCTCTCTCTCTTTCACATTCCCTCTTCACCTCATTGTTGATTATCTCTGCCCTCAGTTTCACCATCTCTTATCTCTTACTTTTCCTCTCTTTTTCTCTCTCTTCCCTTCGCCTCTCTCACTCACCCTATCTGATCTCATCGATATGGCTTATCGTTGGTGTCTGCGAGTGTGGTATTTTTATTGCGTCTTCACCATCTTGCTAGTGTGGTACATCTGCTGTGTCTTCACCGTATTGGAAGCATGGATTTTCTGAATCTTCACTATCGTCCTTTTTTATTATTATTGTTGTATCCTTATTTTCTTTTGTTAGCATATAGTTTCATAAATTATTTTTCACAGAGATTCTTGTTTTACTTATTTTCTTTTGCTAGTTTATGGTTTCATAAATTATTTTTCACAAAGATTCTTTTTTTCCTTATTTTCTTTTGGTAGCATGTGGTTTCAAAAAGGTATTTTTCGCAAAGATTCTTGTTTTCATTATTTTCTTTCGTTAGCATATGGTTTCATAAATCATTTTTCACAGAGATTCTTTGTTTTCTTATTTTCCTTTAATAGCATATGGTTTCATAAATCTCTGTCTTTCATTCAATGACTTTATATTTCGATTGTTTTTAATTTTAACTTGTATCTTTAAAAATAAACATTGTTCATTCAAAAATTCGTCCAAATATACTATGCTGAAAATCATTCATGCTATATAAGCATATACCATTTTAAGGTTATATACTAACATTAGGCTAGTATATACCGCATTACGGATTATTTAAGCATATGATTTCATTATACAAATATTTTAATCTTAAATCAATTTCTTCCCTATTTCAATTTTTTTATCTTAACATGTATTTTTGTTGGATATACTATGTTCATCATTCATAAACATCGATACTCCATGTGATTTAACATTTGCTTTGTGCCTCTTGTGCAATACACCATCTACCCATGCATGCCTTCAGGTTACTCTTCACTGGAGGAATTTACGAAGGCACTCGAAAGAGTTCTCTTGCACATGCATATGCCAATTAATGTTGTTCCACCGTCCTCTTCGTCCCCAACTAAAATGAGGAAGAGGGAACATAGAGGTCATAATGTGGATCAAAAGAATGTATTATTTTATAATATGGTATATACTCTTGCCAAACATTCATATACTTTTATGACACTCGTATATGCTTTAATAGGGAAGACAATTGAATCAATAAGGCGTGCAGTAAAACTTGGAGAAATGAGGAACAACCCAACCCAAACCAAGGGAGTCAAAGCGCCAAAATGAGTTGAGGCAACCAAAGCACCAAAAGGGGTTGCAGCGACCAAAGCACCCAAAAGTAAAACTTGTGATTGCATTGGCATGATGAACCAACAGTTCCTCATGTATGACTCTCTTCGCAAGAAGGAGCATAATGCCTTGGTGGAGAGGGCTATCAAGTTATTACAGAAGATAGTGCTAAAGGAAGCAGAGGATGGCCCCATGTTCCTGATGTCCATGCTCCGCAATAGTCCGATCAGCAAGAATGCGACGTCTTCCTCGATCATTGAGTTGCTTGTAGGATGCTTAAATTCGTTTTCATTTTTGCACCAAGAATAATATGGCTTATATGCATGCTACGATTACCATTGGATTTATGGGTGATGAATTTTGTAAAATCTGAACAAGTAAATGGTACAATTTTTTGTTGATGTTTATTCAGTCATATTTTGGCTATCATATACGTGATGATTTTTTATTGCATTGTATTATCGTGTGGTGTGATAATTATTATGTGATGTGATTGTTGATTATGTTATATACTTCGTGAGATGATGTATATGCTTTGTTAAGTTACGTGTATGCCTAGGATGCCTAGGATCGTTAGTACATGTTAGATAAGTAGCGCAATGAAGAAATGTCTACACCAAGTTGAAAATAATAAGTCAACTTTCTCATCCAGTTGGTGTGGTTGTGATCCCAAGCACTTCAAATGTTTATGAATCTATCGAGGTATGCCATTAAATACTTATTCACGTTTAATAAAATAGCTAAGTTTTAGTTGATATTTATTCAACCATGTTTTGACTGTCATAAACGTGATGTTTTTAAAAATAATGTTTGCAGATTCAAAAATTCGTCCAAATATGTATCTAATTAAAAATAACGTTTGTGCTATATACTCATGTACCTTCTTGAACTGCTATATACTTATATTAGATAGTATATACCACTTACGGATTATTCATTCGTTACTAATTTCCTTTCTTTTAGTGTTATTTATTTATATCTAATGTGCACGAAATTTGAGATTGATTTGGTAACATGCCTGTGATTGTCGATGCGGGTATGCGATTTTATAGAGAATTCATTTTATAGTCCCAAGTCTCAAGTATTTTATTTGTCATCTAATAAGTTATATACCACCTTATATAAGTATATCTCCTTATATTAAGTATATATTTCATTAATTTTTATTATCATTTAATAACAAAAAAGATCCAATGGAATGAAAAAACTCACATATCACACGCAAATTCAAACAGCAAGAATGCCAACACGCAAAAAAAGCAAACATTGATCACAATCATAGATTAAAAAATTTAATTTCATTTGTCAAAAAAACAGTAACACATCTACAAAAAACCCATCATAACCTCAATCAATCTGAATCATCGTCTTCACCACCATCAGCTGCAGCAGTGACGAGGTCTCTCGAAGACCCCCAGATGGGGAGCTCCAATAGAGACCGCGTCACCCAGAACTCCTTCTCCACCACCAACGTCTTTACCACGTCCAACAGGTTGTGATCCGCCTACAACAAACAAACGCATCATTAACACCTCCTGCGCATCCTGCGCATCCTTCTACAACAAACAAACGCATCATTAACACCAACAATTCCACTCACGCATTTCATCAAACAGATTTTGATCACCATTTGAAATAAGAGCTCATCGATGGATAGTAGTCCGATGACGCTCAACATCGTCGGATCGGACTACGGGGTTGAGGGGAACTGAGATTTCATGTCGACGAGCATCGAAACGGACGGCGGTGGGGATGGCACAGTCGAGCTCCATGTAGTACCGCTCTATCACCCCCTTCAGTAGTTGGTCTTGGTGGTTGTCATTGAAGAGAGAGAGAGAGAGGAGAAACAAAGACAATAAATGAAAATAAAAAAGGATGGCAATGAAAATGTTAAAAAACAGGGTTACAACAAAAAATGGCGGCAGTTTTTGGAGGAAAAATTTTGGTGAGCAGTTTTCATGAGCTGACGTGGCATTTTAAAAAAAAATCCACGTGTACAATCCTACGTGGGGTCTGAGAAAATGTTGGTGATGTAAATTGAGTGTAACAGTATTCATAAAATATAACTTTTAGTTTTACAAGATTTTTTATATAACTTGAGAATGATGATATCAAAATTTTTAATTAATATATATATGTGGTGCTTTGAAATATTTTTTTTATAAGAATTAAAATATTATATGTAAGGATGTTGAAAGTTTTAAATTTAAGTCTGACCGTAATTGGGTTTTTACCAATAGGCATTTAATAAATGCAATCTCGACATTAGAAAATAATTCATCAATTATATGTTTAAAAATATATAAATAAATTTCTAGGGCTAAATTAAATAGATGTAATGCAATGTTGTACCATAGTTGTTTACCCGCTGGGTATATATTTGGTTTTGAGTTTCAATAATTGCCACTGGGGTGGTAAAACCACCATTTTTGAATTTTAGGTCCCATGGATCATTAAATAAATTTTTTCTATAAATAAAAAATCGAGGAAACCATATTTTACATAGTGTTTTAAAACCCGATCCGACTCGACCGGTTGAACTGGTTAAACATTCACCTGCTTTAAATTTTAGCTTGATTTACCCTTAAAGTCCAATGATATAAAAAATCGATAAAACTCATTCAACCCACCAGTTAAACACATGATTTTTGTGAATCAACACGGGTTGATTAAACCGATCGATTCTTTTATTAATAGAAATTGTGATTAATTATTTATTAAAATATGAAATCTAATAACAAGCTTGGATTTTATATACTAAATCATGCTATGATTTTAAATAAATATTTTATGCAATACGATTCAAATCCGGTTAACTCGACCGTTGAACTGGTTACTTGACCCGATGATTTTTCATGTTCATTGAACAGTTCAGTTTTTAAAACATTGGATTTTTAGGGTCATTTCAAAATGTACATTTTAATGGGAGCAACTCGATCATACATTTATTTATTACGGGGGGTTTCCTGCAAAATTTCACAGGTTCTTAGGCATCTAGTTTGGGTCACCGAAGTTGGGTGTGTTGGGCACTCAGTCATACATTTTATTATTATTATATTATATTATATTATCATATATATATTTATATATAGAGACGTGATTGCGTGCGGCGAACGGCGGGTGCGGCAGCGATCATGGGCCGTCGATCACGGGTCCATCGCATTGGACGGTCGAGGCGATTCATCTCGACCATTGGATGCGATGGACCCGTGATCGAACGGCCCACGTCACGACCGCACCTGCCGTTCGCCGCACGCAATCATTTTCATATATATATATATATATATATATATATATATATATATATAAATGTGTACCTTTAAAATTAAAATGAGAATGAAAAATAAAATTAGTATTGTTAAATTTAATAACATGGAACATAGATAATTTATGAAGAATGCTGATCTGGATCATGCTGCCTATGGGGCATTGGATATACTTTGCCAAACCACAGAAAACTTTACCCGAATTTTATATCATAACATGATAGCATGTTTGGTTGTCATAAATATTTCTTAGCCACTGTTTGGTTGAGAAACAGAAATAAAACATTAAAAAATGAGAGTTATATTTCTATGAATACAAAAATGGAATAAACAATTTGCTCTTCTACTGAACTAATTTTGGAGCTAAATGGATTAACATGAGATGGGGTTCCTTTCCATACACTAAAAACACCTTGAATTTTAGGCCATCCACTGAAGACAGACCATGAATTTTGGAATTATTCAAAATCAGATTTTTTTTTTTTGGAAAGTGTTATTAGGATTTGTTTTAGAATGCATTCCTGCTATAAATTCAAAACCTAGTTTGGAAAATCTAGCTTCTATTTGGATCCCTCCTGCTGTACTCGTTCAGTTGTATATAAAAAAAAGGATTCCTCATGACAATGACCCAAAAAAAACACCGAAAAAAAGAAGAATAAAGCAGTATAAATAAAAAGATAAGATTAAGAGATGAAAAAAACTTGTTTTTTGGACGAAATAACAGTTAAATGAGAAAGATAAAGAATGAAAAAGAAAATCCATTTTGATGGCTACTCAATAACAAATAAAACAAATATAAATGTCCGTTGATTCTCTAGCAAAATCAATTCCTCCTAAACATTAATAAGCCCAGAAAAATTCCAAAATTTAGTAATCTTGAAAATTGATTTGTGATGGATGAAGAGAAAAAAAAAAAGTTGTTTTAATTCTAATGTTGGGCTAGTGAATTTTAACTCAAACTTCTGCGCCATTTCATTGCCATTCTTGCTAATATTGTACATAAATGAACATACCGTTTTGTGGACTTGTTGGGTCCTTTTTACACGGGCAGCAGAATCCTGCATGCCTAGATATTGTCCCAATAGCACACTGAACTTCCATCAGAACAAATCTCCATTTTAGTCGTCTTCCTACAGCAGCTCAGCCTCTTCTTGCTCGCCGTCGGCATCTTCCACATCATCCTCTTCATCCTCTTCGGGTGCGTCGGGATCCACTCCCTGATGCACATGGACAAGTATAAAACATTTTTAAAAGACACAATGAACAATCAAGACCTGCCAGCTCTTTTTACATAGGAAAGCCTCCATCTAGGCGCCCTATGCATATAGAATCTCCCTTGAATTGGAGGTAATTGAGAAGTGGTTCTCTATCTTCGGATAAATAACAAATAGGAACCACAAAGAGCAATGTGGAGCAGGAAGAGCAGAAAAGGAAGAAATGAATTCATTGAAAAATGGAATAAAAGAAGCGAAATGGAAGTGAAAGTTGAATGAACTGTTGGAATGATTTAAATTCAAGTGCATTCAAGATGTTCTAGGAAGATTAATATGTGTTAACACATGACAAACCACTAAAATCCATACCAATAAGCTCAAACAGGCACTGTGCATGTGATGCATGTGATATGCATTCCAGCAAATGAATAACAAGGAAAGTGGGGAAAAATAAAAGTTTAAGGGGTCATTGCTTCCAACATATCAGTAGCTAAAGTGGAAAACTAACCTTCATTTGTTTCTCCAGGCGTTCAAAACCCTTCTTTGCAGCTTCATTTTGTGGATTTAACCTGGAACAAGAAAAGGAGGATATGAATTGACTATGCAAACAATAAAATTTTTGAGCTAGAAAAGCCATATCAAAATAGAACACATTCTTCTGCCACTCTCTTATTCTGAAATCCCGGATGACAGCTCGCAAATTGGAAAAAAAAAACTTCAACAGGAAGTAATACCCATTCTATCAAATGTCAATCTGTGATCTCAGAATGGACCACCAAAAACAAGAAGTTTGATGAGAACATGACTCAAAGATCCGCAGCCTCCTAAAATCGGATGAGGCAAACATTATTTTCTTGCAGCTGTTGTCAACCCATCAACCAAAAAAGACAGCACATCAGGTCACATATGGCTCAATGCATTATCCCAGCATCATCCAATTTCTAGCTCAGCCCATATTTCCATATCCAGTCCAGCCTGATCAATTGAGGTTCATTACTACACGTGGTCTACCAACGGAAATGAATAAAAAGACCTTTCACATATTAATGATAAGGCCATACCCTTTTTTATAAGAGAAGATGGTTTCACCAATTTTGTAATAAACTCATAGATTTCATAGATCACAAGCAAAATAAAGAAATAACAAAAGAACGGTACAGGACACCAGGATTGTCAACACACCATTGATGTCCAAATGTTCTCAACATAACCTTCTTTTCTATCAAGCCTTTCTTATTTCTAGTGAGCCACATGTCCAACCATTCAGCGCTCTTTACCTCCCCCTCCCTCAACTTCTCTGCCTAAAAAGCATTTGAGTAACAAATGTTCAGTTGTCTCAATCCATGAACCACAAAGCTCTATTCTGAGAGGAGTATCCAAAGCCCAGATTGCTCTGTTTAATTCTGTGAAATATTTTTCACTGCCATAGTTCACTAGACACTTGTACCTTCAGGGGGGCACACATTGCCCAAACAGATTTCAGAATTATTGGGTCACGGTTATTGGAGTTATTATAGTGGAATAGGCATGTTGGGCCTATTCCCGGAGGCCCGGGGTTTGGGGGGCAAATACCCCCCCAAAGGCTGCTACAGGCCTCCCCAAGGTTGCGGCCTTTAGGGTCGTTGCCCTCCAATTCCCGGGCCTCCGGGAATAGACCCAACAGGCCTATTCCACTATAATAACTCCAATAACGGCCACCAGTCCAATAAGATATCATCTGTCTAGCAGGGATAGAACCATGTAAGAGGAATTGGCAGACAATTCCACGTTAGCTTTTCTTTCCATACTATCAATTTTCACCATTTGGTTTGATTTTAGTTGAAGACCACAAAAGAAGCAGATGCCTCCATCTCGTCTTCTAAGATGTCCCTCATAAAGTTTTGGGCACCAGATCAAACCCTCCGCCGCATGGAAGGCATCAGCAATCCTGTCTTCAGATAAAGTTGCACTCCATATAATCTGGGGAAAAATTCAACTGGGCTTGAGAAATTAAGCCACCCATCATTACAGAACTTAATATCTCTGCCATTTTCAAACACCAACTATAATTCACCCTTTATAGCATCAGCCAAACTTGAGATATTCTTCCACATTCTGGGGATTTCTAATCAGTGTAATCTTTAACTTATTTTCAGTTCCCAAGAAATTACTATTAAATGTCATCTGCTTTAGGTTTTGTAGTCATGCATAGCAGCAGTTAAGTAACAATAGCTTTCAGATGTTTGACAGGGCCACAAGGTGGAATGCTAATTTCAAGTTAGTCCACTAAACTCCCACCCCGGCCAAACTATAGGAACCCCACTCCCTCCGTTCTCACACTGAGATATAACTTATTCCTTGGCCTTGAACTCCTTAATCACCAACATGTTGTCATGATATAACTGTAAAGTGCTATCAAACACTGATTAAAGCTATTTAGAGTAGAGCCACTCAAAAATGTTTTAGGCTGGAATAAAGTCTTTTCTGGATAGGCTCTATAATAATAGTAAATGAAACATTTAACTTATACATGATGAAATCACTTTCTTGAGGTTCAATTTTATCCTAAGTAACAATGACAAGGAACATGTGGCTATACTGAATATGGAACCAAAGCACTGGAAACTGTCTTCCATTACTTGATTAAAGGTCTACTTTTTCTTTTGCAGCAAACTATCTTCTCCAGAATTGTTCATCTTGCAGTTTCCACATAATACTAGAGAGGTTTAGATACCTCAGCCATTGTTTCAGAATGAGAAAAAAAATCCTTGAGAGCTTTGCCAGATAAGACAATAACAACATTGACTTATGGAACTCAGGACCCCAATTTGACTAGCAACTAGCACTTAGAAATGGGCTAAATAAGAAAAGAAACATCTATGTTTTGCAACAGAACAAGCTTCAAATTTCTCCCATTCTTGACCAAAGTTGAAAAATGTAAATAAACAAAGATAAATTCAGGATGAAATCTACCTTAGAGCAGCTTGATAATGTGATAGAGCTTCTGACAGCATATTCGTTGCTGCAAAGACTTGAGCCAATTTGATGTGGAGAGAATCATCAGCCCAGTCTTTGAGATATCTCTCAAGAAGCTGCACAGCATCCTTGTTCCGTCCCTCAACGACGTGAAGCTCAGCTAAGGCTAAAGCAGCCCCCAAAAACCCAGGCTCAAGGCGGAGGGCTGACTCATAAAATTTTCTTGCCTGTAAGAAAACAAACAGATAAGCTGAAACAAAGGAATGCCAGGAGATATTTTTCAGTGTTCACGTATGATGCAAATTTTTACTCAAAAAATACATTCCGTGAATAGTGTGCACCAACGTGAGGATTACTTTTCCATAAATACTTTGAATCCAGAAAGAGCTTAAAACTTGTCAAATACTAAAATTTTAGATGCCTCGGTCTATTTTACTTAAAAGTATATCAGTGTAATGCAATATAAGCCATGAAAATCCCAGCACACAGGTAGAATAATGGAACACAACTGTAACTAATTCATTAGTCATATATATAGTTGCTATCATGGCTTATGTAATTCTATTTAATTGCTATGGCTCATGAAATCTTTGGTATAAACACAAAGACTGAAACAGACATCATTAGTCACAACATCAGTAGGATTTTTATAGCTTGAATAGTCAGACAAAATCTATATGTTAGATAATCCATCAGACCACCAGAATCTACACCTCCATATGTGCCAATGAGATCCAAGATCAAGATTACCTTCTCTCTCCCACCCACATTACTAGCATGCACATCTCCAACTATTTTAAGAGCCTTTGCAGATTGAGGCATGCTCTTCATTGCTTCCCGAGCAGTGTATAACGCCTCTTTGACTTTAGATAGGGCAAGATAAGAACGAACAAGACCTGACATAATTACAAGGTTCAACGTCATTAATATTTCACAGCAAGTTCTTTACTTTATATCAAGGATACCCGAGGAGCATGAACATTGGAGAAAAATTTATATGACATGAGGAGGAACAGATAAACCTAAGGATATAATGCCGTGATACCCACTGCAAATATACCTTGGTATGAACGAAGATCAGGTCTTAATTCTTGAGCTCCTCTGAATGCTGTCACTGCTGCATCTGGTCGGTTCAGCAACAGACACAAGTTGCCCTGGAGTGATAATTGACAGCCAGATATCCATTAAATATCAGCAGAACTAAGAAAGGAAGCATAACAAATACAACACCATCAATATTTTTTCATAACAAATCAAGGTTGGTTTCAAAACAGGTTTGCTTGCAAGTGTCAAAAGAACAATAATGTACGAGTCATTCTGACTGACCAAATTCCATACCTTCATAATGTGGCCACAGATATGCCTATCATCAATTCGAAGGCTCTGTTTGTGAACAGTAATAAATCTCATAAGACTACTACTAAAATAGAAATTACCTAAAGAATATAGACAGAATATGGAACCTTTTCAGCATAAGCCAGAGCTCTTCGCTCATCCTTCCTTTCCCATAATACAGATAGAGCAACAAGGACTTCAGGCCTACCAGGGTCGATACTTAGTAAATCATGGATCAGTCTGCTGAGTTTGGATTGATCTGACTTTGCTTTTAGAAGCATTGCATATTCATCCATGTATGTGACAACATACGGGTCCATGGAACGAGCCTATTACAAAATAAAAAATTATAATATCTGCATGAAGAGAGTGATGCACAAAAGTTAGAATTACCTTCTCAAAATTTATTATCGACTCATCATTTCTTCCAATGGTTGCCTCAACCTTCACTTGCATAATGCAAAAGAAGAAAGAAATATTACATAGTGTGATCCTGATCAACTAAAAAAGGCTTCCAAGAAAAGATTGGCCATAAATCAGACAAAATGCTTAGGCGGTGGAAGTTTATCTATAAAGCGTGTGAGGACATGAAATTAAAAGAGTCATCTTGATGAGGTATAACAAAAATTATACAATTTACAAATTATCATGGAATTACAATTTGATGCAAAGGTCATAATTTAAGAACCACATTGAAAGCATGCTATTATATGATAACATGAAGCCATCTATATGTATCATGGCTGATACTCCTAACTGTGTGGTCAAGTGGGGGGGAGCAAACGAAATGGTCAATGATTATTATAAATAAAATCTGGAGGTGGTGAGAGAGGGGTCCCCCAAAAATTAATTCTCAATCGGGGGCTTTTGCAGCTTTAGCTCTCGGTCTCGGGAGATAAAATAAGAATATGCCATCAATGTTATGAGGGAAATTTTGTTTGGTCTGAGACCATAATCAAGAAGGTTTTGGATTGGTTCCAACTCATTCATTTCAAGAAACTGTTCTCAACCAAAGATGTCTTACTGGTGACATGATAATTAAAGTAATAGGCCTTAATTTTATCCGGCCCAAGTGGAAAAGGCTCAGTTTAATAACATGAGATCTCCCTCGGCCAGGTGTATTGAAGGTCAATTCTTATAGTGTTGTAAGGGGAATCCAGGCCAAGCAAATGTGGTAGAGTGCTTAGAGATTATATTGGAAAGGTGATATTATGTTATGGTAGATAATATGGAGTTTTGACAATCTTAATGGCAGAGTTGAGCTAGTTGGTCTATGGTGAAGAGTTTCGGATATTTGTCACGAACTTGATTCCAGGATTCCTGTTGATATGCTTCCAATGGATATTCATGAACCTTGGTTGTTTTGGTATCATTGGGATAAGCAATTTCAGTTATGGAAGGCTTTGATCGTTCTTACCAGACACAATTTCAGAGAAAGCAACAAGGTGGCTAATGCATAGACAACTATGGCTATGACTAAAGTAAAAGATTTTTTTCCTTATGATTCAACTATCCAAATGAGATTAGCTTTGTTTAATGACAGAGTTGAATTCCTCCACCTTGGAATTCAATAAGTTGTTAGAGATGATAAATTTAATTTTTGTTCAAATAGATGTATCTTCTATGCAGCAGCATACTTTGTGACCCCCTGGACCTTGTATTATCATTTGTGCTTCACATAAGTATAACCTAAAAGTTTTGGCCCAGGAATGTCTGTATATTATCCAAAAACATTTGTATCCAATCGGAAACCATATCAGGAAATATGGAAGTGTCTTATATCCGAAAATCCATATCCTTATCTGAAATAAAATATTCATATCAAAAATATTTTGGAGCGGATACATACATGATGGAATCCACTCTGAAAACCATCCAAATTAAATTAGTATTAAATTCTTAGTTTATTATGTATTAAATCAATATGTTTAAATTAAGGGATTAGAATGTGACTTTTTTTATATATGTTTAATCATACAATGATTTATGTGTGTGCTTATTAATTTATGTTTTGGAGTGGGGAGTTGCCAGATTTTTGTTTCACAAACTTCAGATATTGAGCATGATTTTTCTTATTGGATGCCAGATCATCAAAAATTTGAATTATATCAGCATCTGTTTAGATGTTTTGAATATTTCAGATAATAACTCAAATCTTAATGTTCAGATGAGATAACATATACTTGCTTCTGAATATCTGTTACGGAAATTTTTTTGGATACTTTAGTTCGGATCAGATACACATCCGCTCCATTGATGGGCTTACTGGACATTAAAAAAAAAGGTCAAAATCTTTAGAGAGAAAATAGTGTTCCAGGTATTACCAATTACTGTTAATGAAAAGTGATTCCCTCAATAAAGCCAGATGTAGTGTGCGTTTGGTTGCACCGTTAGGAATCAGCTTTTACTAGGAAGCTGGTTTTATATTGGATTTGTGTTATCTCAATTTTCAGGGAGCTTTTAATAATCCTGTTTGGTTGAGTTTGCAAAATACGTGGAATCAGAGAATGTAAAGCCAGAATATGTTTGGAAAAAAACTCAGAATTGATTCCTAAGTGGAAAGTTACTGAAATGCCATTTCTATATATTTCCTCAAATATACCAAATAATCCCTCACGCCAATTTGTTAAAATGTAGTATACTTTGTTTGGTAAAATGTATAATACCTATATACCAGTTTAGTTAAAATGTATAATACATGTATTCATATCCTCTTTCAATTGTAATTTACTTGCTTCTATTCAATAAAATTAAATTCAAACAACCTGTCTTGTACGATGACATTCCTCTTTCAATTGAAATAAAAATAGAATACATTGGGGAAAAAAGTTTGGGGCTTGAAAGCAAATTTGACCCAAAACACACACCAAAACTCATCAGGAAAAAAAAACGATGTTTTTACAGTGAAGGAGAAGAGATTTAACCCAAAGAAAATTTTTTACTTGAAAAAAAAAAACTCCCAAAAAGCACCCCACAAAGAGTAAAAGAGGGGAAAAAGAAACACTACGAAAAATCCTGAAAGGTTTACCTGATCCCGAGATCACAAATTTAAGGTCCCCACTTTGAACACTTGATTTACAATTTTTATGAAATCAAATCCCCAAACTGCAAATTCATCAAACAATCCATTTTAGGGTTTCCAATGATTATCTGTGAAAGGTGCAGATTCTCTGAGGTTTGACAGGGGCTCAGGCTATGTGAAGTGAAGAATGAAAGGATGGAAGTGTTTAAGAGGGTTGGCGGCGCCGCGGCAGTAGGGTTTCAATGTCAGAGAGTGCGTCCAGGGTTGGATGAATGAAAGAGAGAGAAGGTCAAGAATGGAATTGAACGACTTTTATAGGTGGGTAATTATTGATAAGTTGCAGGGGTAAATATGTCAGTTGATCACATTTTTTTCAGCTTTCATATCCGGGTTTCCAGAAAGCTCACATTCCCTAGCTTTATAAAATTGAGTTTGCGATTCACATTTTACCTTTAAAGCAGAATACATCAAAACTCCAAATTTGCCGATTTGACATATTTGGTTGGGCGTTTCATCAAATTAGTGTTTTGCAATCCCTGAATCACCGGAAACAGGGAACCAAACATGCCCGTAGTAATAGAAGAATATACTATGGGAGTGGTTGATAAAGATAAGCAACCAAAAATGCTTGGGTTCTAGTCCAAGTCCAACTCACCTATAAAAAATCAGAAGAGTCCAACCCCCCAACCCCCCCCCCCCCCCCCCACTATATCATTTTTCTTCATGCAGCTTGGTGCAAAGAAATAGATTACAGAAATACACTGCGCCAGATCATAGTAACTAGAATGATGGTTGGATGTATCTCGAAGCGAAAGTCATTTATGAGAATATATTTGTTCCATGAAAATCAAAATTATTTTATATATCCTCAGTATACCAAACAATATTAATTGGCTGAAGCTGAAGTCAACCACAAAACAAGAAAGGAGAACAACCATATAATAAAACTGTTTTTTCCATCACTAAAAGTAACACTAACCTTTGCCATTTCTAATAAAATGTGCACATTATTTGGGAAACGTAGTAACAGTTCGGAGAAGTGTTCCAAGCCACCTACATAACCAAAAAGAAGAAACCTGTAAGGATCAAACCTTGAAACTTCAAAACTTAATTTACCATGGCATTTCCGGTTCATGCTGCCTGACACAAATTAAACCAATATACAGTGGCAACATGCAAATTTCAAGTTAAATAATTCTCAAAGTGGTGTTTTTTCCCAGTACCACATTGCATTGCTCAGTATGAAAAGAATTCTGAAAGTTCCACAGAATCAATTGTAGATACCACTCACTTTAAGTACCTTTGTAGTCGTTTGATGCTACACAACATTGAGCTTCGACATACCGCTGATTCAAAAGAAAACCAGGTTAGGCAGTACTTGAAAAGGGAAGAAAGTTTCATATCATATGTTAAAATCAGAAATATTATCAACGACACGGTCTTTCTTTGGTGATCTAACAAATTCAACTAAAGAAACATATCGAATTCGAATTGATTTCTTCTAAATTTGGGAGCATAACCATCTACAAAGACATTATGTTTCTTCTAAGTCGTTTTAAATGAAGAGTATGAGATGTTCTACTGATGCAGTGCAGCACCAAATGATAGCTTCTATGGAGCGATAAGAACAATGAAAGGGATGGAAGATCCCCAGGTCTACGGGTAGCAAATCATGATCAGGTTAGGGCAGGGAAGTACACTAATAAATGTTGTACCCCAAGTCACAACTGCTATGCCTGAATCACAAAAGTATTTCCCCAGCTCGTTTGGTGCATATTTTACCATTTTGCCTCTAGTTAATTTGATGCTTATTTTTGTGGCATTTTGGGACTATTTTGGGACCAAATCAAGGCCATTTGATGTCATCTTAAAGGTCAATATTCCACCTTCTAGTCTTGAGCTTGAATTTTTTTTAAGGCTTTGCCCTAGAAATATATAGATAACTTTTTATCATTTTGAATGAAATGAAACTCTAGCTTCTTCCTCCTCAAACTTACCCAAATCTTTTAATGTCAATTTTCATCCTTCAAAAGGTGTGGTGAACTCACTTGAAGCTATTGGAAAGAGAGTTTGAAGTGTGCCAGATACGTGTGCACTTTGTGAATTGGGAGGCCATATATGGTAGAAGAGAAGAAGGGGGCTTGGGGTAGTGAAGACTCGTGAGTGAACCAGATTTCATGGACAACCGGTTGAAAGGTCAATGTATTATCAGTTTTTATGTGGATGAAATCAAATCGATAATCGAGAGTAATCTGACCAGCATATGAAGAGGGATATTAAAAAAGGTGGATTATTCTCTGCCAAAATAGTTTTTCTGGATGGTAACAGTGCTGAAATCAGGTTCTACCTAGACAATGCTTAAATGATGAGTGAGCGTGTGGCCATGGATGAAAACAATAAAATCAGCAATAGTATCCAGATGTGGAAGGAGGCTGTTTGGTAGCAATTATTGGGACATGGTTTAGTGGAGAATGAGGATTTGGCTGCAGGAAATTCACAATGACAAAAACTGGTGAAGCTTTTACTTGTGGTGACTGGTGAGATTTTTATCTGTAAATATAGTACTAGAATCAAATAAGTGTTTTGAGTCATTCTGTTTATCAACTTGAGTCCAAGGCTATTTTCATCACATATAGGTATAGAATCCTGCTATAGTCCAGCTGTCTTTTGGATGTTTTTACTCTAAGAACCTTTAGAATCTTAAGATCTCTTTTTGAGATGTTTCGGGTATACGTTGTCCTCTGGGGGGTCAAAATCATATACTTCTATGTTAGCTCCTCCAAGAAGCTTTGAGTTAGTGAGGGCCAGGCTGAAAATAAAGGGGATATTTTTTTTTTAACAAAGAAAGAGAAAGTGAATTACAGAAGAATTTCCAAAATCTGAACCAGAGCTCCTCCCAAGCTGGGGTTTTAAGTATTGGAATCCTTGGGGTTTGAGAATTCAACTCTGCAGAACTTTGTATTCTTCGACTGCTGTATTTCGTGTGAGAGGACAGCACTTTGCCATCATTTTCCTTGATGAGCTCATTTGGGAAGTACCATACATCAAGTTGTTTTCAAGATCTCATGAAACTATATGCTCTTTAGCCCCTTAGATTGGTATCAGTTGCTGTTGTTGGTGAACAAACAGTGATTTTCATTTTGAACTCATCAGCCTATTAGTATTACTTTTTTCAGTAATTATTCTATCACAATGTCATATCCTTCCTTTGTCCAAGCCATGTCCAGGCATCAAAGTTGCCCTGCTATGGCGCTATGCAAATATCAGAAGATAGAGGAGACTTTTAGAGACTGGTGAACCAATCCAAGCCCAACACCCAGGGATGATGAGAGTAGCCCAAATTGAGAATTACTCTCCCAAGCCTAAGCTGAGCAAAACCCAGCATCAAGAAGTTTAAGACAGTCAAGTTTGGCAAAGCTTGGGTTAGCTCGGCCGGCTAACACCCATCTAAACTCTAAGCTCAATAGATATTTTCATTATCAATCCTTGAAAATTGTAGAACAAAATATGTTCTCCCAAATATCTATTTTAGACTTGGAGGTTGCTTCTGTTCATGCTACATAAAAAAAGAGATGTGCATGGAAAATCCTCAATCATTTTAATCATGGAAGCTACTATGATCCTCTGTGCATATCCAGTAATCATATTTGTGGATCTTACATTTCATTAATTCAGCCTTATGGAGAAAGTGAAAAACTGGACAATAGAACTGGACAAGCTCCTCCACTCATCTACAAGAAGAGTTAATTATACTACAGAAGAATGAGTTTCTAAACCAAATCAATCATACTGATAAAATTTCAATCTGGTGGTAGCCTGGTAGATAGAGTGTAGAGACCAATCATATAAGGGACTACCTATTAGTTCCAAATCAAATCCCTAAATCATATATAACATACCAAAAAAGATATATAGTGAATGATTAAGATTGATTTTTTGCTTTTCACTTTTCTAGAGAAAAAAACATTAAAATAAAAATACTGATCCTGCCAAGTTGAGTCCTTCCATATTTTGCATAATTCAATAATTTTGACAAATTAATCAAAAGAAGCATGCAAAACTTTTTTTTACAAGGAAAGCATGCAAACGAAATTGTTGTGATATTTTCTTACAGCTATAGCAAGATAATTCAAGTTCATGTTATCCATTGTTACAAGAGTAACAAGACAACCGCAGTATGTCGAAGAAAGAAAACTCAAAAGGAAAAATCTATTCAAGAACTAAGATTTACTAGTATGTAAAGGAAAGTGGTTGCAATTTTAGATCATACTTGCCTGCAACCAACGGATTGAATCAAGATGCTCAAAGGGAGGCCTTCCTCTATTCGGAGTCTGGAAAAATATAAATCAAGAAAAAAACTTAGAATCGAAAAAAGATTTTATAAGATTGAAACCAGTCTATAACTTTGCACTAAAACCACATCAGAAGAGAAATTCTCAAATTAAAAAAATGGGATTGACAAGACAAAGGCACTGATACTCGAAGTGACAAAGATAAACTATTTGATGCACCTGGAAGTAACCCAACTTATAACATGAGCCATGTAATATGGGAACATCTACATATGACAGTTTCCACATAGATATATTAAAAACAATAATTCTGATACATCCATGTCAATAGTCGGCATGTTTATGTGTTCCTTGAAGTGCATAGAGAAATATACTTAATACAGCTTTAGAGCAACAACTCCTCAGAAATTATTGAGCAAAATGTTTGGCATGACTGATAACTAATATTTTATAAAAGTAGAGTTAATTTATATTCCATACATCTAACTTAATAAATACGTGCAAAATTCATATTGTATAAATACATGTAGAGTATCTGAGTAACACAATAAATGACTTCAAACAGAATGATACGTGGGACCTGACATGGATAATTGGAGATATGAAATCCTTTTGTATAATATATGACTAACCTCAAACTAACTTGCTAGAATCGCAATAACAGCAGTAAAGATATTTAAGGAAAAACAGGAAATACAAAAATGATTAAATAAACATTAATGGGTAGCCTTAAAGTCAGACATTGCATGCCATTGATGCTTAAGTTTAGAAGCTTGCACAGAGCCATGTACACATCATTAAAAGCATTTTAAAAGATATGAATTTATTTCTTTTTCTGATAAAAAAAAAGGAAATGAAATCATTGGTGTATCTTAAAGAAGTTATCATTTCAGCACATAAAAGGAAGGTGTCAATTATCATTCAAGGTTCTTTCATTCATAATTCAAAATACTAGTAAGGATTTTATTTATGGACCTGAGGAAACAAAGATATAATATCCTTGGCAGAAACTCCCAGCTCAGCCAAAGCTGTGATGGCCTCCAGGGCAAAAGGACAATGCCTGCCAAAATCAACTCAGAAGAATGAAAAGAAATGTGACAGAAATGTTTAAGAAAGAAAACTATGAGGGTAAGACCTCAAAGAAATTCTTACGAAATTATAACCAATTAACAATGCATACATAGTACATAGATAAATGTACACACATTTACATAGAAACAGGCCCTCCCTTTACATTAACGCCAATGAAAAGATATGAAACACAACTACGCTCAATCAATAATAATTCATACAAATATTATTTTGACATAAAATCCAGTTTGCTGAATTTTCATTATGGCTTCAATTTATCCTCTGTGGCCATTGATAATTCATATAACACGTTGAAAACACATGGGATGCAGTAATGGGCAGTTTGAGGGCTCAGGAGAACAACATTGTTGGAATGTCATATCCTTATATTGTAAGTCCAGATTGTCCAATTGTAAGTGTTGCCAAATTCTGTATCAAAAACAAATGCTACTTGCACATGTTCGAAGAGCTTATAATTGTTCAGTTGAGTGTCGGAGATTCCAAGTGAAGTGCAATCGAAGAGTACAAATCCTCTCAGATCAAGTCGCGTAACATGATCTGTAAAAAAATTTAATTAAAAATGGTTTTTACATGGAAAATTTAATCAAAAAATTTGTTGAAATTATTTCTCTGGGAAAACCGTCACCCATCCAACTTTGCCATCTTCATCATCCTACTAAAAACATTTGTCACCAACATAAATAATAAAGGAGATAATGAATCTCCTTTATTATTTGTATAGAAGTGGAAGAAACCACATGGTTTGCCATTGACAAGCACCGAGGCCTTGGTTGTGGTAATGCATGTTTGAATCATCTGAATCCAATTCGGTTCAAGATCATGACATTGCAAAATATGAAACAGAAAGTTCCAATCCTATCGTAAGCCTTGGAGAAATCAATTTTGACCACCACCGCCTGTCTCTTGTCACTACATATCACCAACCGCCAACATACACTCCAACATGACCATAAAGCCATCCTGTAAGCAATGGCCTGGGATAAACATTGTCTGACTCTCCTCTACCAGGTCGTCGATCACTTCCAAAATCTAACTTCCACCTTGGTGCCATTCATCCTTCCAAAATCTACTTTCCACCCCATTTCCAGGAAGGAATTGAATCTCTTCTTTGACCACCATGGCCAAATCGAGGATATTCTTCCACAAGGAAAAGACATTCCCCCATGTTACATGGTCTTCAAGAGCTCTCTCTATTCAAGATCCTCAAGAAAAGAAAAAAAAACAAAATTCTCAGCTTACTTCCAGCACTGATGAACAGATAGCTTCTAAATGACAATATATAGGCAAATTCAGATGGATTATATGGACAGTGTTTAAAATTTTTGCTGCAGTGGGTTAAAGCAAATTAAATGCCATAATGCTGGACAATCCAGGTAGATTTTGGTTGAATGCTCAGTTATCAGGAATATATTAAGTCAAACATGTATGATTCCTTACATATCATCACATCATTCTCTTCCCAGAACATTGGAATCATCCTAGCAGATCACTACATATTAGGTGTCGGCTACCCAGTTTCCCTATAGTAATAATAGGTTTTAGCTAGCTACCCAGAATCTGAGCATCTAATAGATAAGGCCTGATGACATCTTCTTCAGGTTGCTTCACATTGCCAATTAATGGTCTGCTAGCTCCAAAAAATGGAAGGTCAGTCCATCAAGTTCATGTAAGACAATCGAAAATGTTACCTCAAAATCACAATATCTAAATGATAAGAGAGGTCAGAGAAAATAAGCCTTGAATTATAGTGCATAAGAAGAAATCTTCAGTGATTGGAAAAAATGAACATAAGAAATGCAGTTATACCTTAGGCAATCTTTGTAGCAAGAGATAGAAGCCCGATTATGTCGAGAAATGCGATAAAGCTTGCCCAAGGTGAGATTCATCCGCAAAGATCTTGCCTTACTTGGAATTCCTTCCAACTGTAGAATTAAAATTATGCAAGCATTTCTAAGTTATGAAAACTTAAAAAAAACATATAAATTGAAGTCCTGGAATAAATGCCCTAATAAAATATGATATTATAGTCTTGGTGATTCTTGGTGACGAATCGTTGTCCACAATTATGGGAGTTAATTGGTGAGAGTTTTTTTTACGTATTTGGTTAGATGAAAGGATTATTACTTAGCTTGTAATTTATTATAATAATCTTTTGTCTTTTGTCTTTTTTCTTTTTGGAGATCCCTCGTCTCCTTTTGTTCGAAAGGCATCATTTTTTAAAATGAAGGCTCCAATTTTTTTTTTTAGAAAAAGATATTATAATTCACAATTTATAAATCATAATATCAAGTAAACTTCTCAACATTTGAGTCTTCGACTTATCAGCAATATGCATTCTTGAGACATGTGGATTCGTTTTCTCTTTTTTTTGTTGATGAGGAAGACAAGAAGAGGTGGAAAAGCTCCAGGTTCACAGAATAACCCACAAAATCTATGCACTAAGTAAACCCTGGGAATTCAAACTCGAGACCCATGGGGAGCTATCCTACGCCTTTGGCCAAAGAGCCACCCCATTCGGGCCCAATTAAGTTTCTCTTATTGTCAAAATTAATAATGATAAAAACTACAGAACTTTGAATTAATCATTCACATCAAATATACCTAATTTTTCTGACAAAATAAGCAAAAAAAATGCAATTAATTTAGATCATTATCAAAATATATAAGTATGCAATGATTATTGCTTTCTGTTCACACTTTAAATAACAATCCATATAATCACATTATGACCCCTATCCAGATGAGATAAACAACAAGCCAAGCCCTGATCATTACTTTAATGAATACATTTCTAAAAAGCAAGCGCTTAACTATTCACTTATGCTTATCAATACCATTTCCATATTTTAGAACAGCAAAAGACTAATACACAAAAAACAAAAAAAAGTTACGTTCATGACATCCATAATTCCCCTACATTTTTGCATGTCATTCACAATATTCCAGCCCATTAAAGAAACAATTCCAAACTTCCTGTTAAATTCTAAAAATGTAGAGGAATGGGAGTCTCTGCCATGACTGACCTACACAGGACAGATCTGTTGGCAAGTATTAAGCTCATCCAACCTATCAAACGGAATTGCATTTCATTGGACAGAAACCTACTCATTTCTGGCAGGGACAACAGGTATTTTGTATACTAGAATAATCAGAAGAAAAACTGTTATGCTAGTAATGGTAATACATACAGCTATCAAACTCAGAAACAGGGATGGTAATGGATCAAGTTTCTTAGTAACAAAACAGACCTGAGACTCAGTATGGGGCTTCCAATCACTCAACTGAGACGTGACCCAATGTGGGGTCTAGGTCAGGTACAGTATACAGCCTAAAACTTGACCCAACCCGCCGGGTATTTATACACCCCTCTTTTTAAAAAAAAAGAAAAAGAAAAGGAATGACAAAACAAAATTATGAATGGGAAAATAAAATCTGCACTCCACGAATCATTGATGGAACTTCCAGGCCATGCAAAGGAGACAAGGAGGGGGTGAGACCATCAGAGGACCTGACAATAGCATTGTAGATGACAGAGAGAAGGTTCCACTGATCTCCTCCCCCCCTCCCCCCCCCCCCCCCCACCCCGATGATTTTGGGGGAGATCATGTGAATCAACATGAGGATTATGAATGGACAATGGCGGGAAGCAGTAGAGCAGGTTTTATCAATTTGTGCATGTCATCCCTGCGCAGGGGCAGAGTGGGTTTTTGAGACTTGACACAGCGGGTTCAGGTTTTCAGCCATAAAATCTGGGGCAAAGTGGGTGGAGTTGAATGCTTATGAGGTCAGGTCAGTTTCATAGTTAGTCAAACCCAATCCTGACCTGCGACAATGCCATCCAGAGTGGATTTTTGAGACTTGACACAGTGGGTTCAGGTTTTCAGCCATAAAATCTGGGGCGAAGTGGGTGGAGTTGAATGTTAATGAGGTCGGGCCAGTTTCATAGCTAGTCAAACCCGATCTTGACCTGCAACATTGCCATCCCTAGTCAGAAACATCAGCTAGCTACGAGACTTCATTTAAGCCTATCTTCTCATGTAAATAGGATCAAACCATTCAAGCAAGATACGAAATGCAAGAACTTCATTATCATTAAATGGCCCTTTCAGTTTTGGACATCATGTTACTTTCTGAATTATGATTCTGATCTCTTGAGAAACAATTCTACACCAGTTCCTCTTTGTTGGATGCTACTTGAAATAGACCCCAGAAGACAATGCCATGCTCATAATACCTCGACATTCATCTTTCCAGAATTTCATCCGCTTGTCGGATTTAAAAATTATGACAAGGAATGAACCTACTTCAGAACTCTGTTTGCATTATGCATTGGCAAAAGTTTGTTTAGGGTTGGGGCGTTGGGGCATAGGGTTGAGAGAAGGATGTTTTTTTCCGGGTCCTTTTAATCTCGGTCCTAAAGGGGAATCCTTGTTTTCCTTTTCTCTCTTTACTTAATGCTAGTACTTTTTATTCTGGGAGATCCGTCGTCTCCAATTTTCTTCAAAGGTCATCATTTAATATTATATGCAGCTCCAACCTTCCCTCAAAAAAAAATCTGTTTAGGCTACTCTTCCTGCACTTCTAGACTCATTCATCCAAACCATACATTCAACGGAAAATAAATTATCTTCTGCCAAGACTTCTTTTCCCTAACCATTAAACCAGCAAATTTTATACATATTTTGAAAATATCTGAAGCTCATGGTACCAGTTTTTTTAACTAAAACAAAGCGTAGGTCTTATGCTAGATGGCAGTTTATGTTCATCCTCAGTTCCTCTCCACAGATATCTTTTATGAATAATGATCCACTCCTCAATGATGTTTTTTCAAGACACTGAAAACAACTGAACTAAATGAGTAGGCATGACTTCACATGCTATATGCTGGTTTGTGTGAATTTCAAGAAACAAGAAGGTATTTTGTGGAGAAAAGGTCTCTGTAGAAAACAGCTGGACCTCTATGGTGTGCTTCCTGAGAGATTGAAGTAATCATATTCTCAAGATAAAGAAAGTTGCAGTTGAAAGGGAGGGAAAATCATGTACACTAAGGAGTTCTCTTCTTTCATTTGTACTTTTTGTATGGTTATCCTCATAATAATCATTATAACTAACATTTCTATGTCTCCCACATATCAAGAGTCCAATGCTCATCTTTTTATTTGTTACCATCGAAACAATTTAAGTGAAATTTGATGAAATCAGACAGAATAGAAAGGGAGATAAAATTTAGAGAGAGAGAGAGAGAGAGCTAACCTCCATGAGGGCAGCTCGGTTCTCATTCAGTGCAGAATGGCACAAAGTAATTTTAAATTTGACCTGTCAATTGAAAGAAATGGCAACATATTATAAAAGGCATACTAAGTCAAACGAAGCGCATGAAATTCAATGAATCAGGGAAAGACAGACAGGTTTATCAAGAAGAGGACAAATGAGGTACCTCGTTCTCATTAATTGCTGATATATTAATAGAACTTGGGGAGGATGATCTGTTTGATGAGGATAAAGAACTTCTGGGATTCACCATTATTTGCTTGGGAATAATCTTACATTGTTGTAAGGCTTGCTTGTACATATTCTGCATAGCGAGTATAAGAAGAATGTAACAAATGGAACAACCAAAAATAAAGGCAAGGGTAACATGCTCATATTCTACATCTTATTTGTCAAACTTTATATTTTCATAAAGCATAAATACATTTCGTTAAATATAGATCCTCCAACGGCTTTTACCGAAATCATGAACGGCTACTTGAAAGCAAAACATCATGTTATTTATCATTGATTAAATGTATCAATAAGTTTTTTAAAATCCACAATTCTTTTGTCTACAGCATAGTATGATTCTAGAACTAATATAAATATCCACGTGTTACTAAACATTAAACAGAAAACATGTTGAAAATCTCAGCATGATAAGAAAAATCAAGCAAATAATAACCTTATAAAAAAGAATAGAACTGAATTCAGATGACAATCTTTCATATGTGTTTATTATGAAGTAGTGGACCAGTTTTAGTTAGACCCTTACATCTTTACATTCACTCACACTTATGATATGGGCCTCAAGAACTTACAAACATTTAATTTACCAAATCCATACAGTACTTTCGAAGTACCAATTTGATTTCTAAATGTAAGAATCATACCAAGTAAATATCTAGTCTATCTAGACTAATTATAGACAAAATTATCCTCTGTTACAGAGATTGTTCTCCATGTTTACAGATTCACCTATTTTGAAAAGATATATACATGATTCCAAGAAGTTCTCCCATGAGTTCCTTCTACAACCTACTTTCACAAAACATGTGGTCTTCCTGTTAATCCAACATAGAGTTTAACATTACACAACCAGTACAATGCCACAAGTCTATAACATATGTAAATCCAGAGGAGTTGAGAAATCTGAGAGCTTGGCCATTGGACAATATTAATCCATGTTTCATAGCAGTAAAAATACAAGAAAGATGCATTAGTTGCCTGTTGCAGAAAGTGTTATTCCCTTACCAATGCTCTCCTAAATTCTTTTTGCCCAAATAATGCATCACCATGAATCACCTGCCAATAAAAGAATAATAAAGAACTATCAACCAGAATAGCAAATTCAGTCACATTTATTTATTTTTTTTAGAACAACATTTAAAAAAATGACAGAGTAGTAGTAATAAAACAATAACACAGATTTTACACCCAAGTCAGTATGTGACAAGGACTACTTATATCAACAAAAATGTAGGCTGAAATATGACAAGCATGGTTACTTTTTTCTTCCTTCTCATTTGTTTTGAGAGTAAAAATGGCATGTTTTAGTGTGGTCGGCAGGCCTGTAACTATGCAGTCTTATCAACACACTCCACATTACAGTGCAGATAAAACATTTATAAGCGGCATTGTGCATGACATAATACAATTCAATTTTACAAAAACCGTGCACAATCAGCATCTGATGTCAGAGTCTGAATGATGTAGGTCCGAAACGGATGCATCTACCATGTGCAAGTGTCCATGTATGTCTCACAGCCATACAGATTGTTCATACAACCGTGATAATTACATCAAAAAGTGCAAAAGCATGCACATAAGGGTACAAGTTACAACCTTGCAACTGAACATGCAAAATACATAAATAGAAACAGATAAAGACATTATATTGGAATTGTCTTCAAATAGGCATCCCTTCTACGTCTTCAAATGAATGAAACCAAACAAAAAAAATCAAGATTTTGTAAGTGTTTAATAACCAGTACCAAATTTTCAGCTTTGACAAGCGAATTGGCTTCGGCATTGGCCGCCGCATTTGAAGAAACAAGAAAGCATCCCTGTTAAGTGTGGTTATACAAAAGAAATCACAAACGATGGCTTACAAGAACATCGAAAAGAAGAAGAAAAGATGAAGTGGAAGATCAAAGAAAGTGTTACCAGCATCTGAGCAGAGTCGTAGAGGCCGTTCTCGATGAGGGAGGTGATCTGATCCTTCGGCACTGTCTCCATCTCTCTCTCTCTCTCTCTCTCTCTCTCCCCTCTCCCTCTCCCTCTCTCTCTCGCTCAACTAGTTTGCTTTCGCGCCGAGGGAGATCGAAGGGAAGATGGTGATGATGATGATTTGGCCGTCGATTTCGAATCCAGGGTTTCTGATGTGTTGTCGATGGGAAAGAGGGTTTTTTTTTTTCAATAATAATTCCCGGCCCCAATTTCATAGGCCTAAATAAACCCCTTGAGGTGTCATTAAGACGTTATCTATTATATTTTTTTATTTCCTTATAAAGTGGTTTTTCAGTTATTATTTATTAATTTTTCTGTGATTTGTTCTTTATTAAATCTTTAAAAATTCTCACTCAAATTTTATAATAAAAATTTCATATTAAATAAATCAATAAATTCTTTCTTAAAAGATTAATTGAAACTAAATCCACGAAAGTATCACCTTTAAATCTTATCTCATGAGATTATTACGGTGTTGTAAATTTGGATATGATTGAAATTGTTGATATGTAAAGTAGCGTACTTTTCGTCCGGACAGTTCATTGCTTCAGTGCATTGGTACAATTTATTAGATGAGAGAAACCTGTAAGGTTTGCCCTTTTTTGCTTGCCAAAATGAATAAAGTGCATTGATTTGGTTGGGGATAGCTATGCTTGTGGATGATCCATTATGAGGAGTGAGATTTGTCAAAGGTGGAGTTTTATTTATTGGGTCGCAATTATATATTATTTTAATATCATGAAAGGTTCCGTTATCCATCGTGATTTTCCATGGTTGGTTAAACATTTACTAATATATGTTTTGTAATTGATGTTGAGGTGGACATGATTGACAAGGTCCAGTTTCCAGATTCATGCATGTGGCTTTGTGAAATATTTCTTTTGCTATTTTGGTATCAATGCCTCCAAGGCTCCCAGCCTTGTGAAGGAGCTATGATCCGTGTTTTATGTTGATCCCTCATTGAAAATTTTTCTTTGAATCCATGACAAATTTCATACATTTTAGTTCTACTATTATGCTGCTGGCAATGGATGCTCCAGCAAGCGGGGGTCTCCGACACGACAGACTCGCTCCCCCTCCCCGGCCTTCCGATAAAGCGGTACGGTTGTCCGAGCGTCCGATTTGGCAAAATCGGCACCCAATTGGCAGCCTCTTCCGCCGTCGCCGCCGTCATCCCTTCCAAGTGAGGTCAGGTATCGTTTTGTTGTATTTACATTGTGAAAACTGTGTATTGATTAATACTGTTACATTTACATTTATAAATGTAATAGTTAATAAATATATATTGCGGTTTGATTTGAAATAGACACATTTAAGCAATACACAGTTTTTTTTATTTTGTTACATTTGAAATGTAACAGTCTCGTAAATGTGTGTATTATTTTTTTATTTACATTTAAAATATAACAGTCTTGAAACGATATAATGTTATTTATGCAACACTGTTACATTCTGTTATATTTATAAATATATATTATTGTTGCATTCGTAAATGTAACATTCAATCGTATACACATAATGATTTGTATTTATTACATTTGTGTAACACTGTTACATTCTATAACAGTTATAATCATAAAAAAAAACTAGAACGTTTTTTTTGTGTTATTTAGATAATTTTGGTGTAATTTAGATAAATTTTAGTGTAATTTTGATGAAAAATAATTTAGGTGATTTTTGTGTAAGTTATGTAAGTTTTGTGTAAAATTCATAAGAATTTTAAAAATTCAAATTTTGAAATAGGCAAATTTTAGCGAGATATATTTTTTAAAATAAGCAAATTTTAAATTAGGTAAATTCAAATTAATGTAAAATATTAATAAGAGAAAAAGGGGGATTTGGGTTAATTGGATCTATTTTTAATGAAAGACATATTTGTATTTTGTCATTTTACCCATTTTTAAAAGTCAACAAATCAACCAATAAGGTGATGACACCTCATGGGACCTGTGAATGGGGCTTATGAGTTGGGGCCTGGGTATCACCACTCTTTTTTTTTCTCTTGTGGGGGTGGATCTCCCGTTTGGACGTAGAATACAACTTATTCCAGAATACACAGTTATTATGATATAAATAAAAATAGCAGTGAAATAATCAATTTTCTATGTTGTATGTTTTCAGTTATTCTCGCTATGAAACGTAAAAATAAACAATATATTGTTTGGTCGATTAATGTGTGAATAAGATGATGGATGATATTTCGTATTTAAATTATCAAAATACCCTTCATGCAGGAAATTATTAAATTTTGTTTTGGGGGGGGGGGGGGGGGGCGCTATCCTAAGTTTTAGTCCCTAACGTTTTTTTTTTATAAAAAAAAACAGTGTGTGAATGTGACGCGATGAAAGCAAAGTTTGATGATCAGATGGTTTCAATATGGGTATTAAATATGTTTTCATGTACACCTATATTTTTTATAAAAAAACTCATATAAACAACATCTCATTGTCAACCTAGTAAACTAATTTTATGTACTAAACAGTAAATATACTACTGATTGTCAAATTTTAAAAAAAATGTGAACACACCCTCCTGTTACAAGGGAATGTATGTAATATAAAGAAGTGGTTTTCTTTGGTGGGGCCCACATATGCTAAAGCTTCTTGAACAACTTGGAATTGCTGGATTCCAGCTCAATGAGGGAATCCGGATTCACGGTTATTACACTTTATTCGGGCATAAGTTATGATGGGATATTCAATACATCCAAACATTATAAATCACTTATTCCACCCAATTTCAGTTTATTCATAGGGCTATTCAACATCCAAACGGGGCAACAGGATTGGTTTTGTTTGGTTAATCAGATAGCTATAATTCACCCATTTCATTTAATTAATTTAGCCCCCATGTGTGGATTTGAACTTATGCATGGGTATAAATTTATTTTGGCATAACTTAGTATAGATCTGGAATAAGTTATTTTCTATTTGGTTAAATTTGTCGTTATTCTTTTTTGGAAACGTAAGAATAAACAGTGTGTTGTTTGGGAAGTGATGAATTATTTGTGATTAAGGATCGGATGAGTTTATAGATGATTTAAATTTTTTTTAATAAGAATATGTAATATATGTATGAATAATGTGCATAAGTACCGGTGTTTAGAAAAACGGCATGTGCGGCTACACTGGCGGTTCGATAATGCTACTGAAAAACGACCTATATACGCTCTGTGCCCCCATGAACAGTGAAAAACCGGTTGTGGTTTTGAAAATTAAATGGGTCGGGCAGGCTCATTTGTTCTGCCCGACCCGTATAACACTTAAAAAAAAGAAGTGATCGACTGCAACTCCAACCGGCCCTAAAAGGGGGCTTCATCAATTGCTTCATCGATGACTTCTTCTAGTCTTCATCAACGGCTTCCCCTCCTTCGGCCGTAAAGATCTCCCCTTCTTCTTCACCGACTGTATCTCCTCCTCCAGTCGCAACGACCTCCCTTTCTTCTTCAATGACTATTTATCCTCCTCTGGCTTCCTTTCCTTTCCATTTTTCACAGTTTTTTTTAATGTACCAAGCATGTTTATATTGTATATTAAATAAAAGTGAATCATTAACATGGGGACAAAATCATTAAATGAGTTAATATATTAAAGAAACAAAGCAGTATGTTCACCTGGCACAAGCTGACAAAGACATGTTTTTGTATAATTTAGTCACTTTATTTTTAAATAATTTTTATTAAGCTCATACTAATCCACAAATATCCATGCATATAAAAATAACAAAGAATATTTTTACTAATTAGTTCTCATCCCATGTTCATAATATTAATGTGATAATGTGTGATGAGGTTTAGTCTGTGATGTATTCAAAATTTATTTTGTTATTTCTTATTTAAAAATCATCATCATATAATTAATTTTTATTAATAAAAAATTACAGAACCGCATATACTCATTCATCTCATCTAAACTTAACTCGTTCATTATATTATTCATCTTTCATATCCCTAATTTAAACCCTATACCCACCCCTTTGAAACCTATTGAGCCATCTCTCTTTATGTGGCCCACTCTCTTTTCCGTTGGCGTCTTCTTCTTCTGGCGAACTCTTGACAATGCTCGTTCGTATCCCCGTCACAGCAAGTGCTACGATCACCATTGTGTTTTCACACGTGGAATTCTAGCTCTATATTTGTTTTTCTATTTGGTATGAGTAATGTTTTATTTTGTTTCAATTTTTTTATTTTTGGTTTAAAGTGGATGAGGTTATTTGTGGTGGGTTAGATGTTGGTGGGGTTGGGATGGTCGTGTTGGCCTTCTAATCTTTGTATTTGTAATGCTTGTGGTTGGCGTGATGAAACCAATGTTGTTAGAGCTTGTTATGTAGTTTTTGGTGGTGGTAAGAATGATGTTGGTTAGTGGTGGTGGTGGTGGTGGTGATAGTGGTTGCATGTTTGAATGTTCCCTTTTTTATGGTAGTGGTAGAGAAGATCATTATGTTGTTGATGGTGCCTCGAGTGATAGTTATTTCTATGTATTAAACTAACGAATGTTTAAGTGTTAAATCATCTCGGTGGTCAAATTTAAAAATTTAATAAGTTATATGAAGAATGAACAATACGATTAGTTTTTATGCTATATACATTGCTTTTGTAAAGAATATTAACTCATAAATGTTAATGGTGCATGTTATATTTTCCTTATAGAATCATATAATTCCATATCCCCCAAACAATGAAGAGGGCATTCAGAGCGCATTGACACTACCGATAACCTCACAACTCCTTTGATAGGTAACTGAACTTAATGCATATACATTTAAGATTTCATGTTGAAATTCTAACATTTTGATCAATTATTGTTTTAGGTCTTCAACAGTCAAAAAGATTTGATTGAGTGAGTAAAAAGAAATAACATAACATTGGTGTTATTGTAGTCACTGGTTGATCAGATGGATCAGACCTCAAGAGATCACTGCATGTCATTTTTATTTGTGAAAGAGAAAGGAAATATGATTATCGTCCAAGGAAAAATGATAAAGGTCAACCAAAGCGCCAAACAGGAACAAAAAAATGTGAATATCCATTCAAGATGCGTGATTCGATGGTGGATGGTAAATGGAGGCTACATGTGTAGTGTGGCGTACATAACCATCCGTTAATTTTGAATTTCAAGGTGCATTCATTTGCTATAAAATTATTTGAGGATGAGATCGAGGTCTTGCAAGGAATGATGAAGAGCGGTGTACATCCCCATGACATTCTAACATATTTGAAAAGAAAGGACACCACCAATGTCAGTTCGATCAAAAATATATACAATGCTCGTAAGAAGATGCGTATTATGGAGACTAGAGGGTGAACAAGCTTGCAACAACTATTTCAATTAGTGTACGCCCACAAATACATCGAGCGTCATCGAGTTGATCCCGAGGGTGACATGTTGTTATAGTTATTCTTCATGCATCCCACATCTATAAATATGGTGAAGGCATCTCCCATTACATGCACGATGGACTATACGTATAAAACGAATAAGTACAGATTGCCATTGATGGAGATTGTGGAAATAATTTGATGGGAAAGACTTTAACAATTGCGTTTACATATTGCATTCTAAAAAGAAAGAAAATTACACATGAGCTTTGGAGTGCTTTAAGCCACTTTTTGATGGGACCACCTTGCCTAAGGTTATAATCACCGATCATGAGGTTGGTTTGATGAATGTTCTGTACGCCGTATTTCCCACGACAGTGAATTTCTTATGCCAGATACATATTATGAGAAATGTCTTTATGAATTATCGTAAATCATTTTAAAAGATGTGAAACTTTGGGATGCATTTATGGGTGCATGTGCAAAAGTGATGAGGACTCCGATAGAAAGACTATATGTGACATAGCTACAAATGTTAGAGAATGAATTCCAAATGTATACGAAGATGATAGCGTATTTGCATGCTACATGGTTGGACAAACACAAATATAGATTCATTTCAGCTTATATCAACCAATATATGCACATTGAGAACATCTCCACCAACCGGATCGAAAGTCACCATGCCAAGTTGAAGAGATATCTAAATGCATCTATTCAAAACTTCATTAGCTCTTGGCACACCATCCACAATATGTTAGAACTGCAGATTTGTGACATCAAATCCTCCTTTGAGGAGTGTTTTACCAAGATTCCACACATATACAAAGGCGACCTCTTTCAAGATCTTTCTGCAATAAAGATGTGAGCTTTCAATTGAACTTTGTGATATTGTCTAGCCTTTGTCGGTCTTCACAATAATCTTCAATTTTGTACAAAAAATTGAATTCTAGTATCCATCAACATTGGTTTTCAATGGATCAGGTAATACATTTTATATTTATGTAGCCAATTTTCAATGATCCTTTTAGATTGTCTTGATAGTGAACTTCTAGTGTTGCAAGATTTTTTTTGGTTCTGTGTGTGTGTTAGCTTCATGAAATGCTGAAATCTTACACATGGCATTGAATAATCAATTGCTCGATAATATCTACAAAAGTCATTAGCATAAGAAGCCACTGGTTTGATCGTAGGATTATATTCCTCAATGGAATGATGTTCAGATTTCCCCCAATTGTCTGTCGCACTAAAGAAAATATCTCATATCCATATCATGGCTATGGCATGTATTTTCTTTCTTGTTAGAATATATATAATAAAAAAAATCAAATTATCTGAGACACAACATTTGAAGTAAACCTCAAAATTGTGAAGCACAGGTGGCCCATAGTTTAAGCATAATTAAGAGCCAAAATTGAAAAGGCCCCTTTTTCATTGAGCATGATTTGCAAAACATGTAGTCTATTTGTATTCCTTTAAAATAATCTAAATGCACACAAAATAGTAGACAATAAACCGTTTCAAATGAATAATCAATTGGTATAGTTATCTATCTCGGTATAGTTATTTTTCCTAAATAATTTAATTACCTCCATCTATAATGGGGGTAATGTATTTACTAAAGTGCATACATTCATAAAAGTTAAAGCACATAGACAATGAATTGATTGCATGCATTTACACTAGTATGTACAACATAAGAGAAAACAAGACTATGTATAAGATTTTATCAAAATAAAAAAGAAGAGAGGTCTATGATAGCTATTGCTTAGCCTCTTTTTATTTTTTCCCACATTGACTATAAAATATTAAACCAATCATCTGATGCTTTATAGATTTTAAATATCTATCATTGCAAAAGCATAGATAATCATGTAAAGAATGTGTTAAAAATAATAAATATTTCAACTTTCATCAATCACTAATAAAATCTATGGTCGTCAAACATCAAATACAACCCCATTCATTTCAAGCACCCAATAAACCATCCCAACATTCAAGAAGACGTGGGTTGCAAGTTGCAACACAACATTGACAAATCACATTGTAAACATTAAGAAACAATTCTAATAATCTTTAACAAAACCTGGATTGTGCCAAAGAAGAACTCAGTTGCCCTAAAACTAAAAATACAACTAAATTAGGGCTATGTTTGCTATAACCTACGAGCTGCTGGAGGGGAGCAAGCACCTGCGAGCACGAACCTGAGGGGGAGCATCGGCGGTAGGTGGAATCGGAGAGGAGGAATAATAGAGATGGAGAGGAAGAGTGAAAGAGTGCTTTAAAAAAATGTTTGGGGTAGGGTTGTGAATCATAGGGGAGTGATTACGTGCGGCAGACGGCGGGTGCGGCCGCGATCACGGGCTATCGATCACGGGTCCATCGCATCCGACAGTGATGAACGATTCACATCAACCCGTCGGATGCGATGGACCCGTGATCGGACTGCCCATGTCGCGGCCGCACCCGCCGTTCGCCGCACCTAATCGGTTATATAGAGGGCCGATTACATGCGGTGAACGGCGGGTGCGGCAGCGATCACGGGTCCATCGCATCCGACGGTCCGATGCGATTCACATCGACCGTCGGATGCGATGGACCCGTGATCGACGGCGCACCCGCTGTTCGCCGCACGCAATAACCTCCTATATATATGTGTGTGTGTGTGTGTGTGTGCAGTTGATTTGCAGCGGGACACGAGGGAGGCGATTACGTGCACGACACGATCTCATCCGTCAGATTCATGGTCCACCAATCCAACGGTCCAATTAAGAAAAACCTATATTCCCAACATACCCCTCCCTAAATAATCTCCTCTCGACCCCTCTCCGATTCAATTTTTTTTTTTGCACCCCCAAATCAGACGGCCTCACGTTGGCATTGGAGACTCCCCTCCTCACATTTTTGTAGACGACTCTCCTCCTCACGCAGTCCCCTTGCGTTCGGCACCCCGTCCCCCTGCATTGTCCCTGTTCCGGTAGCGTCCTCGTCCTAACATCATCTGCGCCCTTGTATCGTCCAATTCGTGTTAACATCCATTGTAAGTATTTCTTTTCCATTTTCTGATTATTTAGGATTTTTTGTTTCATTTGTGATTTTGTTTTATTAGCTATGGATTTCATAAGTTTTTTGTGATTTTTTAAGGGTTTGTAAATATGTAAGTGTTAAGAGGTTTATGATTTTTTTTGTTTCCTTTTCATGGGGAAAATGATGTTTATATATCCATATGCTGAAATCGGCTTTTTTTTTTTTGAGTTTGCAAAAATCTAAAAAAATATGCCAGTATTTGTTTCAATTGGATTGTCATTAGTGACATATAGATCTAAATTTTTGCTGATGATGTTTAATGTATTTTGTGATAGTTTTTATCCAGTACTTAAAAAAAAAATGTTAGCTTGTTCTGGGTCATTAATAAACACTGCAATTTGAACAACTTCATTGCAATTAACTTCTGGGCTGTTGTTCTGGGTTGTATATGATGATCATGGAGTAGAGAGCTTCAAGCACATAGAACATCAAACAAATCAAATGGCATAAAAAATATTGAGATCTTGCATGGTTTGCAGAATGCTTGAATGATGCTCCTATTGAAGTGTGCAATGCAGCGAAAGATATATTGGCTGATTTGCAAAAAATCAAGGCCTTCCACAGTGCAAGTGGCAGTAATAATCCACCACAATCTAGAAGCACATCATCCCTTCAATTGTGAATGTTCATCCCTAAAATATTTCAATAACCAAAGGCAGTGGAAAAAGATTGGAGGGGGAAAAGGGCTTTTCAAATTGTAGTTAGTTGTATCAAATTATTCAAATTGCAGTGTTTATTAATAGCCCAGAACAAGCTAACATAAAAAAATTTCACGTACTAGATGAAAACTATCACAAAATACATTAAATATCATAAGCAAAAATCTACATCTATATGTCATTAATGGCAATCCAATTGAAACAAATACTCGCATTTTTTTTTAGATTTTTGCAAACTCAAAAAAAAAAAAAATTCAGCATCTGGATATACAAACATCATTTCCCCCATAAAAAGGAAACAAAAAAAAAATCACAAACCCTTAACACTTATGTATTTACAAGCCCTAAAAAAATCATAAAAAATTTATGAAAGCCCTCACTAATCAAACAAAATCACAAATGAAACAAAAAAAAATCCTAAACAATCAGAACATGGAAAACAAATACTTGCAATGGATGTTAACACAAAGTGGACGATGCTAGGGCATGGATGATGTCGGGATGTGGACGCTACCGGGACAGGGACGACATGGGGGGATGGGGTGCCAAACGCAGGGGGACTGTGTGAGGCGGAGAGTCACTGACATCAACGTGAGGAGGGGAGTCGTCGACGCCAACGTGCGGCCATCCGATTTGGGGGTGAAAAAAAAATCGAAACGGAGAGAGGGGTCGAGAGCAGTCAAGAGGGGATTATTTAGAGAGGGGTATATTTGAAATATAGGTTTTATGTTTTTTTAATTAGACCGTCGGATTGGTGACCATGAATTGGACGGACGAGATCGCGTTGCACACGTAGTCGGCCTCCCTCATGTCCCGCAGCAAATCAGCTGTCTATATATATATATAGAGAGAGAGAGAGAGATAGATGGGCGATTAGGTGTGGTGAAACGGCACATGTGGATTGAATCTCAGCCCTTCGATCTGGTGGACCCATAGCAGACGGTGGGGATTAAATTATCATCGATTATGCATTACCAGTTGCACAGATAATACTCCTCTCTCTTCACCTCGAGAAAACATTTGCTTTCTCTATCTTCAGCCCCCCCCCCCAAAAAAAAAACACAAAACAAAAATAGAACAGTTTCGATCCCTCTCTTCGACCATGCCCTTCCGTCCTCCCCTGCGAACCCCTCCATCGACCCCTGCAAATCGGCGGCACCCCCTCTCTCATCTCCACCCCCTGTGGCTGTACGAGCCTCTCTCTCTCTCTCTCTCAAAAATTGATATTTGGGTAAATAATGCATTTGATGATGAATCTAGAGTTTGTTCTTTTATTTATTATTGGTATTCAAATTTAGGGTTTGTTCTTTTTTTCTTCTGATTTGTAAGTTTTTTTATATATTATTGGTATCAAATCTAGGGTTTGTTCCTTTTTTTTTCAGATTTGTAGTTTTTTTTATTCATTATTGGTATCAAATCTAGGGTTTGTTCTTTTTTTTCTTCAGATTTTTAAGTTTTTTTATTCATTTTTTTAATTTGTATAAAGTGGAGAGTCTCTGTCCCTATTGTTTGAAGAGGTTACAACAATTAATTTATTGCATCTTAATGAAGTAATTCATGAACATCAGATATCAATTTTTACATCAATTAAATCATCATTAGATTTCAAGCTTTGTATGTTTGTATATGTTTATTGCATTTTTTTTCAGATTTGTATGTTTTTTTTTCATAGGCTCTGTTAATTATTAACCTATTTCATGTTAGTTCCCAAAACAATTGGAAGACAAGCCTATTTCCTTTCCCAAAAACAAAAGGAAGTGGTAAAAGATTGAAGGGGGGGGGGAAGAAATAGCGATGGAAGATATGGGAAAAAGGAGAACTTGTAGCGTATGCGGTAAAAAGAAAAAACATAATGCGTTGTCATCCAATTGTTTTGGGAAGTAAGAAATAGGTTAGTAATTAACAGAGCCCATGAATAAAAAACATACAAATCTGGAAAAAAAAATGCAATAAACATACAAAGCTTGAGATCTAATGATGATTTGATTGATGTAGAAAATGAATTACTTCATTAAGATGCAATAAATTAATTGTTGTAACTTCTTCAAACAATAGGAACGGAGACTCTCCAATTTATATGTATAAACAAAATGAATAAAAAAACCTAAAAATCTGAAGAAAAAAAAAAGAACAAATTCTAGATTTGATATCAATAATAAATAAAATAAACTTACAAATCTAGAAAGAAAAAAAAAGAACAAACCCTATATTTGATGCAAATAATGAATAAAAAATCTTACAAATCAGAAGAAAAAAAAGGAAAACAAACCCTAGATTTGAATATCAATAATGAATAAAAGAACAAACTCTAGATTCATCATCAAATGCATCATTTACCCAAAGAAATATCAATTTTTGAGAGAGAGAGAGAGAGAGGCTCGTATCGCCGCAGGGGGTGGAGACGAGAGGGGGTGCCGCCGGTTTGCAGGGATCGATGGAGGGGTTCACAAGGGTTCGTAGGGGAGGACGGCAAGGCATGGTCGAGGATGGTAGGGCGTGGTCGAAGAAAGGGATCAAAACTGTTCTTTTTTTGCTTTGTGTTTTTGGGGGCTGAAAACAGAGAAAGCAAATGTTTTCTCGATGTGAAGACAGAGGAGTATTACCTGTGCAACTGATAATGCATAATCTTTGAGAATTTAACCCCCACCGTTTGCTACGGGTCCACCAGATCGAAGGGCTGAGAGTCAATCCGCACGTGCCGTTTCGCCACACCTAACCGCCTCTCTCTCTCTCTCTCTCTCTCTCTCTCTCTCTCTATATATATATATATATATATATACGCGAGCGATTCAGTGCGGGAATGCGGGAAACGACGTCGATCGTTCGATCGCGGGTTCATCGCATCCAACGGTCGAGATGAATCGCACCCGACCGTCCGATGCGATGGACCCGTGATCGACGGCCCGTGATCGCTTCCCGCACGACCGCATTCCCGCACTGAATCGGCTCCCATATACGCGAGCGATTCAGTGCGGGAATGCGGGAATGCGGGAAACGACGTCGATCGTTCGATCGCGGGTTCATCGCATCCAACGGTCGAGATGATAGCGTGCGGCAGACTGAACAGTGCGGATCCGACGTGCGTCGTCCGATCGCGGGTCTATCGCATCCAACGGTCGATGTGAATCGCACCCGACCGTCTGATGCGATGGACACCATGATCGACGGCCCGTGGTCGACGCCGCACGCGACCGCACGCCACACCTAATCACTCCTCTATATATATATATAGGGAAGTGTTTGCGTGCGGCGAACGGCGGGTGCGGCAGCAACTACGGACCGTCGATCACGGGTCCATCGCATCGGACGGTCGGGTGCGATTCACGTCGCTGTTGGATGCGATGGACCCGCAATCGAACGGCTCACATCGCGGCCGCATCCTGCCGTTCGCCGCACGCAATAATTTTCATATATATATATATATATATATATATATATATATATATATATATATATATATATATATATATATGGAAATGATATCGTGCGGGTCGTGCGGTCGTGCGGTGTCGACCACGGGCCGTCGATCACGGGTCCATCACATTAGACGGTCGGGGGCGATTCATCTCGACCGTTGGATGCGATGGACCCGCGATCGGACGACTCACATCGGATCCGCACGACCTGCATATATATATATATATATATATATATATATATATATATATATATATATATATATATATATATATATATATATATATATATATATAGTCGAGTGATATCGTGCGGCGTCCCGCACGGTGCGGGAACGACGTCGTTCGTCCGATTGCGGGTCCATCGCATCCAACGGTCGATGTGAATCGCACCCGACCGTCCGATGCGATGGACCCGCGATGGACCCGTGATCGATATATATATATAGAGGAATGATACGGTGCGCGATGCGGGAACGTGCGCGAACGACCACGGGCCGTCGATCACGGGTCCATCGCGGGTCCATCGCATCGGACGGTCGGGTGCGATTCACATCGACCGTTGGATGCGATGGACCCGCAATCGGACGAACGACGTCGTTCCCGCACCGTGCGGGACGCCGCACGATATCACTCGACTATATATATATATATATATATATATATATATATATATATATATATATATATATATATATATAAATAATATGCGGTCGTGCGGTCGCGATCACGGGCCGTCCGATCGCGGGTCCATCGCATCCAACGGTCGACGTGAATCGCACCCGACCGTCCGATGCGATGGACCCGTGATCACGACCGCACGACCGTATAATATATATATATATATATATATAGTCGAGTGATTCAGTGCGGGAATGCGGGAAACGACGTCGGTCGTTCGATCGCGGGTCCATCGCATCCAACGGTCGATGTGAATCGCATCCGACCGTCCGATGCGATGGACCCGTGATCGCTTCCCGCACTGAATCACTTCTCATATATATATATATATATATTGGGGGTAAGTTAAAAAGCTTTAAAAATTTGTTGGAGTGGGTTAGAAAATTAAAGGGGTGATAATAGTCGCTCCCATTTGAATTATCCAAACACACTGCAAAAAAAATAACAATAATAGAAACAGGACAAAAAATGTAGATGATGCAATCCCATGAGAAGTATTGATCCCCTTTGAAAGTGTGTCACCCTTATTTGATAGATGTAGAATATAGGGGACTAAGTAAAAAGAAAAAATATGCTTGTTTACAAGGAGGATTAAATGGATACAATTATATTAGAATATATTAAAATAAACCGATATTGATCTCTTTTGAAACTGAGTTATTTTATCCGTAAGTGTCACATGTCAAATCACATAATAATATATAATTTAAAAAGGCTCAAATGTCAAATTATTTTTTCATCTTTTAGAAATAATTATCCACATCTTTAGCTTTTATCCATTACTTATTTCATGCCTTCATGGTCAATAACAAATACTTCAGTATTACATTTTCTAATAAAAATTACTAAACATACAATTAAACAAAGAAAGACTTATTCCACTGATAATTCTTATATATCAGTAATTGAATAGTTATATATCACATAACAGCTCGTGGCACTACCCAATTGGAGGCTTAACAGAATACATATTCAGTTAGGCAACTACATACTCGATTAGCCAATTGTGGTCTGTAGAAGCAGTTGAAAATAAGACTCAACATAATATTTTTCCACAGGAATACATCAAAATCTCAGGTTCATTTTTGTACTCGGGCCCTGTTGAAACTTTGTTTATACAATCATGAACTAAATACACGAGCAAATAGTTGTGCCAAAAGCAATGGATAGCGGTTTTCATAGTTCATTCATTTTACAAAACGTATCAGAAACAGTTCTTGAAAAGTTGGGGCGGTGGGGGGTACAAAATGATCAATAATACCAAAGGTCTCCGAATTTTCATCCGGTCACTCTTCCTCTGGCTCTTCCTCCTCCTGAAGAAGGTTTTCTCTGTTGTCATGAGCCCAGAAACCACGCACATCGATCAGCATGCTCGCAACTGTTCCACCCTGCTTACATGCCAGGAGATCAGTTAGGGTTATTCTCAGAGGGTCGACCGGCTTGACCATGTCCCATATTTCATCCCTCACGTCTTCAATGCAGAGTTCGTAGTTACCGCCCTCGATCCATTTCTGGTGAACGTCTCTGTTGACATATCAGCACCACGAGATAAATCAGTCTAAATGAATGAAGGAGTTGGATCAATGTAATTATAATATAGAGAACAATGACAGGAAAAGAGAGGATGAGAGGATTAGAGAAAGGGATTGAACTAGATTGGACTATATGGTGATTAAAACTTTATATTATATGCAGAGTTGGAAATTCTGAATGTCCTGTTACTTGAGACTCGCAGAACTTGCTCAGGATACTGCAAGCAGGAGGTTACAGGTTTTTTTTTAATGTAGCAAGATTGTATCAGGTTGGCATCTTAGCTCTCGTAAGCCCCCCCTTCTTTTCTTCCATGTCTGGACTCAAATGTGGTTGAAAATGTAGAAGTGTAGTTAGCAGTGAAGTGCAAATTGCAACATATTAAATATTGTACCTTCTTGTCAACATCGTATAAGTATATAATAAAAAAATTGATTATAAAAGTTTACTGCAACACAAAAAAAAATGATATTAATTTGCACGTGTTGGAAATTACTACCTGAAAAGAGTGTGAATGTCAGCTGTTGTTAGGTAACCTCTCCCATTAAGATCAAGGCACCTAAACAAATATGTCAATCCTTCTGGAGTATCTTTATTTTCAAGAGCCAAAACAAAGTCAAGGAAGCTCTCAAAATCCATCTCACGCGTGTTACCCCCTCCACTTTTTCCGCGTCGGACGTGCTCATCAAATGCTGCAATACGACGTAGAACACTTGCAGATAAGCATAAAAAAAAAACTTGGCACATTGAATATGAAGTCAAAACGCCAAGTTCAGGTACGATGGTTATCCAATTTTAACCTGCGGCCAGACTCATGAGAATGATTAAAATTAAAACTGACCAATGATACTAACGATCAAAGATTTGAACCAGCAGGACAATATCTTATATGAGTCAACAAACTGCTGAAAATTTAAACTACATGTGAATTTTTCTTAGTGCTATAGTTACAGGGACACATCCACCACTCAAATAATACTGAGGGCAATTCCACCAATTTTAAAATTAATAAAAAGATACATATTGTTCCAGACAATGTGCTTTATCTGGGAGCCATATTGACTATAACATGGTCAGTTACCAACCTGAACATTATTATTCTTGATGATAAATTCTGCACACAAATGGCAGCATGCACGTAAGAAACATGAAATATAGGTATTGCATGGTGCTATGTTCAAAATAAAAAATTCAACATCCATCTACCCCAATCGATCTTTTGATCTCATGGGTTTTTTTTATCTCATGGGTCACTCAAGTACATCATTTGAAATGATTATGAAACTTTAAGCCCCCGTTTGGATACAGAATAGGATTTATTCTTGGGTATTTATTTATCCGAGCATAAGTGAGTATAAATAAGGATAAAGTGATTTTGTGTTTGGTTGTGCTTTGAATTATTCTCGTTGGGAATCGTAAAAATAAATATTTTGTTGTTTGGGTAAAATGTGAATAAAGTATGGATAAGGATTTATAAAAGGTAAAAAAGTAATGATAATTGATTTGACAGGTGATTTATAAGAGATGATTATATGGGGCCCACTTATTCTTTGGGTGGAATAACCTATAATAAATTTTATTCTAGGGGTTGATTGAAATCATATACCACTTTATACCAGTTTATTCTGACACACTTTATCTGGGTTTATCCGGGCTTTCCAAACGGCATCCAAATTTTATCCGGGGTTTATCCGGCATCCAAACGGGAGCTGGGTTTCCAAGGCCCTCAAGTGTGTTAGACTATGAGCACAATAGCACAGCGCCAAAAACACCTTATACATATGGTTTTTAAAATGTTTGGACTGATTTATAGATAAATGATATTGCCAGGAAATCCACCCCCCCCCCCCCCCCCCCCACCCCAAAAAAAAAAAGAAAGAAAAGAAAAGATCTATAAATAAATTATAACATAAATTTACAATTTTTCCATATAAAGGATAACTATATGTGAACATAACATACCAATATTAAAGGGTCATGTGACAGTTTAACGTCTAAATGCAATCTTGCAATGGTTTTTGTATTCATTTCACTATTTACAAGCCTTAATGTTGCACAAGTTAGATATTTCAATACATACCTCCTTTTCCAGTGCTACAAAAGTACACCCTATAATTACTGATTTCAATCCAAGTAGTAGAAGAATAAAAAAACATGATAAGCACATCCAGCAAGGCATGAATTAATATATCTTACTAGAAAGTTAAATATGATATAAGCCCATATCTAATTGTCTACTACGATCCGTAAGGAGAGTATCCATTTTGGAACAATGTCACCCAATAAAGATTCAATAAGATACATGTCAATTCTGAATAATCAAAACTAGAATTGGAAAGGAACAAGAAAGAGTTATTATAAGCAGCAGGAGTCACATCCTCTTAATATGCAGCTACAGATAAGGCCCTTTGAATTATATAGCAGCAGGAGATAAAAGAAAGGTGAAAAGAGGAAGGAGAAAAGTCATAAAGGGACAAAAGCAATTAGAAAATCAAATCTTTAATGTATGATGAACTATAACAAGGACTGCCATTTTTAAAAACAGGTGTGGCAACAAGGAAGTAGATGCAGTCCCACTGTCATGTTATGAATAGATTTTGCATTTGTTAGCTACATTTTTCTGAGGGGGGTTGTTAAGAACTTCCCTGTATTGCGCCTATTGGTATTTATTACAGAGTTTTCAGTCGGTGAAAAATGGGCAGCCTTTTTACTAGTTTCCGTTTCCTTCTCTCTTTTTTTTGTTGGAAAAAGAAAAGAATACTCATCTCCTTGAATTAGGAAATACAATCATTGTAGTTACTTTTCTAAAATTACTAAATGTTTTTAACTATTCGAAAAAATACATACATGCCCCCACAAAATGCAATATGTTATATGTCGCACAAATTTGAAGCCATATCTGTGTTTAAAGCACATGTGACTTCAGAGCACATGTGACTTCGGAGAAACATAAATAAATATTGACCTAAAGTACCTAAATTTATGCATGGAAAAAAAAAAACAAATTCAGTTGCTAACCTCTCTCAATAAATATTTCTGTCAATGTCCCATCTGCATACTCTCGCAACTCTTGCTTACTCAAGGTCCCGTTCATATCTTTATCCAATGCAAGAAACATATCTGCACAATTACAAAAGAGACATATTAACTCTCAGAAAAACAATTGAATATGCTTCTCGATGAAACCCATTCTATATATTCCAATTGAAAAACTGACATCCATAATGATATGGTTTGGCAAACAAAAAATAAGGGACCATCGACACAGAAATAGTGGCATAAGGGATAAAAGCAAAAAAAAAATCTACCAAGACCATCACACTGGGAGTTTAGATACACATACAACACCAGATAGCATGCTACAATTTTTCAGTCAATATGCAGCTAGTGTAAGCCACTAAATTGCAAGGGACTGCAACCAGCAGTGAGATAACAGGCTTTGGAAGACCCAAATCAGCTCTTGACAAATCAACAGAAAGGAAAGTTTATCATGGTAATATTTACAAACAAAATGTGACAACAAAAAAATACAATATGCTCCAAATTGGTTATAAAGCATTCAAAGAGTCATAACAACTAACAAAGTCAAGCATGCCAGTAGCAATATGACATGATAAAACCAAGTTCAAAAGGATTGATTAGAGTTACTGTACTAAATCTTTGCATAGTTTTAATTTATTCCCCCTTTTATTTTCTAACTAAATAGTTAAACCTGGCATAAAAATTGCTTGAGAAGACAACAATTGGGGCAATTTTGACTCTCTTAAAAAAAATAAAAAGGTTGGAGCAATTTTATTAAGAAAAAGCTCCCAAACAAAGGAGATGAGGGATCTTGGTACAAAAGAAGAAAAGAAAGTGGTATAGAAAACTTCCCTGAAAGGGACACCCTTCTCAACTATTAACCACTGTCCTTACAAGCCGGGCCAAGTGTTCCCCATGATGGATGAAGGAGTATCAACTCCTAATATAATTACATTCCAACTTTTATAGAAGAGTAATTCTCGCTCAAGTACTACAACAAAAATTTGACATTCTTGGTGGGTTGGCATTTTTTGCTTACTCACGGGAGAGAGACATAGTCTTATCTATCTATTTGTCTTAAACAGTTCAAATATAATTTTAGGTGCATAAGACTTGGACAAAAAATCCAGAACAACCCCCCCCCCCTTGACTTTATCCACATGGAACAAACAGGGTTCTGGGGTTTTTTGGCTATCGTGGCCTCATCGCCTTATCCATAAAACAAACGGGGGCTACATGGCTAGTAGCTATATCCATATTCATGCCAACATTTAAACTATATACCGTTTTTTTTAAAAAAAATGGTAGGCTATTGCCAAGATTGTATTAAGATCAAGACAAAGCCCGGAAAGGAAATACAAGTAACTCCCCCGAGAGGGTCGGCCCAAACTTGGTAGAGGAGAGCTCTACCTACCGGACAAAGCAACATCTAATATCTATTCCTCATACAAATTTTCCCTCCCACAAGACCAACACTCGATGCCCCCGTGAGTGTGGTGCCCCACATCTTAATAAAATTTTACACACATTTCCCATATGTTCTCTGTATACACCCTTGACCCATTAAACACCGCTTGATTCCGAGAGAGCCAAATAGCCCAAATCACCGCGGGGACATACGTTTGAGAAGCTTTCGCTTTATGACTACGATCCCCCCGGGCCGCCAGTGCCTTCCCCGCCTCCCACATCCCCTGAAGTGATGTGAACGAATCGGATATGCCCGTGGACTCCCGAAGCATCCGCCAGATCTGAGAGGTGATCGGACAGGACACCATCAGATGTTCAGTGGTCTCTTCCGGGCCGTCACACATTGGGCATCGAGTGTCCAACTGCTCCACCCATTTTGTACGATAGGCTTTGGTGAGAAGTCTATCTTGGTACATCAGCCATGAACAGAGTTTGACCTTCAATGGGACTTTGGCCTTCCAGATCTGAGCATTCTTCAAATAGGTTGTCTCGACCGGGGGGGTCTCTCTCCTCCACCACTCATAGGCTCTCTTAACAGAGAACCCATGACGAGGTTGGGGGCGCCAGACCGCAGCGTAAAAAAATATATACCGTTGCAGAGATATTTCCATGTAAGTCAAACAAAATGATAGTTCGTATACTTGGCATGAAATGTTAGTTTATATACTTGACATATTCATGATATGATCAATGCCAAACAAATGGAAGATACAAGTTGTCAAGAGCATTTATATATGTGAGACCTTGTTACCGACAACACCGAATTAATGAATAATTCACGTATTAAACACGCATTAAATAGAAAAAGTTTTAAACCTGCATTGATTGCACCTTAAAAGAAAAGTACATGTTTTACCGAATTAAACACGTGCAAAACATGTATTAAACACATTTTGACTTTTTGTAAAAAATTTATCCATTTGAAGTTTGAACTATAAACTAGTAGATATCGATGTTATATTTTGATGAATTTGTTTGGCCTAAAGTATTGTGTTTCAAGTCTTAAACATTTAAGGGTTGCTGATTTTCTATTTTAAATTTATTTTTATTGTTCCGAATTTTTCCCTTCTTTTTCCCGAATTTTACTGTATTGAGAATTATTGCCCCTCCCGCATTATTCCCAGATTCCGTACTCGTGACAAGGACGTGAGGTCTTGATAATGAGAAAGAAAACTATTTTTCTGGAATTTGTATGTACACAAATTATTTAGAACATCAAGATGGTAAATGACAAACTACCATTCAATCCATCAATATCGACTTCTCCTTACCTATAAATCATAAATTCAACTTGAAAATCAACTGTATAAGTTCTTTAAAAGGATCAACCATGCATACGAGAATTACAACTTAACCCAAAAGTATTAATTCCCTCACCCACAAAGCAATTAAGCAACTCACCATCATAACCCTGAAACGACACTTGAATCAATCATACAAAAAGAACTTTATGGCATATAATTATTATTAATAAATATGTTTCATTCCTGTTTTCCTACAAGAAGAATCTAATTGGATCAGCAAACAAGGATATAAAATCTTGTAGAGAGATAAGTCAATGTAGACCCATGTCCCATATAATATTAGATAGATAAAAAGAGATCACGAAACATAGGAACATTAAAATTTTAACTTATTTATCATATGACATACCACAGATTCTTTGGGCAGAAGTCAGAGAGAACCAGTTCTCTGCTTGTTCAGCGTCAGTAACTTCTTCCTCACTTTCCTGTCATAAGAGCAGAATAACAGATTGAATTCAGGATGTAGCTGTGCAGCAAAATGAAAATAAATGTGAACCTTCCCATTTTACCAACTAAACCAGGTAGCTTGTGTCAATTATATAATTCTTTACTTTAGAATGATAAGGCCGCATTGAACATTAGATCAAGGCAATCAAAAATTCCAAGAGCACAACAAACAAAACATAGATATGGGAATAAGAGAGCAAAATAAGCAGAAGTCCAGTGACACACTTTTGAGGCTATTTTATTAGTATCAATATATTTTTTCTGATAGAGACATTATTCTGAGAATTAACATGGCAATGACATATAATGTGTGTGACAAAGATTAAAAAATCGAGTGGCTAGTATATTTTCCTTGTGCAGCCAGCCAGGAGCAGTTCACCCTCATCTTTGTTTCCACATTAATTGATTGGTACACTTAATAGACAAGGAGCCTGGAAGTTTTTTTTTTTTTTTGTGAATGGTAGTAGGCAGTCGCCCTCATTATATTAAAAAAAGGGAAAGCCCAAAAAAGGAACAAAATAAAAACAAAAATACATAAGCAAAAATATCCCCAGTAGAGGACTCTACTAGAGGACAAACCGGCACCCCCAAGACAACTACTCCCGAATCAAAAAAGGGTCTGCAAGGATATTGAAGGTCAAAGTTGTTTGCAAGTGGATTCATTTATCGCCATGAACCAACAAGTCTTCTTGATTCAAGTGTCACCTTAAGAAGAAAACCACCTGCTTGAGGAAAACGAACAACTTCACCAGATCCATTCCGGCCTCCAATTCTCTAAGGCAATTGAAGGTGAAAAATTGTTTATCAACCTCCATAAAGTTAGTATTCTTGTTAGATACAGATGTCCCAGCCCATGCTTCATGTGTGAATTCCATCCACATTTTTCTTAATTAGAAACAAAACAAAAATACCCAACAAGCAGTTTTGTAATTAATTGGTGTGAACAAACTTGTTTCTAACTTGTATTATTTTTACAGTGGCATATTCCAACACTGAATCACTTCATCTGAGATATCAATCCATATCCCAGATCCATATCATGGATCAGCTGTGGGCGGCTGGCGAATTTCTCAAGATGCCAAGAGACAGCTGTGTTCAAGCAAAGATCACTAGATCATTTATTCTAGCAGTCTATTGATCTGCTTGGAAGACTAGAAACAAGGTCGTATTAAAAACAGCATGCCTTGTGAGGAGAAAAATGTGGGAAGCTGTAAAGGGTCTCAGTAAAGCTTGGGGTATTCACTGTGTTTCAGTCAAGAGAGGATTGTTCCCGGAGAACGATCAGAGAATAGAGACATGATATAAGTTCTCTTTTCCCTTTTTCCTCAAAAAAAAAAGTTCTGTTGTTCCTCTGAAGCCCAAACCAGTAGACTCCTCACCTACTGATCCTTTTTTTTTCTTTTTTTTTTTTGCTGGAATTGTAGCCTAATCAAATTAATAAAATTTAGTGGCAAAATCCCGACCAGTTCCTTTTTAAAAAAATGATCCCTTACTTTACAACAGAGAAAAAAAATTTATCATCCTATTCAGTAGCATGCAATGAAAAACGCAAGTATAAAATCAAAAAGTGAACCTGATGTAATTCCATAAGCTCCTGGAGACAATTGCTCAGAAGTACCTTCTTTATGCATGCCTTTCCTGTAAATGTATTCAAATTTTGAGCATAAAAAAATATTATTAAAGAGGTATCGTCCAACATCAATACAGTTTACAGCTGAATTATCAGACGGAATTAGAAGATAGGAGGTCTAAATGAGCAGTACAACAAAGTTAACTCAAGATTATAAAAAAATACTATATAGAAGTCAGGGCAACAACTTTGAGAGAGAGAGAGAGAGAGCTAGTTATTTTAAAACAAGTACATAATTTCTACGTAATAACTACAATTCTAGCATGATGCATCAACTAACACTGTAAGAATCCAATAGAAACTATTACATAAAGATCGAATGCAATATCACTGTACATATCTATTAATCTGTACATACTTGCACGTATCCATTATAATTAACCCCCAAAAAAACTAGACCATGATGAGCTTCAAGACAAGTCATAAATAGAGAACATTGTCTAAAGATCCTTTGAAAGTCGAAACAAAGGGAAAATAACAGAATACATCTAAATAAACTAGGATTCAGTCAATAATTTCAAAAACCAATTAAGATTCTAGTGTCAATTATAATGGATGTCTTGCTCCCGACATTTTGAGTAGGTAAAAGCATATCTAAGCACGAATCACTCCACGGAAAGAAAAAAGATCCAGTAACTTGCAAAACAGAGTTTTTAGGCAGAAAGAACCAGGACACTCTTCAACCCCACAACACAACAACCATGGCTATCTATTATAAACTACTGTTGATTCAAGGTATCAATCAATAAAGGGACGTGGAGCACCCACTATTTCAGATAAAGTTCAAATTTCCACCAAGATCTATATTCTTAATAAAATAATAGCCTGGAACCAAGAGATCCAACACCAAAACTTCTAATGAACTTGACATTCTCAAACTCACAATGCCACATAATTTGTAGAAGAAATTAGGAAATGATCTAGCATTAAACCTTGGATACATGTTTCAGAAAAGAATCAGATTTCTGTCTAGACAATTTAGATAAAAATGACAACTGACAAAGATAAACAAAAACTTCGTTGATATATGATTAGAGCATTTATATATGATGGGAGTTGTCTTCCTATGTAGTGTGGAAAAACAAGTTATGAATCCTTCCTCACACAGGTCACATTTGCACAAGCAAAATATCTCAATTTCTATTCTATTTTTTTATTTTATTGAGGAAAAGATTGACGATCTACCAGGCTTTTATTAAAATCGTGAAGCAAATGTCTCAATTAAAAGTATTTAGCAGTTATAGCGCATATGCCTAAGTAAAACATAACCATAAAAAATGAGAGAAAAAGGTGAATGAAATTTTACATGGATAATATATACAACTACAAAAAAAAATGTAACAGGGATCAAGGATAGACATAGTTTTTTCATTTTCTTTTCAAAAAAAGGAAAAAGGATAGCCATATTAAGTTATCTAAAGTAGTCAAGCCCAAAAACCAATCATACGCATGTATCAAAGGAACTGCATATGAAGCGGATTAATGCACAGCATTGGCCCAACTCCTTATTGCTTACTATAGACCTTGGTTTCCATTCTGCCGCTCAAACTTTCTTCAAAAAAAAAAATTATACTCCAACTTCTTTTTCTACTTTTTTTTTCCCTTGGCTAATTAGATATACCAAATCAAATAGAAACAAACATCATATATCTTCTACCAAGCATGGAAAGAGTATTTACTTAACATAAAACCCCCTACAGTAGTCAGACTCTGAAGCATGGTGGCGAACCTCGCCTGTGAGGATCGCAAAAGAAAAAGAACTTATGTGCAGCAATTCGGCAGTACATCTGTACAAAGGCTGAAGGCATGTCACGGAGCTGTGCAAGATTCGGAATGAGACCTCTTATATAAGCCTCCATTTCCTGAAATAAGGCAAAGAGGAAGTTTCTGTCATAGATAAACAGCTTGGCACAGAGGATATTGACATGAAACAACATGCATTCCACTAGAGAACAGTATCTTCAAACTTAGAAGCATGGAGAGACTCATTTATTTAAAAGGAAAGTCCATACATGAGGCTGAAGGAAACCATCTGAATCTTCATCAAGCTCACTCATATCTATTCTTGCTTGAGTAAGGGAAACCTGAATGCCAATAGAAAATTCGAGTTAAAAGGGAAGAGAGAATTATCCAATAGACAAGCATCATTACAATTTATTTTCATTGCTCGTCTTTGTCCAATTTTCTTATGTTTTTCTGTGACTATAATTATTGAAGTTCAGTCCTTTGTTCTCTCCAATGCTAATTAAATGAAACCCACAACCAAAGCCAACAAGCTAGACCATGAGCTACTACAGCTCCGAATCAAAGCATATTTCAACAACCCAGGCCCACCACAGCTGACAGGTGCAACACAAAATCAGCTCGCAATTAAAGTTTTCTTGTAATGAGAAAATTAAAATGTCCAAAGTCTGGTACTAATAGATTTGTGTGTTCAGTGCTGATGTCGTGTAATCGGCGCAGAATGTACAACATATCTCCACAATTGGACGAACTCCACTATGATAAAAAAATTTAAGACATTCATAATATCATACATCCCTAGGTATTAGAATCTAAGTCAGATTAGATATGACTGTGAGTCTATCAAGCCCATTAGAGAGCTAAGACCTTTATTTACAGGAATCTAATTGTTCCCTACCAGCTCCTATCCACATGCCCAACCTGCTTTTAAGCGAATTCCCTTCTTATGAGTTTCAAAAACAGACATTTGCCACAGACAGGTGTGTCAGAGGTGCCTTATGAAATGACAGTGGATGATTAAGTCCATCTAAAAAATATCAGAGGATTTGTGTTTAATGTTGCATATTCCAAGATTACAAATGGTTTCTTGGTGAAAATTAATTTATAGAAAAATATGAAAAAATAATAATAACACTGTGCAAATTTACTAACAATGGAGCACAAAAACAGACCGTTCGCATCACATAAAGATAGAATGGCAAAATGGCTATTCTTCCAGATTCATCTTTCTCGAACTTCATGAAATTAGAGGGACTGAAGAATCTCCGACATTTTGGGCCAATTTGCTCTGTGCAAACAGATGCAATGTGACAGAAATCCTCATAGTTCATCTGCAAAAGCACATTCAATTAAGCAATGAATTTCTTTATCTTTTACGTGCGAAGGGACACAAGATTACAACACTTGAATAAATATCAAACAACCCATTCATCATAGGCAACTAATTGACTAAACATACAGTTTAAGATTTATAGAAAATTATATTAATCATCATATCATTAGCAGGGAACAAAAAAATTACCATCTTCGGTATTAGTCAAGGTAATCAAGTTGTAATTTAGTTCTAATAGAATTCTGGATGGTAAGTTTCTGCCATATCGTCAAAAAGAAAAGGTAATCAAGTTCAGGTTAAAAGGGTTTGGAGATCTTGACTGTAAGAAATAAATAGCATCTTGAAAAGAAACATATGTTACAAAATATGCAAGCATAACCCACAAAAAAACTTATGCCACTTGACCGATTCTTTTGAGAGAAGGTGGGAGAATCACAAATAACTTTTACTGATGGGTAAAACTCCAGTTAGAAAAACAAAAAACAGACAAGTTTGCAGAGGAAAGCATAATAACTTCATTATTAGCCTATTATTTAAAATGCAATATATATTTTACCACATAAATCATGAATAAGATATTACACTAAAGCTTAGTATTGTGAAGTTCCACCAGCCACTAGAGGAATTAATTACAAACAAAATATTAACAAATGCATGCCATCAATAGTTACCCATGACAAGTTCAGAAGAAAACAGTTTCATTCAGAGTCCTGCAGAGAAAAGTTCTTTGCATATAATCTATCAACTAAAAATGTCTTCATGGGATAGGCAAACTGACCTTTTCAGCACCTGTTGCATCATCAATTACACAATTTTCTCTCAAGCAAACCCACATGGCATCTAAATCATCAGCATTTAGCAAAAGATCTGATTGTTTCTGCATTAATCACATAAAGACAGTCATCAAATAACCATAAGGAAAATAAAAATTGCACGGCAGTAAATAATGTATAGATGCACTCAAGCTATGGTCATGAACAAGCTGCCAAAAAAACTTATATCCAATAAAACACCGAACTCCAAAAGGAAATAATCCTCAAAGTTGCATAATAATAAACTCTTTATAGACATCACAGAAGCCGATGATTTAAAAGAAGAAGAATAATAAAATGCAATATCCAGTGGTACCTTCAAAAAGCGATACTTTGCCAACCTCTGTACCCTCTGGCTGATTGACCCTTCCTCAGGTTTCTATATCATACAAGGAAATGATAAAGTATTTGTAAAGGAAGGAAATGGAAGAAAGATCAACTAGAATGTGAAGCACAAAGTTTCCAGATTGTTAGCATGAGAGGGCAACATGAAGAAGAGGAGAAACTTATGTTACTGCAAGTTCATATGCAAGTATCCAATTGTTGGCCAGCAGTTAGTGTGGATAAAAATGGTAGCTAGGGGACCAAAGAGTTCATTGTCTTGTGATAAAAACAAACCATATCTGCACATGTTAAGAAAGATAATTAAGAGTCAGCACAGACCTTTTTGTAGAAGCTCGGAATTTTGCCAGTTTCAGCATTCTTCTGCTGCCTCTCTTTAAAAATCTCAAGCAAAATCCTCTTTGTTTCAAGCTCTGCAAGTGAGAACAGTATAACTTCCGTTAAACTGGATGACAAAGAATATATTGTGATCCCCTATGATATAAGAAATCTGTGGTTAAGAAAACTAAGAACTCATCAGGGGAAACTGATTATAATTTAGTCTTTTCAGGCATAAAATTTAAATCTCCCAGTGAATGGATAAACAGCTGGACAAACTGCAAATATTCCACAATTTACATTAAAAAAATGTCCCAGGTGGAATGAAAATTATAGAAAAATAAAAATAAAAATAAATTTCAAAAACATTTATGTAAGACCAAATGTTTTGGGTGGACTCGGGTTTGGGGCCACTGTGGAGGGATGACTCTTTTGGTTGTTTTTGTTAGTTTTATGGAGTTCCCCAGTCTCTTTGTCCGGGGGCCTTATTTTGATTATTACAATTATAACAATCAACAAGAGTCCCCATTTACTTCTTTTTTCTAAATGTAAGCCGAAATGTTGAAGATAGGTAATGCTATCATTCTATGAACTCATACAAAGTTAAGCATTTTGCAGCATTAATCCCTGTGGAATCAGGGACATCGAACAGTCCATTACATTGGTAAATCATGATCCATGGCAGTCCCTACCATTTGCTAACATCAAAGCCAATCTCAAAATAATCCAAAGCCGAAGGGTCTCATAAAAATATGGCATTATCAAAATTACCAACCCCTTCCCCTCATAAATTTGAAGCACAAATCTTTCCTTTTAAAGGCATCAAGATTAATCAGAGATGCACACTCAACCAATATCCTACACATCTCCATGATTACACAGAAAAGGGGTAAGAAAATAAAAATTTATTTCCTGCTCTCAACCTCTCTTCCCTATCATGATTGATATCTAAATATATAGAACAAATAAATCTAACATCAAACTTCCAAAGGAACTGTTCAAATGGACTATCCAAAAGTAGAACGATACATGTATGTTTTCCAACATTCCAACACTCATCAAGCAGTACCTCTTCAGTCTTCACCAACTCAACTACTTTTTTATTCTACAATTGACCATACGGATCTAAAAATATATCAACAGGCCCTAACATTCAGTTCTACAGAGGTTTCTATAGAAAAAGATGATTTGAATAATTAGTTATCAAAATTACTTAACAATTACAACACAAATAATCATTCACAGTTCGACCTAATTCCAAGCACTACGAAACGCACTTCACTGTCTTCCGTGGATTATCATATACTGTTTCAAGAGATCAAAAATTTTGGTCTTAGGTACCCAATATAGACAAAAAGTTCAACATTCTACACCGAAGTTCCGAAAAGGAAGAAAAAAAAACGAAGAGAGTGATGAACGGACCCATAAGGGCTTCTGATCCGAGGCCAGCGCCGGATCCGATGTAGCGGCGGAGGTTGCGGACCCATGGCATGGACGAGGCGGGAGGGATCTTCTTCGGCACGGCTTCGTGACCCTCGCCGTCGCTTGAACCGCTGTACATTGTTTCGCTCCTTCGCTTTGTTTCTCCGATCACTGGACTTCGAAGCGATTGTGAAGAACGGAAACCCTAGCTGGATCAGGAGATTCGGTCCTCCGATCAAGTCAGGCTTCGCTGAGACGTTCACACAAAAGCTTTTTAGTCGCCTCGTCAGAAGTTGGGCACGTGCGGCACGTGGACCGGCGGGACCGCAATTTTCGCAAAATGAATTATGAAAAAAAAAATACAAAAGTAACATGTACACCTAGATCTAATTTCATCTTTACGTAAATAGAAAATTAATGATGCATATGCTCATGTTAACAAGGCGTATGTTTTAAAAGAATTTTTTATATTTTCAATAAATACATCCATTCAATTTATTTGAATATATGTTTTATTTTTTATAGCACGTACCTCATTAGATGAGGTATATTATTTTTAAAATATTTAAACACATGTAAACTAGAATTGAGGCTGAAAATGAGATTGGATGTAACATCATCCAAAATTGAATAATTCTATTTTTTTTTTTTTTAAGAATCATACTCCTAGATTTGATCTCTTCACATTTTCCATAGAGATAGAAAGTGCTTAACAACTTAACCAAAAATTAAATAATTCTTGAACTATATACAAACCCAACCCCCATTAAAAATAAGTCTGATAACTATTTTATTCTATGGGATGTTAGAATTAATTTTTAAAAAAAACATTATCTTACTTTGACATTCTCACACATTCTAAAAAAAAATATGTCACATTTATCATATGATACACACATATCTCTCACATTTATTCATAAACACAATATATTATGTAAACTCATCTATAATATGAAACACACAACTATATATCATATAATTTTTATTTAAAAATGCACAAACTCTAATTCATCTCTTATCCATTATTTATCTTCATTTTATCTAAGGTGAAACAAACAACAAAAATATCATGTTTACATTGCCTAATAAGGATAATTGGAAAATGCAATCAACCAAAAATTAATTTTACATGGATTGTTATCTATATTGGTATAACTATCATGCGCAAGTGACTCTATGCCACACTTCAAAAATCGAATAAAATTATCATCTATTTATTATTATTATTATTATTATTATTATTATTATTATTATTATTATATTACAAAATTAAGAATTTAAGTGAGCAGAAGTAGGTTTAAGAAAAATCATAAGTAATATCAACAAAATCACTATTTAAAATGAGTTGTTAGGTGACAAGATTTTTATAAGACTATTACAAAAATTGCATGTTCATATGTACTAGTGTTAGGTAGCGTTTGAAAACACGCATTGAAAAGTAGTTTTGATTATAAATCTGTTTTATAAGATGTTTTTTTTATCATGTGGTTATGTGGACCTCTCTTTTTTTAAATTTAGGAATTACTTTTGTTGTTGATAACCGAAGATAATTATTCACATTTATTGTTTAATAAACCCCATATGCAAATTGATCGAAATATCCCTGCTTCATCTATCACAAAACCCAGCAAGGGTTTGTGAAGGGTTTTTTTCACTCACAACCTTCCCACCTCCTCAACCCTCTTTCCCATGTCCTTACCAATTAAACAAATATCACTGGGATTTCATAAAAAACACACTGCCTCCATTCTCATCCCCACATCCTCCGTGTCCGCGGTTGTTCGTTTCTCCAACTAAACCCATCGACTGTTATGTTGACGACCTCCACTACCCTCGTCAAGCCGCCGGTGAGGCTATCATCTATTTGTTCATCTCGAGAGGTTATTGGAGACATTTCCTTCCTCTTATTGTATGGGAACTAGCATTTTCTAGGTCTTCAATTTTTATATAGGTGTTGATGGATGAGTGTTTGACAGGATTCATGGGGTTCGGGTTTTTGTAGGAGAATCACTGGAAAAAAAAAAGTCCAATGGAGAGAGAGTGGAAGGGCATGTCAATAATAAGAGTTTGTAATTCTTTATTTTTGTGGAGGGTATATGTGACATATCTCGTCTAGCCTATCGATTCTTGTGTGTGGATTTCCTGAAAAGCACACTTTATGAGCTTTGAAAATAACTACTTTCGAATAATGAATTGATAGAAATTAAGTGACTGATTCCCAATTAAGCAGGGTCATTTCGTAATTTTTTTTCACTTTTTGACCAACTCCAAATCAAAAGCAACCCAAAACGGATTGCTAAATGGGGCATTAGACATGCGCACACAAAATCACATAAATAAAATCCACCACATAAAAAGCATGATATAAATATGAAATTAAATTATTTAAAATTATAATTAAATTAGTTTTCCATCTTTAAGCATCTGATCTAGAAAACTAGATGAACGCAAAAAAAAATCATATGTTGTTCATATCCCTTTCATTGAAATAATATTTTCTTCCACATTTGAGTTTAGGTTCGGCAAGAGACATTTTAAATTTTAAAAAAAAATTTTAGATGATTGTTTAAAAAAATCACTCACAAGGTGATTCTTATGTCGCATTTATATATTTTATATACAATAAGATTAGAATGTAACATTAAGGGTTCAATTCATTTTTTGTTGTTTATTTCCACCCAATTCCTTATCTTTTTTAAAAAAAATATACAATCACTCATTGAAGTATACACTTTTATAAAAAGTAAAATATACATTGAGACATGTTATTTTTTCTTTAATTTTTTTTTATATAATGCGATAGTGGTGCAGTGTACATTGCACTATAACAATGTTTAGATAGTTGAGGGATCGCTTCCATATTGCAGATAGGATTATAAAATAAACTAAGTATATTAGCACTTGTTTTAGTTTCATTTGTCATTTTTATTTTATTATATACATTTCTCAATGAGACTTTACACAAAATCAATTCTCTCTCTATATCTATGTACACACACACACACACACGAAGGGGCTCTAAAGCGGGCGCCCACTTTGTATTAATTTGCAGACGATTCAGGTTCATTGAATGAGTGGTTGTGATTGTCTAAACTAAAATCAAATGTCAACCAAAACTAATTATCCCCAATCCAACCACAGTTAGCCTAACCTAGGTTAAACAATAAAACCCTCCCCTCTCATTCATTCCTCTCTCTCTCTCTCTCTCTCTCTCTCTCTCTCTCTCGCCTGTGTTTGCGAAATCGCCGCCGACGGACCGATTAAGCTGCCGCCCACCCTCCTAACACTGATAGCCCTCCCTGACGGACCCTCTCGATGTTGATAACCCTCCCTGAACGATAGATCATGCAAAGGTTTAGTCTAGCACTTCATGGTGACTTTTATTGTAGATCTAGGGCTTTTTTTCTAACTTAGGGCTTTTTTGGGGGTGGATTATGAACGTAAACATTGCCTGTCAAGAAAATATAGTTTGTGAATTGATTTTTTTTCATATAAGAGTTTTTATCATTTGAAGCTTTTTTTGGAGACATGTGATTGAAAGATTTTAAAAATTCAGATATTAGGAATGTTTTGGAGCTTGTTTTAAATTTTTTTTAGAATATTACGATTCATTGTATTAGATGTTTGAAGGTGTACTCGGAGCCCTGCTACAAGGCCTAATAACAGTCATATGAAATTATAGACATCAATTCTGTTTTTTTCATATAAGCTTCAAAACAGAATAAACAGAGACCGAACCTTTGCGTGATCTATCGTTCGGGGAGGGTTATCAGTGTCAGGAAGGTCAGTCGGGGAGGGCTATCCGCATCGTGAGGGTGGGCGGCAGCTTAGTTGGTTCGTCGGTCGCGATTTTGTAAACACGGGCGAGAGAGAGAGAGAGAGAGAGAGAGAGAGAGAGAGAGAGACGAGATGAGAGGGTTTCATTGTTTAACTTAGGTTAGGCTAATTTTGGTTAGATTGGGGGTAGTTAATTTTGGTGGACATTTGATTTTAGTTCAGACAATCACAACCACTCATTCAGTGGACATCGATCATCCACAAATTAATACAAAGCGAGCGCCCACTTTAGAGCCCCTTCATACACACACACACACACACACACACACACATATATAGACATATTGAGTCAAGTCTGGACAGTGTCCCATACCCCCATACCTTTCCATCAAACTTTGGTAGCCCTTTCCCCTCAAAGCTCTTCTCCGACTCGCTAGATGGTGATCCCCACAAGCCTAGGTTCTTTTAGTAGCACCTCTCAGGGATAGCTTCACTCACTAAGCCGATGACAAGGCTTCTAGTACTTAACTAAGGACTTTGACACTTCGTCCTCTTCCACATACCAAGTCAAACAATGCATTCATATCTCTCCGAGTGTTGGACAACATAGAGTCTCCACTAACTCCTCTAGGCAGCGATACATGCAAACCTAGGATATCATTATCAACATCAACCTCCACTTGCCATACATCAATAACTGTGTGCCAATCTGAAATGTGAAACACTACACACTCGAGAAATTCTCTCCTATGTAGAAGTCATGAGGCCATGGGTCGATTGTACAAGACAGTCGGGAAAGAGACCTTGGGTCAACCCTAAGGTTGACTCCACCTCTCTTAATTCTAGTTTAAAGCCTATACTATTGCTACTGCCATACTTAGATATTTAATTGTCATTTAGCATAATGTTTAGCAATAATAAAAATGTAAACATGAGACAATCACTTTCACATGACATTCATATCAGCTAAACCCTGGGCCTAACATAACCCCTTAATCTATTTAGCATTTTAAGCATAAATCATAATAATTGTTACCACACACAAACCACACCCAATCACATGAAGCACAAGATCCCTTATTTAACAAGAGAACATTCCCATATTGTCATGTTTGGATACAGAATATGTCAACAAATGACCTGGAATTAGGTAAAATGAGTAATTTTTGGTGTTTGGATGCAATGAATACCCTGGGATAACTTATGCTAGAATGAATTGTCATACCCCTACATGAGGATTCCCGGTCTCAGTTGGAATCTAGTAATTCCAGCATATCCCTGTCGATGTGTATATGTGAGCCCCATCGTTGAAAACATTTTTGAGGAGCTACAGCCTTCTCTGCATAAGTCCCACCACTTTTTTGTGTTTCTTTTTCGCCAAGAAATTCTATGATCCCTACATGTACCAAAAAGATCAGGATACTTGGCTTTCATTCCTTCTACACAATTTTTTTTAAAATCAATTGAATGCCAGTTAGTTGAAGCAATGTTTAGGAAAGCCAAAAAATAAAAAAATGTCAGATTATTTATACATATGCAGGGTATTATTGTTAACTTAAAAAATAAATAATCCATCAACTTATTCACATCTTATTCACAGATTACTTATCATTGACCAAATGATACATTGTTTATTCTTACGTTTTTCAATGAAAATAATTGAATACATAATTGAATAGAAAATCACATATTCCACTACAATACCAGTTATGCCAGAATAATTGTACACCCTGGAATAAGTCATATTCCATATCCAAACAGGGGCATATAGTATAGAATAACCTGCTGATTTTCGCTAAACTAAACATGCATAAGTCAATATTAAATTACTCATTTATCATGGATCCAACATATGAATAAAAACAATTGATAGTCCATCGGGTTTAGGATCGGTCACGTGCTACATCGAAAGAGGATGTGATGCTACACCTTGCGGGTGCCAAAACCGCAACTGAAAAGGAAGCGTGAGATGGAGGAATTGGTGAGTCAAGGTGGATGACGCTCAAATTTACATGGGAAATAAATATCAACATACTCAGTGGGTGGCGATCCAACAGTCGGATTAAAATAAATCAAAGAAAATTTGAATAGAGAGTGAGTACTTGAGAGGTCGAGAAGAAGTTGAAGGTACCATTTGGATGTGCAGTGCTCTCATATTTGTGGTGTGAAATCTGAAAAAATGCAAAACACTCATCCAAATGTCTTGTGATATTGATAAAGTGAAATTTCAATTCATGCATTCAAACACAGGCCTTGAATATTGATCATTGTGGGTGTAAAATTACCACACTACCCCTTTATGGGTTTCACTAGCTCTTTTAAGGAGTTTGTACAAGTGATAGTTTGGTAACATGACCGAATTAAAATGTTGAATGCAGGTTTGTGTACAAAAGATCCCTTTTCCGTTTTGGACAAGGGTGTGAACATGCGACATTTGCCACCTCTGTCTCAAACATTGTGTATCCGGACCAACGATGTGCACCGCACATCCAAATACATCCGAAGTCTCAGTGAGTTTTCACTTCCCATGTTCTTTTTTTTGGGGGTGGATGGGTGTGGAGAGAGAAAAAGTGGGTTTTGTTTGTCTTATGTGTGAGTGGTGTGGGATAGGCTAAGTGTCTCGTGATGGGGTACGTGTAGTGTTATGTATTGTGATGGATGTGGTGCAAAGTGAGTGCAATATAACATGGGACACATGGGTACATCATAAGTGGGCACAAAGGATCATGACATTAATGGACCACAATGAATTTAAAGGCATTGCTATCCATTTCTTATACTTATTTTTCAAAAATACCTGAGAATGATATGAAAAATAAATATCACACACTTTGACAAAATAATTGCCCACCATATATAACAAAATACATGGTTGTATTACTACCATGTATACTGAATCCAAGAAATAAGCTGAGATTTCATTGCTTGTTTTCTTCTCCCTCTCTTTGAGTAACTCACAATATGACGCCATTATCTACAATCCAACAAATGAGTTTAAGAGGTAAAACTTTATTTGATTGTTTTCTACACTCACACTATGAAACCGAGTCAGAACATCAAATATTAATATAAATGAATATGTACTTACATCACTGTCTACCCAATGTCTAGATGCCAATGTCTTGAAGGCATTATATGTAATATCGGTTGCACCTATCCGATCGACAATAGATCCTTACAAAAAGATTTCATATAAGCTATTGTCATGTAAAAGTCGCAACTATGTACAATGCTTTTCAAATAATAGAATAACAATTGAATAGAATATTCTTACTTTCTCCTACAGTTTCAAATTTTTTTCACATCACTGAAATCATCAACCCCCTTCTTAAGTCTCTTTTTTAGTGGGGTTATATCTTTTTTTGAGGCAACCAACACTCTCTTCTTTTCAAGCATCTTGATCTTCCTAGTTTTGAGAGGGACCTCTTTAAGATTGAAGGATTCTTTACTCTACTTTTTCAATGACTTGTCTCATCATCGTAGGCATCTCTCACATCTTCAGCCTCCTCCTCCTCGTCCTCCTCCTCTTCCAAGCTCTTTCTCTTGTGATCCACCACTTGTGATTCTCGCATCACCTCCTTAGCCTCATCCTCCTCTCCCATATTCTTCCCCTTGTGATCCTCTCCACTTTTGATTCTCCCATCACCCATATTTTATCATCTGTTTTTATTTTAATTGCATTGTTCACACCTAGCACAACATCATATTGTTCACTATGGGCTTTATTAATTGGACTGAACTCATGAGTAGGGGTAATGTTGTTATGAAAAATAAATAGATTCGAAGTTCATCAAAGAGAACATACAATTCTATCAAGAATGTAAGAATTAATACTCACAATGCGCATCAAAGTTGCAACCTCTTCTTTTAGGCCAGTAATCATATCATCCATGGCAGCTAATTTTTTCTCATGTGAATTTACCTCAACCTCCAACAGATCAACTTTTCTTTGAAGTATTGAATATGAATTTTCCTTATCACCCACATGAGATGGCGCACATGGATGATCTTGAATAGCTAAAGACTTCTTTATGATTGGATCCAACAACTCTTCCTCAGTATATTTGAGATACTCAATGACCTACAACAATAATAATGCATTAGTATATTTTTGAACATTAGAAAGATCATGTAAATTTAGGACAACAGTTTCTAACCTCATATGTAGAACGAAACTCTTTTTCAACACGTTATTTTCTTCTGAAGGTTTGGGGATTCCACTTATGCACCCTTGGGAATCTATTGCTTGTAAAATTTTAACATAAACCCCGAAAATGTTCATATGCCCAAACCTGCGATAAAGAAATTGTATTAGAAATGAACATACAAAACAAATCCTTACAATATATGCGTAGATAGTCCATTCATATTCTAACCTGGATTGCAATACCACAACCCTCCACACCAAATGGATCGGTCGTGTATGCCAATGTCTTTACCTTTGCGAACCCTTCATCGTATGGTTGTACAACCGTACCCCAAGGATAATTATTGAACCTATCTATACTTTCTACAAGATATACATATTTATTTAACACACTATAAGCTGAATTTGGCAAAAGTAGGTTTATTGATATATAAAGTAAAATTCATTTTAAAAAATATCATCATAAAGGTTGGGATTCTTTTATAAAGCTGTTTCTATATCCCTCTTTGTTAATTTTTTTCTTTTTTTTTGAAAAAAAAAGTTCTTTGTACCATACAAAACTAGGACATTTTCCATATTCTATGGGGGGAGGGAGACCTAATCTAAGGCCTAAGATCAAAAGAAAATCAGATTGAGTTATTTTCAAAATAGAATTTTAAAAATGTATTACATTTGATGGTTACTGTTGGGAATAATAAATAGAAACACATACCGCGACAGAAGCGTCAATCACAAATCAGAGTTAAATTCACGTCCAAAATAACCACTCAATCAAGGTGGATAATAGTGAATATTCCACTTGATAAATCTCTACTGAATGAGAGACTAACAACTATATCCACCCCTCAAGATCTTAGGCTAAGATGGAAAGCCTTTTCATGTATTACTATTAAAATGGAGATGGGTTTTATTGGAGTAGGAGAACCTCTCTTTCTCACATGCACGCAACTGTTGGGGCCAAGAATGGGTGAATTAATTCCACTAATTAGGTTGTCCATGCATTTCTATAGCATTCAAGGTCGGTTCAATGTCAATTAAATAAAATGATATAACAAGGTCGGTTGAAAGGTTTGATTGGATAAAAAGGTGGTTGACCATACTTCCTATTCAAGTATGCATGAGGCGGTGGAGGTTGGGCTTATTTATTTTGGATAAATGCCAAAAACACCCCTGGTAGAAACAATAATATCAGGGAATGTTGGATACACTTGTCTAACAATCTCCCACTCATACTTCACTGGTATATGGGATTAGTCTTTTCCATCTTTATTGTTTGTCATGCGAGTCTAGGGCAAGCTAATTGAGGGACATCCTTTCAGAACATATGGATTATTTTTTACATGTAGAATGTCCCTATAACAAATGTTAAACATGCAACATGTCCTCCCATAACATATGGATTATTTTTCCTCCAATCCACCTCTTAAACATCTTGAGAGGAGCCGCCATGTGACACAGCATCACAACTAGAAAAAAAAAAGCATATGCTCACATAAATACAAGCATAAATACAACCATGTGACCCAACTATCATATGATCATCTTATTGTGATCATTCTGCGCAGGTCTGCAGATAGGAATATGTGCAATAAACTTGATGGAGATAATGCAATTATAAATATTAATAAGCATAATGTGATCCTTATATGCAGGTCTATAGATAGGAATATGTGCAATAAACCTGTTGGAGATAATGCAATTATAAACATCAATAAGTATAGTAAAAAATAAGCAATTATAAACATTAATAAGCATAGTAAAAATAATAAGATTAATCTTTACAGGTGACGGGAAAATGAACAATGGAACCACAAACAACACTACATAGGACCATTGTATTACATATAAAGTATTGGATCACATTCATCAAGTTTTACATCAACCATTGCAACAAATTCAACCATTACATTCAACTAGATAGGACTCTCAACACTCTCAACCACCTGATTGGAAAAATAGGATTCTCAACATTCATCAACATTCAGTACTCAAATTTCATCATCACCACCACATACTATTAACATTTTCAGAGACAGACATAGATCTTTTTGAGTCCTAAAAGAAATGAAAATCGATCAGAATATCCGAACATCGAAATCTGATATGGGAGTGTCGCCAGAGAGGGATCTGTCACTAATGTGGGAGCCGAGGAGTGTGTTGTGGAGGGACATGTCACCGATATGCTGACAAGCTTTTGATGTGCAAGTCACACTAGTGAGCTTGAAAACCTATTTAACCCTTACTACTTTGCAAAATTTACATAGACAAGGCTTGATTTGACAAAGATTAGAGGGGACTTCGTTAATCTGGAACGGAAATTGGAGAAAGAGAAAGTTACAAAATTGAAAAAGAAGGGCCAACGCCAGTCTCTTTATATATAAAGTACAAAAGTCAAAACAATCTGATCTCTTTAACTATCAAATTTATTAGAGAGAATCCACTTGTGTTGATTCAATTTACAAAACAACCATATGAAATGCAAATCAATTGACCCATAAACATAGGAAACAATGATCAATTTGTGCAAAGTAGTTATAAATTTTTTATTTCCCAAAACAAATGTTTAGTAACTTCACACTTTTTAAAGTCAAACTGTGTCAATTGACTCTATATATATATTATATAAAGTACAAATGTCAAAACAATCTGATCTCTGCAGCCATCAAATTTATTAGAGAGAATCTACTTGTGTTGATTCAATTTACAAAACAACCATATGAAATGCAAATCAATTGACCCATAAACATAGGAAACAATGATCAATTTGTGCAAAGTAGTTGTAAGTTTTTCATTTCCCAAAACAAATATTTCATAACTTCACACTTTCTAAAGTAAAACTGTGTCAACCTGGATACAAGATCACTCTGACCAAGAATCTCAAGTTTTAAATATCAAGGGGGAAACAATCATTCTCACCAATTAGTAAAAAGAAAAAGAAAAACAACACATAGATTTAGTTTTAAAAAAATTCGAGTAAACCCAACATATCTGAAACACATTCACACAAACTAAAATTAGTATGAAATTATATTCTCACTAATTTAACAACATTCAAGCTAAAAAAAAGCATCAAGGTGAATCTAATTGGAAGCACAAACTAATTGGTGCTTCAAAGTTCCATAAATATTTTTTCAGAAGTTTGGATATGCAATTTTTTTCAATAGGATTATTCAACCAAATATACCCTTAATTACAAATGTTAGGTTAGTAAGTCATCAAAACCACTGTTCACATATAATACAAAAAAAATATCTAAGAAATCTGAAAAACCCTAGATCTAAAAAAATAACTGAAAAGGAAAACCCTAGATCTAAAAAGAAAAAACCCTGGATCTAAAAAAATTGAATACAAAAACCTACATCTGAAAATAAATATGAAAATAAAAACCCTAGATTTGACTGAAAATAAAATAAACACATACAATTATGAAAATAAATCGCACGGGGAGGGGGTGGGAGGGGTTTCGGCCTGGTAGAGGTGGTCACCGTATGGGAAGGAGGCGTAGAGTGGTGGTGGTTCCTCGAGGAGGGGGTGTGGGAGGGTCGGGGTGGTGGTCGCACGGGAAGGGCTGGCGGAGAGGGGCCGCAGGGGGTGTTGGCCGATTGGGAGAGAAGGGAGGGATTGTGAGTTTTTTTTTGCTGATCCACTTTTGATCTAGGAGAGAAGGGAGAGAACAAATGAGAGGAGAGAAGACAAGTGGGGGTAATGGGGGCATTGAGTGACATGGTGACTCGATAAACAAGTTTCGTCTGGTTTTCAGATTTGACTGTCCGATCAATGAAGCCAAGATCGGACGGCCCTTATTTTCTACCGCACAATGGGTGCACGGTTGCACAATTGCACCTGTGTGTGTTATGGAAGATGAAAGAGCCTGAGTAAAAATGTCTTAAATGGTTTTTTATTTCAATCCACCTGGATTGAGATGGAAGAATATCATGGGGATTCCAATCCCCCAAATCAAGATTCCCAATCCCACTTTCTCAATCTCAATATTCATTTTAAAATTTATACAAACAATTTATTAAGCCGAATTTAATTGTCAATCACAATTCAAGCATCCAATACTTCTATCCAAACATATCCTTCCGGAGCTAATGAGGCGAAATTAACTGCCCCCTAAAATTGATTGCCCATCTGATGGACTCGCCTTCGGAAAGGAGCGTGAAAAAAATAAAAAATAAAAAAGAGCCGTTGCATCATCATCAGGCGTGGCCGATAAGCCTCCTCTCGCTCACGTGATCACCACGTTTCGTCCCCTCCCGAAGTAAAACCGCGCTTCGTCCCCCTCACACACTCACGCACCCAAAAAATGGCGTCGCAGTCGGACCCGAGCACCTTCAGCGTTAGAATCGTCTCCATCGACTACTACATGTCCCCTCCCATCCCTGACATCGATATATGCTACAGTAGCTTCCAAGGTCGATCGATTGAATTGCTTTGTATCCCCCCTTTTTTATTTTTCTTTTATTGACGGAAACCGACATTCATTTTGCGAATCTTGAAGGTGGGAAAGTGGAGGAGGTCCCCGTTATCAGGATTTACGGCCCAACTCTTTCGGGGCAGAAGACTTGCTTACACGTTCATCGGGTACGCTAAATCGTCAATTTTTTTTCTTCCGTTTGAGAAGTTTGTGGTGAAATAGGGTTATAATCATGTAAGGGATTGATGAAATTTATGTGGATGACATTGAAATCGACGTATGATTTCATCCTTCGAACCCAATTACGAGAATTATGTTATATTAGTGATTAGTCTCAGTGATGCTTTTTGTTTTTGGTGTCACCCTGTGTTTTCTTGATAACCTCTTGGTACCACTTGAAGTCCTGTTTCATGTGCTTTCTTGTTTTACTGATTCGCATGTGGAACGGACACCAACATGCATGAAATATTTCATGGCTTTTGTTGTTGACATGAGGGAAGGAGGGAGAAGAGGGTGATGAAGGAGGGAGGGAAAGGAATCACAAGAAAAGCTAAACTTGTTTGTTGTGTATTTGTTTTACTATTTATAATGACATAATACCCATGTCTTTTAGTTAAGAGGCACTTATTTTGGAGGACGAAGAACTTAAACATAAGGCTTATGAGAAACAATTGGAAAAGTACCTATCTTCTTCCAGCTTAACACTTTTAATGTTGATCGTCTTTACTATTGATTACTGACCTCCAACTTTACCTCACATGTATGCTTCTTTATCCAATTCCAACTATGCTATACATAGCTTCAGGAGGATTAGGATGCACATGCCTTCATTTAACCACATTTCATCTCTTGAATCAGATAGAATTGGGCCAATTGGCTGTTTTTTGGTAAGTAAGTGATTTTATTGATTTTTTTAGAATAAATTTACACAAGAGTAAGCACAAAAAGTTAGTAGAATTACAAAGTTTACACAAAAGTAACCACATTCTGTAGAATTGGCTGTTACCTTGCAATAAATTCATTATCAAGGAGTGGTGAACATTGGTAATGCAGTTCTAGTTTTCTTGATCAAGATAAGAGTTATGCTGTGTCATTAATTTTTTCCTTTTTAATGCCTATCATCCATAATTATGTCTTTTGATGGATTTTCAGGCTTTACCCTATTTTTATGTTCCTTGTTCGGACGTCACATTTCAAACTCCCCAAGAAGGTATACTTTCCCAAAGTAAATTAAATATATTGGTCATTATTTTGCCGATCTTTCTTTTTCTGCATTTAAGACGTGTTCATTTTTCACTTTACATTTTTTTCCCATCGATCTCTATACATAACCAAAATCTGACCATTTTTTTTCATTTGTTCATCTAGTAGTTTATGTACTGCAATCTTGATTAAGTGCCCTATCTTGTAGTTACAACCTTCCTTTCTCTCCAAGTGCATTTAAGGGGTAATATATGTGCTGTAGTGAAGATGTATATAAATGGATCATAATTTAGTTTCTTTCACATGTTACGATTTGGTTCTTTCACATGATTCTTCTCTTCTGGACCTCTCATTTGTCACTTGTCCTCTCATGGTTCTTCAGATCCATTGTGGTGGCAGGTGTACCTCATAGACAACATTTTCTTTTCTTGCTCTTACAATATTTTTGAACTTTTCATGTGCTATTAACTTAAAAGCACTGCTACAAGCAGTTCGCGTGGATAATCTCTCAAACAATTACCTCGATAACCATTTATTGAGGTATATACCTCGTTGGCAATTTTTAGTATGGTTTCAATCCAATGAGTCCATGTGATAGATTATGAAATTATATACATTTTTCATAAAAACATATAACTTATTAGAGGTCGTTCGCTACTTTAAAAAAATCAAAACATGTGTGGACTGTTCGAGGAACTGTTCCGCGGATTGTCACTATCATTATTCTTATTTTGAATGCTTTGCCTCATTTAAGACCTTATCGGTTCTTATTTTGAATGTTTTGCTTCATTTAAGACCTTATTGGTTCTTCTTTTGTCTTCCCTAAACCATAATTTTTTTTTGTATGCATCATAGTTATCTGGGTGGCTAGGCGAGCCTAGGCGGTGGCCAACCGCCTAGCCGCCTAGGCGTGCCAAGGCGACGCTTAATTAAGATTTTATTATTTAAATTGGTAATTATATTAAAGTTATTTATCTGCTTATCAATTTTTTAATTTTTCTAGTAATACTACTTAAAATGAAGAATGCTATTTATAAATAAAGAACACATGGATATAATTTATTGGTGCATGTTTATTTCAACAAAATTAATGTAATCTAACCCTAGTGGTGTTAAAGAAGGAGAAAAGGGGGAAGAGACTAAGGGAGAATGAGATAATAGTTCAGAAATTTGAGAAGAGATAGGAGAGACAAAAAATCAATAGAGACTCACTAGGGACTCGGAAAATTCGCTGCACTATTGGCTGGCAAAGTAGGTGATGTTTCAATCTTTCGATCGTGTTTTTTTATCTTTTATTTTTGAGGTTAGGCGAGGGATTGAGTGGGCTAGGCGTGATTAAGGCGAGCTAGGCGTGATTTGTGGGGGTAGGTGGGCCCAGGCGCCCGCTTAATTAACATGCTATTAGGCGGGTGGTCACCTAAGTCCATCTGGACTAGGCCCGTCAACGGGTCGGGTCCAAACCCGGACCCGACCCGCCCCGGACTCGATTACACGTGTAATATACCCGACCCGATCTGGACCCGACCCGGTGGACCCGAACATACAAACGGGTTGGGTCCGGGTTCACCCCGCTCCGACCCATTGGACCCGAGACTCGACTGTTTTATTAATATATACTCAAATATAACAAGACTATTAGTATTAGTTGACCCATAATTTTGTTTTTTATTTATCAAGTTACAAGTATAAGTTTTAATTCATTTTTGTATCTATAAGTCCATAACCAAACTCATAAATCATAACCCATAACCAACCAAACCCACCCATTGACAAGCCTTATTAGTTTATTAGATTTTGAATTTGTATAATTAATTGGTTTGTTGCATGATTTATGTTCATTGTTTAGGTTAATATGTTAGTGTTTATTGTTTTGAATGTTGTTTAGATTAATGTGTAGTGTCTATTGTTTTGAACATTTACTTTGTGACACAAATAACCATTAGCTCTCCCTTTTAGTTCATTGTTATATTATTTGGATTTTTATTTATTTTGATTGTTATATGTTAGTGTTTTGTTTTAAATTGTACAAAAATATGTTCGAATATAATGTCAGAACACTAGTTTAAAAATCTCAAAACTAATGCTTTATACAAAATTTTCTTAATAGAATGATAAAGCAAACAAATTCATGAGCTCTTCATTTTTTTAGAAACCATATTCGGGTCGGGTTGGATCCGGGTCCGACGGGTCTGGGTCCACATGCCGGGTCCTAGGTTGGACCCGGACCTGCCGGGTCTTTCCACGGGTTGGGTCTGGGTCCACCCCGACCCGGCCCGGACCCGCCCCGTTGACAGGCCTAATCTGGACCACCTAGTCGCCTAGGCGACGTCGTCCAGACAACTATGGTATGCATCAAGTTTTGATATTGGCCCACATAGCATTTTAATGAATGCTGAACTTTTTCAAGGTCTTTCAGCCGTCCTCTATGAAATTGTGAAGATGGTGTTGTATTAGAACTTCATATTTCCATGGCAAGTTGATGTAGCCTAAGACTATGCTCTTTTGCGGATTGATCAAAGATGCGAGATCTGCAAGCTCCAATGACGGTGTTGATTCTTTAGGAAGAATGCCAAGATGGTAGGCTTCAACAATCTGTTGATTTCTCGAAGAAATACTAGATGATGGAATTTTACGTATTTGATATTCACTACGAATAACAAAATGAAGAAAAATAATAATGTCTAATAACCAAAATTGAATTAATTATGTGATTACAAGCCTATTTATAAAGCAGAGAATCTTAACAAACTAGGATCTCAACAAATCTCTCTCAATCTCTCAAATCACAAATAAATCTTGATTAAATCATAACTAATATTCAAATTTGAATTCAAATACAAAATTTAAATTCAAATCCAAATATAAATCCTAAAACAAGAAAAGAAATCCTAACAAACTAAAAAAATAGTAAAAATAACCTTCAACCTTCGATTTGACCTCCAAGACAATCTTAGATCGCTTCGAAATTTGGAGTAGTGGCGTAGCAACTACTCCTATAGGGCTCGTCGATATAAACACATGGATATATTATAATGACGATTTTGATAAACAGTTTGAAAGTTATGGCCTTTTGAAGTCATGATGCTCCCAAACGATCAAGATGCCTTCTTCTTTTCTAGTCCACTTGATCTCGTCCGTCCATGTAATATGTGGCTATGATATCTGCATCACAAGTTGATCCACAACAATGGAGTTATAGAGGAAGCAACATTTAGATTTTTCGCACTTTAAATTTGTTTAAAATATGTTGATGTTCATTAGGAAATAAAATAATAGAATGAAAGAGATATAGCATTAGAATCCAACTTCTCTTATTTATAACAAAAGTCACTAAGTGGAATCTTGTGTATGATATAACTTTTATGCTAAGTTAACAATTTGGTCTTATGATTAAAGAAATATGGATTATGTTATTCATTTTTTATCGGTCAAGTACATTTATCTCAATTATCTATATCATTGTCATAATTTGATACCTTCTTCTCAGAATTTGTAGCCAAATAATGTATTATATTATTTGGCTGTGATATGCTCATATGCATTGGTTAGAAATATCTGATTTAAAATGGTTTCAATCTATATGGACTTTTTTTGAGGAAATTTCTGATAATATCTTAATATAGATGGACTTATTTATGTCTATGTTGTACAATCTGAATAACATTGGTTTATATATGAATGTGGATCATTCTATTTTTTTCTTCTTCTTTCAGTTATATTTTCCCCTATCTTTTGTTATTTGATGACATAGAGTCTTGTGATAAAGTTTACCTATTATAAAATTGACCATGTGTGATTGGGAGAGTTGAGTATATAACGGTAACTAGAATGTGAGAATGCCAGGTGACTTCTAGTTATGTGGAATATGTAGAAGGATTTTTGAGAACTTTTAGGATTTTTTTTGGCTATTGAGACGAATGGTGACAAAGGTGGATTGGATGTTGCCTAAATTGACTAGACCACATGATTTTGGAAGTTGATCATGGAGTATTTGACTGAAATATGCAATCTGGAAATGAGAAAACTGGGTGATTTTTAGTTAATGGGACATGCAAGAGTTTTTTGCGGTCTTCTTAATGGATTATTTTTGGATAATTAAGTTGGGTGGTGATAATTATGGATAATTAATATAAAATGATGGATATCTTACCCAAGTGAAAGCTTCTCATTAGCATTGATGAAAACTGTGATTTTATGCATAATGTTAATATGGCTCTATAGATTGTAATTGTTATCTTAGTGTGATTGTCCATATGCTTCTATTGTGTAGACATCTATTGTATACCTTTTCTAAAACTTTTTGTTATGTTTAATTAATTAATTATTTAACACAGGCCATGCATACACTGAGGCTCTCTCTCATGCGATAGAGAAGGCTTTGATGGTAATTATTTGATCTGTCTTTGTGGTTGTATGATTTTGGTGATAAGTAAGATAATTCGTTTTTCATGAGTTTGAAATACATTATCAACACTTTTATGGCCAATTCTCACAGCTTAAAAGTTCTTCTGGATCAAAAAGACAACATGTGCATGGGTGCAGCCTTGTCCGAGCAAAAAAGTTCTATGGTTATCATTCTTCAGAGGAGTTATTTGTAAAGATACACTTGTATCCATATATTTAATTTAATTTCATTTTTTTCTATGTAAAATTTTCAACTGCTAATTGCTGCATGTGTCTTTCATTTGATGACTCTGCATCATGTTTGAGCTTTGAAGAGAGAATACTCTTCCCTATCCTATGGTAGAAGTGGATAAAATATTCTTCAAATATATTATTATGAACTTTGTCATATTCGTGTCTCATTTTTATGATATTTTTAACTGAATGATAGAAGTTTGTTTACTAGTTTATTAAAATTCCTGCAATGTAGAAAGCCTAGACTGATTAGTAGACTCTATCAAATACAAGATTTAGGTTTGCTTTTGATTTCTGACCATAATGTTGAATATAGACCATCATCTTAAATTGTTGATGTTTCCATATGCATGAACATGAAAGTGAAATCCAAGTAGATACGAGACATTCAAGTCCCTTTGAAGATAAGGTTTCTTTTGGTTAATGTATTAGGACAGGATACTAACATGGATAAAACTAAATGGCATCCCGGTGATCACATGTATACTGTCCTATGCGTTTATTTAGCTAATTCAGGATGATGAGATGATTATGGCCTGCATTAGGCATGACAACGGGGCTGAATGGTGATGTCGACTTATTGTAGCAACTATGGGAGCCGGGAAATGCTTAGACTATAGAAGGGTCAGAAGCAAGAAAGCCAAAATATCATTGTCTTTTTTATACGGGTTGACAGGGCAATTTGGTTGACACACAACCAAGGGATTTTCGAAGGGTCCACATCATATTCCAAGACCAATTCGGGGGCATAGGACAGATTCATCAGGGGTTGGGGACAATTTTATGAGGGATTAATCGCCATTTCCATGACAGAACATTCATGCTTGTGATGGGGACTTGTGTTTTGCCAATGTTGATTAACGAGGGAGGCTACTTGTAATTTGTGACATGCAATGTGTAAATAGGGATGTTTGCTTTAGTGTATTTGTGAAGGGAAGTATTGCAATCTTAAAAAAAAGTAATGTTTTACAAAGCGCTATGCACTAGTCGGGCGGTTGATGAGGGACTAGGGATTAATTGGCTAGGCGGGAATTAATCGGGGATTAATCAATCACTTTTTATAATAAAAAATATAATACATGTACATATACATATATGCATATTATATATATAATAATTTTAGTCTACAAAATAATAACTAAGTAACATCAAAACAAAATTAATAATACAAGCATAATAGGGATAGGATAAAAAAATTAATAGATATATAATATATAAGGTAACTTAATAGATTTATAGTTAACTAGGGTTTAATCGAAAAAACAGCTAGGTGCTAAGCATTATGGGCTGAGCCCGCCTAGGCCTAGGTGGAGGATTAACGGGGCCTAGAAGAGATTTTTAGAACATTGGAAAGAAGAGTGATATTGAGACGACTAAGATTTAACATGATTCTTTTGTTCTCCATTCCCAATCCTCAGTGAGGCAAGCCCACGAGTGAAATTGCTTTTCCTTGTGTGTTTAGAATTCCAGTTTAATAATAAAGATGAAATAAGCATTCATATGACTATACGTGAATAGGTGAAAGATAATCGATGGAGTTTTTTTAAATGAGTAAATTATGTCTATCAAGATGGCACTGCAAAGATTGCTTTTATGAGAACTACAAGAAATGGATTTTTTAAAGGTCAATTGTGATGAAAATACTTGATGTTCAGGTTCTTGGGTTCCTTTATGATTATAATATTGTCTAACTATTTTGAGATAGAAGTTTGTTCAAACCTTTAATGCAATTCAAGTTGCTTGACATTTAAAGTGGGCAATATCTGCTTTGAAGGGATTCGCTTAGGAGGATCAAGAAATAGGACCATAAAGGCTCAAAAAAATCTTCAATAAAATTATGGATAAGTGATGACCCAACTAAGAGTGCTAATTGAAAAGTACATGGCTGATGGGGTAGTTTGACAAGGGGCTAGGGGCTCCAAATATTTGTATTCATTTAGCAAACTCAACTCTCTTGCTGATATCGTATCCTTCTGGCATGATACTTGATGTGGTGGGAGGCCTCTTAAAGAGAGGTTCCCGATGATATTTGGTTTGGATACATGCAAGGTGGGGCTTGTAAATAAGTATTGGATTAGTTCACATGAGGGAGGGCACTTGGATGTTATAGTGTGGCGGCATTTGAATGAATTTGAGGAGTATGTGGCTTTGTTTCAGGTGATCCAGGATGTGAGTACTAGCATGGGGATCCCTAATTGGGTGGTGTGGAGACCTTGACTTAGATAGGATTCTTGAGTCCACATATCTTATGAATTGTGGAGGAGAGATGGATATCACCTTCAGGGGATGACATTGAAGTGAGATATGCGTAACACGATGCCACTTAAAGTTAGGTGTTTCATGTGGCCCTCATATCATAATAATCTGTTGACTAGGATCTACATATCTAAATGGGCACCCAACGAGGAGAAGACGTGTTCTTTGCTATACAGAAGAGGAGACTTCTGTGCACCTTTAGGTACTTTGCCAATTGCAAAGCAAGTTTGTGGCTGGCTCAGCATGGTGACGGGGATAATGTGCGATTTTTCCTCTATGGAGGGTATGTGGGAGGTGGGGAAGATTATGAGAAAGAAGGGGGACAAAAGCGCGAAGGCTAAGATTTCACTGCTTGCTCCGTGGTGGCATGGTCACTGTGGCTCACCTGTAATCAAGTGATTTTTAAGGAGGTGAGACCTTACACAGAAAATATTTGGGAGATGACAGTTCAATTCATTAAGGATTGTGGTTGATTCAATGTTGGGGCGAGTATGATGACATTTGAGTGGGGGTTGGCAGATCATCAAGGAGTGCGGTGTTGGTTGAGGCAGACCTAATTTTAGTAGAGCTCCTCTCTATCGTGGATCAGTTGGATTTTCCTTTTTGGTATTATTTGCTCTTTTGTGCTCTTGCTTTTGTACTGGACATTCACTTTAATTAATATGTTGAGGTAGGATGCCTATTGCATTTTTTTTAATAAAAAAAACACTCTGCTGATACCAGCTTTCTAACAAAAAAAAAAAAAACCTCAACTATACTCGTCATATTATTATAGTATTAAGAATACTTCTGGTTCTGTAAAATGAAAGTGTGAATATAATCTTTTCAAAAATTTTATCTCCTTTATCTTTTAGTATGGTTACAAATTCAGTTATATCGGGACAGGAAGTATCAACATAGAGTAATCTTTTATTTCTTTTTTCTCTTTTGCATGGTTTGAGGAGATTACTTATCTCCTCTGATAGGATTTGTAATCTCCGAGGGGATTTCCACTGTTTTAATATAATTCAGGAGGTGATCTCCCATGTTTCCTCCCAAAAAAAAAAGCCGATCATGGAATGCCTTAATGAAACTCAAGATATTATCCTCATGAAGTTTCTCGTGCAGCTTCATTGCTTCTGGTATGAAATTTTTGATCTAATTTTTAAATTTGCTTAGTATTCTTCGGTGAAGTTTCTTATTTGTGATATTTTTGTTTTCATAATTGTTGGTATGATATTCTCGAACTAATTCTTAAATTTTCTTATAAGTTGTTTTGGAGTATCCTTAAATGAAATTCTTATTTATGGTATTTCTTTTTGCCTTTTGTTCATTCTTCTATAATTGTGCCTGTATCTTAAGGGGGCTGCAGTATCTTGTTCATGTTAGATGCATGATTAGGACCCGTGGGTGGTTAAACATTTGGATTGCATTTTTCTGGAATTGTTGACTTTAAATATGGTGGCTAGGATGTTAAAGATGAGCAGAAAAAGATAATGGTAATTTGTCTTGGCACTCTATTAAGTCATTTTCACCTTTGAAAAATTCCTCTTCTTGTTTTTTTTTGTTTATTTTTTTTATATTAGATTTGTTTTCTCAAATTTTTTCCTGAGATATGGAATTGAGTAATTGTTTTTTAAAACAACGAATTTTGTTTATTTTTTGTTAGTTTTTCTTGCAATATTACTTGGATGTGGACTAGGAATGTGATATTGGACTTGTGAAGTAGGTATTGAAGTGCGGAACTATATCTTGCAATTTTTTTTTCCATTAGGCATCCACAAAATGGAGTTCATAGATCTTGGTTTTTATTTTTGCTTCTCATTATGGGATATTCTTTATCTTGTATGTTGGCACTATGCGTAAAATATGTTAAAGACTATATTAAAGCCCTAATATATTTAGTGTATATATATATATGAGTAGTGATATGGTGCGGTCTGTGTGAACCGCGTATAAACGTTCTTTAAAGGGGTACATGCGTCAGTAAAGAAAGCATATAGCTCAATATGCTTCATTTATTGACGCATGTACCCCTTTAAAGGACATATATATGCGGTTTGTACGGACTGCATATTATCACTAAACACACACACACACACACACACACATAGTAATGATATGGTGCAGTCTGTGCGGACCGTGCGGATCACAACATATATGTCATTTAAAGAGATATATGCATCGATAAAGAAAGCATACACTTCATTTGAAGATATTTCACGTCATTTAAAGGGGTATATGCATCACTAAAAAATGCATATACCTCATTGAAGAATTACATACATCATTTGAAATTACATTATCAACAATATCTTCAATGAGGTATATGCTTTCTTTACTGAAATATATACCCTTTAAAGGAGGTATAAACGTAGTTCGCACAAACCGCATATTATTACTCAACTATATATATATAATGGTTGAATACCCTTTAAAAAAAATACGCAGTACCCTGTTCAACTAACGTTGTGTACTGAGGCCGTTGTTTGTAAGTTTGTTGTATCTTCAGCTTAGAAGTGCAGAACATAGTGTTCTAGTTAATACTTGTTATCGTCATATAATTGATGATTTGCAAATGGACCTCTACAGACATGTCGTAGTCGCTTAGCACATGTTTGTGTGGATCTAGGATCCCTTGTAATTTAAAGTTGCCAAGTTTTCATTTATGTAGAATTGTATACAGCCTACTTGATGATAAATGGATAACATCATGTATCTTTTGCATGTGTGGGGGTTTTAAGTTTGCAAACAGCTTTGAATGTTAGTTCTTCGCATCTCCTTGTTTTGAAGTAATAATATTTATGATTTTGCAGGAGGGTGCAGTTTTTGGTAGGAGTTTCCAGCCTCATGAATCTCATATACCTTATCTTCTGCAATTTTTGGTAAGGAGGCATTGTACATCTGCTTATCCAGAATGATGCTTATCTGTGGGATACGTGTACTATATTTTTTCTAAAACATTTCAATAACTATATTTTTCTCAACATTTGTCTTTATTTTTATTGCCACATTCACTTTCAACTGGCATCTTAATACTGAATGCTTATGTGACAATGCTAGATTGACTACAACTTGTATGGTATGGGCCATGTACATGTTTCTAAGGTTAAATTTCGTGATCCACAACCTAGTCATTACACTGGGAAGTTCACTTATGATTCCCCGTCTCTCCAGGTTAGTGCTTCTGAATGACAGTACCATGGATTGTGATTATGCAATTTTATCTCTCTCTCTCTCTCTCTCTCTCTGGAAGATAGGACTGTATATCATTATTCATTAACCAATGGACATATGCCCCTCGTATGATGGAACGAGGGATCTCCATTAAGTACAATTGTAAAAAATCAAAACAAAATTCCATGTGCTTCCAATACAATTTGGCTCTAATTTATTCCAAACCCACTCCTCGCTCATGAAATCACCACCACATCTTCAGTCCCCAACTGTTTCTCATGTTTTAAATTCAAAAGAAATGTCTTTGTACTTCGTCATAGGCAGAGTCTAGTGGGGAAGCAAGTCGAGGCCTGTTATCTCTTTCTCCCACAGTGCCAAGTGATCCAACTACTAATGGACATGATGCATTTGGAAATCAGACCAGTCATTCTGTTAAACGTCAAAGCATCTGTGAGCTCGAGGGAGACTCGGTTTTGGATGGTTTGTGTTATCTTGAAGGCTTTGTGTAACATACTCATGATTATGCTTTATGTGGACAAACTGACATTCTTAATGGTTTGTTTGCAGATATTCTGAATCAGCAATTAAAAATGTACACGTCTCTTTCCCAGTCCTCTGCAGAGATGAAAATGGTTCAGTCACTATTAGCAATTTGGGAGGCACGTTCCATGATGACTACACATACCCCATTTTATATTTTCTTTGAAATTATCTTGGTTTTCATTAATATCATATGTATCTCAAATACCTTTCTGTAATAGGAGTATGAGAGGACAGGGATGCAAGAAGCTTCAAAATCTGTGGATGTTAGCAAGCCTCTTCCAGAAAATGTATTGAGAAGTTTCCTATCTGATATTGAGTTCATGAATGCCTTCCTGGAGCTGTGTTCCGACAGAAATTGTTCAACACGTGAAGCCACTCCTTTGGTCGTAAAACCAACAGCTGAGTCTGGAAAATCACTGGCAGTTAGTCAACATCTTAAAGCCACCATTTCATCTGGTGAGTGCATGAAAGAAGAATTTAAAAGTGAAAATGCCTCTGATGATGATATCCACACTGAGAAAATAAAGGAATGTCTTGTACCATTACCAAATGGGAAGCAAATTTTATCATCTTCTTTGAAAGAATCTCCTGTCCCGGAGGTAAATTGTTATGCTTCTATTTGTTTTCTGCTTTCAAATATTACTTTTTCCTTGTATGCCTTGTTTATCACTAAATAAATCATATAATCAACTAAACTAATATGATACACATGAGAGCATCTTGATATAGGCTTAAAATCCAGAAGAAAGCTTCAATAATTGGTAAAGATTAAATTATTTATTATGAGCACAAAGATGCATAAGTAGTTTCTTCATGAGCCCTCCTTTTTTTCATTTAGTAATTAGATTAATCCTAGTTATAACATAAAATCTTATTATTTATGCATATTTTTGTTCTGTTCCATGAACATGTGCCTTCTCAGATTGCTTCACCCATTCATGCAAGATTCAGGATGCTCCAATCAGACAAAAACAATATAATATTTAAATAGAGAGACACATACACATGAATGTGTTAAACAATCCCTTGCTACCATCTATTACAATTTAAAACATTGAGCCCCCGTTTGGATAGAGAATTACCTTATTCTAAGGTTTATGACTATTTTAGTATAAATAAGGATATATTGATTTTTTGTTTAGTTGTGTTTTTAATTATTCTCGTTGGAAACGTGATAATAAAGTTTTTGTTGTTTGGATAAAATGTGAATAAGGTATGAACAAGGAGTTATAAAAGGGGAAAAAATGATGACAGTTGATTTATAAGAGATGATGACAATTGATTTTACAGTGAGCCCACATATTCAAATGGGTTGAATAACTTGGAATAATTTAATTATAGGGGTTGGTCCATATACCAGTTTTTTCTGGCATACAGATTTTCATTTATTTCAGCCATCCAATCAGCCTTAAACCCCTTATTTCATCTTATCCCTGGTTACCCCTCCCCCAATTCTCCAACCAAACATGCCATGAAGGCTTGACGTAACCATATGAATGCCCAATGGCCCATTTGTACTGATTTACTGAGCTTTGATCCTATAGTGCCACTCTTTATTCAAACAAGGATTACTGAAATACCTCTTTTTTTTACAAGAACTGAGCCACTCATGCTTGATTTTTTTTTTCCATTTTACTCAGAGGAACTATTGATGGTTGAGTTCAGATGTAATATGCTGCCAAATAATTGACTTATTATAGTGTTTTTATGATCTTATGTTATTTTTGAGAACCCATTTGCTTTACTCTATGTTGCTTGTGTGGAAGAATTTTGAACTATTCCCATATTGTTTTAAAATTAACACAGTTAGAGGGATTTGCATCAAGGTTGAAAGCTTTTATAGTTATTTTCTTTAAATATTGCAACTTCTAAGTACATCTGACCCTTATGATTGGATGTAGTTCGGATACTGGGGATAGTTTCTCACTTGACTCTTCCTAAAATAAAAGAAAATAATGAAAGAAAGAAAGAATTGCTCAAAGTTCTCTTGTATGTTAGGCCACAAACTCTTGCTTCATACCATTTGTGTTTGTCACCTTTCATTAAGTATTTTGTTTTTCTTACTGCTTATTTATATGTCTGTATGAATTTTTTTTTCTTTCATAGAGCAGGTTAATGATACCGAGGCCCTTGGGCTTCTTGGTTGGCTTGCTTCTTCTCAAGCTGCAGAGGACTTAAATCTTGATGATGAGCTTGTTCATGAAGCTATATTAAGTCCGTTGCTCCCTAAGAATACCTTTGGAGAAGTTTTGGAGAAAGCTTGTTTGGATTATGAGAGTGCATCCCAGCAAGAATGCCAAGATATTCTTGATTCTGTGGAGGTTGACGTGCAGGATAAAAGTTTAACTGCACAAGCTGAGAGTAACATTGATTGTAGAAATATGATTTGTTCATCAAAGAAAGTCATTCCTCAAGTTGATGGCTTATGTGGTGATCAATTTGAAACTCTTCAGATGGGTGAATCTTCTGAAACAAATGTAGATACCGGAGGTAAAAAGCTTTCTTCTGATCAGATGAAGAAAGGTGCTGAACCTTTGTTCAGAAGCAAAAACAGAGGAATAGATTGTTATGGGGTGTTTTGCCCTTTTGCCCTAGAGAAAAGGCATCTGATGATTTGGAATATGCCTCTGCCAGTTCTACTGAGATAACTGCTGGAAAGTTTAAAGTTGATACTGATTCTGCTTCTTCATCTGGTAGTGAAGTGGACAAGAGCAATGATTTTTCAAAGTTTGATAGAGATAACTGTCATTTGAGAGAGGAGAAGTTACTGAATAGATGCTCCACAAGGGATTTGATGAGGAGAAAGCGCCATTCCCGAGTAGAGCGATCAGGGGATGAAGCCTTGAAAATTAAGAAGCTAGCACCTGAAGCATTAAGGCCTGATTGGAAAATTTTAAATCCAGATATAGGTGGTCAGAAAGCTCAAAATGATATAGAGACGTCAGGAGCTGGAAGGTGTGCACCTGGAGCATCTGAGCAGGGATGTAGATTAGTACTTGATGATTGTAATTCTACCAGAATCATGGAATTGCCCTCTTCTTCCTTCTCTGATCTTTCAATGAGATTTAATATGTCTTTAAAGAGTTTGTTAGTTACCATGAAGGAAACAATGAGAGGGAAAGTACTGGAGCTCCAGTAGAATCACCATGCATGGAATCTACTGGTCCGCCATTACTGCATGCTGCTTTAAGACTGATGCCCGACTCAATTAATTCCAATCAGCCAGGAACAGATGCATACAGAAGTTTTTGTGCACGCTGCAAAGTTGGAAAGAATTCTGAATCTTGTCAATGCACTTCAGAATTTGCAGGTGCTGTTACCTGCTCTAATGATTTATCTTTTATTGATTCATCAAAAATTAATCTGGATAAGACAGTTGAAGGGCTATATCAGGGGCAGACTTTGGCTTTAACATCTTTGACTGATTTTACTGACAAGTGCACAGGCTCACATCAAGCAAATAACATCACTAACAATTCTCAGGCTGAAGAGGGTTTACCTGTTCAATTTGACAATCACAGAGAAGGAAATCTGAGATTTCGACTAAATTATCTACAAACAAAAGACCACAGCTCTGGGGAACATGATTTACATGTGGACAAGGGAAGAAGCTGCATAGAACATATAGAGATGACATTCAATAGGAAAGCCCCCACAAGGGATCAGATTAAGAGCAGTTGTGAAAGCTCTGTTATGGCTACTGTCCATAATCGTGATTCTGCTGGGAGCCTGTCCAATCCTAGTGAAGCATTGGTTTGCAACAACTCTGTTTTTGATTGTATGTTATCTACCAGTTAATTTTCTTTTCAAATTGAGCATTTATTAAACTGAATTGCTGGGAAGTTTTGATGGCTATTTTCCATATTTTTTCCGGAATAGAAGATCATTAATTGAATTCTGATAATTTTCTTTCTAATAGCAAATTTTTTTGAAGGAATAAAACATTTTCCATTTGATACATCTGAAATATGATTTTCACATGCCCTTTCTGGAGAGATGTTACTGCTACTTTGCCTGTAAAGTTTTAATGACCACATCTCTCTTTCCTTTTTTTTTTATACTAAGAAGAGAATGGATGAATGTATGTCGTTTGGGAGTTTGTATAAAATACCTTTTAAAATGAATTAGTTTTCTACCTTCAGTGGTTGTTTGCAAAGGCAACTTGCATCTGTTCTGATCTGGGCAATATCAATGACACAATGTATTTTCATTTACTTATTTATGCAGAGCGAGTTCAAGTTTTTATCTTTATTATCTTTACATTATGTCCAACTTCAACAATTAATTATCTATCAGATTCTTTCTTGTTTCAGTAAATGGCTATGTACCTCTTTGTTTTTATTTCTTCCAGTTAGTTTTCCTTTTTTCTTTTACCTCTGAGTTCAACCTGATATCAGATCAGAATGCAACTTATTATGGATACTTGATAATTTTTTAATGTGTATCCTTGAGGACAAAACAGTGATGCATAAGCTTTAAGTTTTACCATGCTTTTGCTAATATAAATCTTGCATTTTCAACCATCTGTTCTTGATATGCACCCCTGCTTTTCCACTCTATAACATTTCCTAAAGATGTATGGGCATTTTAATACAAAATTGATGGTCTTTGACTCCGTTTGGAAATTGCCTACTTAGTTGATGACCGCTTTCTAATGTACATCACATCATCACTCTTCATTTTTTAATTACCTATTATGTTTCTAATGCTAGTATCCTGTGAGAGATCATTTTTTTCCTCATAGTTTCGTGTGCAATGCTACCCTTGCCATCTTCTAGTAATCCTATGTTGCAGTAGATTACTCTAGAAAGCTCTTACATGGTGAGATCCTATTTAATAGATTCCACTAGTGTTAGACCAGGTTGCAGTTTTCATGAGGAGAACTGTATGAGGATACTTGTTGGTGCTCCCACTTTATCCTTCTTCTAACTTAAGTTATACTCTGCTGATGAAGTAGCTGCTGTGTTTTGTGTTTGGTTCTTCTGGCATGTGATTACTGTCTATAGGCAGGAAACGGGTGTCAAATTTTAATATCACATTTGGCATTCTGTTGAAAATTTATATGGTTTGGTGCAAATTTTTAGTGCTGAAACACATTATCTTAATTAATATGAATGTTAGTCTCAATACACTTGAGATCTACACAGAACTCATTTATCACTTCCAGAAATAATTTTGAATCTGATAGAAAAGACTCAATTATACAATCTGATACTCATGAATTCCTGCATGTTGTGGATATGCAGTGGATTTAAGAAATATAAATCTAGGAAGGAATTTTAATAGAGGGACCTTTTTATTTTGCAAGAAATGAAAAATATTAAAAAATGAAAAGACAACTGAGATTTCTGTTTCGGTAAAACCCATGTAGTAGTGATGGAACAGTAAAATTTTCTTATTTCCATTATTTCGTTTGGGAGGTTCTTGGATCTGATACAGAATCTATGTATCTGACATTTTATTGTTTGAACTAGATTGAATGGAAAAAATGGACTTCTTTTGGATTGAAACTTGGGAAAAATAGGGTTAAAAGTGGATTCATGTATCATATTCTAAATATTTATGAGTCAAATTGAATTTTTATATGATGATATTCTATGCTTTTAGTTTCTTGTTTACTTATTGAAATGATTATGCTTTTGGTGACAACTTGTGGACCATTTCAGTCTTTATTTTCACTTGTCTCATGACCCCCACTATGCATCCTTCTGCGTTAACCATTTAAATGCTTTGTTTGAGATGCCCCGAAATTCATTTATTTTGAAGTTATTTTCTATTTTATTCGTGGATTTATTTTTTGGGCAGCTGGCGGACAACACATTGATGATCTCCATCCATTTTTTGTTAACAAGTTCAAAAAAGAAGAAAGAGTTGATGCTTATCAGACCAAGGAGACCCATTTTACCCCCCGTAAAATTGTACAGGGTGTTCCAACTCACTTTCAAAATGATGGTTCTCTTTTATATCTATTGACCCCTGCACTTGCACCACCATCTTTGGAATGTGTTAATCAGTGGCTTAGGAACTCTGAACAAAATAGTTTGGGTTTAAATAAAGGTAGAGCAGCATATAAGATTATTACACTAGTTTCCAACTTGTTATTTCGTTAATTTTGATTGTGAGTTATGTTGTGTCAGGTATTTCAAGTGATTGTTTCCATGAAGAACAAGGAAAATCTTCTATGAAGGCAGACCTTTGCTTAAAGACTAACAACGATTGTTTGCATGATGTTCACAAGGTCTCTGGAATTGCTTCTCCTGACATAGATTATTTAATTTTCCAGATGATGCTTGTAATGAAGTTCTAAATTAATTTAACAACTTGGTTGATCTAATTGTGGTTAGGTCCAACAAATTCAAGAGCAGATTGCAAGCTTTGAAGCAGAAACCAATTTGAAATATACCGATCATGTGATGGGGAAATCACAAACTGGTGACATTCAAATGAAAGTAAAAAAATGTACTGAAAATTTGCAAGAGGTTTCTCAGATTTCAGGACCTGATGAAAAATCAAAGCTTACTCCCCTCAGTCAAATCGGTTTCTGTGATCCAGCAAGTGTTGGTGCTGGGCAACAGCTGACCATGGTTAGCATTGAGGTATGAGAATGATGTCAGCTGTTTCATTTTTTTAATTCATATTTTAATTTTCATCCAATTGTTACCTTTTTTTTTTTGTTTTTGGCAACATTGTTCTTCAAAAAGGGAGCTGGGGCAGTGGGCTACCCTGCTCAGGCCTGACATATTGAAAATAGTTCAATGATGTAGCGTGCCACCAGATGATGTTTTGATAACCAACTGACAAAGAAAAAAAGCATTTTTTGAGATATGAATGAGATTGAGTGGAGAATAAGAAAACCTTTGATAAAGGTTGATTTCGGTTGTGTTTGCAATCAAATAAATAACCTCAGCTAAATTTATTAATATAAAAATCTGAAGAAATACATAAAGATTTCCTGAATCTAGAACACCTTCTATCCATGTTTACATAGGCTTGAGAAAAGCCTTAAAAACTCAATTATAATGAATTTAAGTAATCCCTTAACATATCATAAATGCAAAATAATTCTGAGACATGTTACTCTCACTAGGACTTCATCTATGTAAAATCTTCTGACCCCCTTTTTTGGAAAATGAAAGGGTAGGCCATCTACCACCATATATTAAATATAATGGAGTGCATAGCCAGGGAGCAGGAGGAAAACAACAAAAAGGAAATCAAAGCATAATGTGAAAAAGCACGGAAAAAGTAGACCAGGTGTTTACTAACTCTGGACAGAGCCACCAGACCCTTTTACTCCTCGATAACTAGCTGTCTCCCATGAAATGAACCCTTCTCTCCGCGGCACAGAAACTTTCCAGTCTTTGATAAACATATCGATGGACTCCCAAATGTTCTCAGAATACAATGGGGACCCTTGAAAAATGATTTGTTTCCTTGTCGACCATATAGCCTCAACTGCTGCGAGAATCAAAGTATGAGATATTCTCTTCACATTTCTGTCATCTCTGTCTTTGAGCCTCTTCCCCACTTCCCATATTTGGCCCAAAGAACTTAATTATAGTTGAGCCCCGACGCTGTTCCAAGAGTTCTCCACACTTGTTTCACAATTGCACAATGGCAGAAAAAATGAAAAGTGGTCTTGGAATCGGCATCGCACAGAACACATACAGTTGGCTCTTACGGGAACCATTTCGTTCAAAAGCTTTTGTTAGGAGTTTCTCTTGATACATTAGGGAGGGGAAGATCTGAACCTTTAGAGGGGCTTGGATTCCCCAAATCTCCTTGCTTTTAGTAGTTAAATTGACGCAGAACGACAGATCTCTCCTCCACCAATCATTACAACGTTCAACAGAGAACCCCTCCTTGGGATTCAGACCCATATCACTGTGTCTGTTTCTTCAGTGGACAGACCTTCTGAAGACTAGCCATCAAAAGAAAAAAAGCCTCAACCTCTTCATCAAGGAGAATCTTCCTTTTGAGTACCTCCCAATATCCACCTCCTCATTTTTGATCCAATATTTCTTCACAACACCATGTTAATTAACAACCAATTCAAAAATATTGGTGAACTTGAACCTATGAGGCACCATGATGACATCCAGAAACTCACGTGGTCCCCTTTTCCAACTTTCCATTCAATGATCTTTTGTAAGCTGAGCTTTGGTTAAGTCAGCAAGCACCTCTCACCTCTATGAAAGAGGTCAAGGGATCAAATCCTGGGGGCACCATTCTTTAAAAAGAATACTTGCCAAATGTCCTACATCTTGGATGTTTGTAAGACAAAATAGGAAGAAAGCCCAGCAGTAGGATTGTGAAAATATCCACCTCAATAACCCTGCACCACAACACCTGCTGATTGACCAACCATCTCCACAACCACTTGCTGAGCATAGCTGTGTTCATATCTTCAAGGTTCATGATGCCCATCCCACCTCGCTTCTTCCTGCCACAGTACCATCCAATAAGGTGCACATTTTTGGTATTTCGTGTTGCCCTGTACCAAAGGAATCTCCTTTGGATGACATCAAATTTGAGGAGTTATAGACACACTTGGGATGCTCTGTAGTCCTCTGTATTTTGACCTTTCTAGTACTACCAATCATTTAAGGTCTAAAAAGAAGTTAAAATGAGGATTGAATACCTTGTTTACCATTGCTCACTATTCCTTCAAGTTTCAACTATTGATTTCTCCGTCTTCCGAGACTCCTTTGTTGTCGCAAGAGTAGCACTCACTAAAGGCTGCATTAGTGCTGTGACTTGCCCCTTGCAGAGCTCACAAAGTAGAGAAAAGAAGGCATTAAAGAAAACTTTTTTCCTCTGGAAATTTTATGCTACTGTTCAATTTGTTCTGTGTTAGTTCTCTCATTTTGATATAAACCACTGAGTCTGCATGGGATCTCCATTACTTGATATCTAAGCAAGCATATAGAAGATAGATTATAAATATTGTAAAATGAAGATAATGTATAAATATTGTCAAATGAAGATAATGTGCTTTCAAATATTGCTTATAAATCAACAACATTTTGCATTGGAATATGGGTCTCAACAAATGTCATTTTCTCTTGAAGAATATGCCTATATCTTTATGATCATTTCAGCATTAGAGCAAATGGAGTAAATCCGATAGAGGTTCAATTGGCAACACATATGAATGCAATGTGTTTATCCATTGTTTCTAGCTATTTATGATCATTTTTGTCTTTTGTAAGTATTTAGTTATGATCTTTCATCTTTTATAGAATATCAATTACCTTTCCCAAATACTATATAAACTCACATGATATATTTGCATGATTTGCTGCAAGGAAAAATCAGCAGTCAAGATTTTGTAACTTATGTCAGTGTGACAGTTTCTCTATCAGTAAGTATTCATTTAAAAAAAATAAAAATCAACCGAAGAAAATGTACCAAAGAAGGTATTGTTCTAATTACAATTCCAACATGTGCAATCAGAAGGGCAGTTTGGAGAAAAAATAAACATCACTCTGTACTCGCTGCCGGAAGTTATCTTCAGTCTTATGTTGCCCGATATTGCACACCTCCAATTATTATATGTCAAATTTACTATTACTTGTATTTTTGTTGATTGTTTTCTTTTTCCAATAATCCATCTTTCATTTTCCTTCCATCTAGCATATCAGAACAGCTGATGGAATATATTTTAGTTTTATTTATGATTTATGTTTTATGTGTTTTACTAGTATAAAAAAACTTAAAGAAACACCAAAATTCTTGAAGGTCCTCTAAGATATCTTAAGATGGATATCTAAAATTATGAATAAACGACATCAAGTACCCTAAAAATACTTCTGATTGAAGTGATTGAACATGTCACTTGATTCTAGTAAATTCATGAAAACAGAACACAAAGAACTGTTGCAACATCATTAAACATAAGTACTGAATATTGAAGTGATTTTTTTTTTGTTCTGGTGATTACAAGCACAATTTATACTGAGAACTAAGAAACACAAAGGAAACTGTAAAAGTGATGAGTAATGTGGTTCTTGTCATTCTCATGAAACCAGTAACCAAAAGAGATCAAATACATGACTATGAGTTTTTGATTCTCTCTCCCAAAAATATATTTGATCTTCAAAAGGGGTCCAAACCCTTTCAGTTTTTTTACTAAATTTAAGCTATGCTCTCATCTTCTCATCTTCTTTCAAAAAGACATGAAATCCCATCGTCAAAAACAATATGCGGACATGTCCAAACAAAAAATAAATTGATGATCAAAATTGGATTATATATGTTGGTAAGTTAGCATCCTATTGATTTCTTTTTTTAAGAATTGGTTCCCCGGGGATTGATCCCATGACCTCTTTTATGGAGAGAGGGTGCTAACCAGGTAACCAAAGCTCGATTTGCTCCTACTGATAGTTTGTTAATCTATATAGTGCTATTTTGAAATTGACCTTTCATACCATGCCAGTAAATTCAAGAGCAATGTGAGTCATGCAATGTTCTATGATAATCATTTTTAGCTCGTTGAGGGATATATTGATGAGGGTAAATTTCTTAGAATTGTTGCAGCCACATGAAATGTAATACCTGGAATTATTTGTTGGATCTTTTGAAGGCAAAATACATCTTGCCGACTTTTCTACGAATTGTTCTCATTACTGGAGTGTATTGTTTTTTTCACTGTGAAAAAAAAAATCAACTATTAAGACTTAATGCCTAATCCTTCATCGATTAATAACATCACTTGAAATGTCCAAAATAAGTGAGGTGGAGGAGGGGGTTATATAAACAAAGGAAAACAATTGAAAAGGCAAAATATAATTGATATCTGATTGGGGGACATTATAACTTGTTCAAAACCAGAGAACAAAATAGTGTATTACTGGCAAATATCTGAATCTTATTACGTTTATTATTGGTAACAGGTTCAAACAGAATCAAGAGGAGATTTTCGTCCCGACCCTCAATTTGATGCTGTCAATATTATAGCTCTTGTGGTTCAAGGTGATAATGATGATACCTTTGAAGTTTATGTGCTTTTGCGTGCTAAAGATGGGGAATTATCTGGCAGGTGTGGTGGCTTTTGTACATTTCAAGTAACTTCCAATATAATTTTTATAGGTGGTTCCTTGGAAAAATGTATTCTTCCGGTATACTTTGATCATAGATTCTACAACCAGGCCACTTACATAACCTAAAATATGTGCCCTAGTGCATTAATTTGTCATAACTTTTATTTTTTTATTTTTAAGAAATAGTGCTTCAAGATTTGATCCCTTGACCTCTTTCACAGAGGTGGAAGGTGCTTGCCGACTTAACCAAAGCTCGGTTAGCTTGTAATAACTTGTTATGGAAGAATGAGATTTTTTCAAAGAAATTCTTATGTGGAGATCACCTCACTTCTTAGGAATTGGGTCATGATGATATTAGGAGTGGGTGTGCTATCCACTATAATGTAAAACAATTGGCCCAACTTGCAAGGCTTGTGTATTAATCATTAGAGGGGTTGCCCATTCAGGGAATGTTTTTTGTTGTTCTTTTTTCTTCCCTTCCTTTTGTTCAGAGATCTCGTCTCCTATTGTTTCGGGGCATTTTTCTTAATGAATCTGCTCCTTCCTTTCTCAAAAAAAAAAAAAAAGATCCTTTCCAATCTAAAAACTAGATAAATCCTTTTTGAGGGCTGAATTTATTTATTAGCCTGATGAACTTATTTGAGAGTTACTATATGATTTATTTTGGGTTGGTCACTTGTGGTGGGTGGCTAGGATGTATTTTTGGTTTTTAAGGTTGGCGGGTGGCTAGCTGTTAACAGATCGGATCCGGGTCGCGTTTGGAATACGATTTGGATTATTCTGCTTTTATGTGAAGTAAAAATTTGTAAAAATATTTCGAATACTTAAAATTTTAAATGATTAATTAAAATAAAATTCATTTTTTAGTTATAAATGTTGGATTGGTTTATGGGTGTTGGGTTGGATCTGTAGACTTGTAAAAAAAAAAAAAGAAAAAAAAGGGGCTAGTTCAGCCCTGCCTGCCAGCCTAGGATGGGCCCTGCCAAGAAAGGCCAGGCCCAGTCCGGCCCTGCCTAGGCAGGGCCAGGGCCCAGTCTAGCCCTGCTGCCCAAAGAAAAAAAAGAAGAAGAAGTCAAAGTCACTTGGATAAAATCAAATTAAATTAAATAATTAATTAATTAATTTAAAAAAAAAGAAAAAGTCAAAAAAAAAAATCCTAACTACCCACTCCTAAAACTACCCACTACCCTTATAACCACCCCTCCCTTCCTCTATAAATAGGAGGGAGGGGGGAGAGAGAAACACGAGGTAGAAGAGCAACAAAAAAAAGAAGAGCCAAGCCAAAAGAGAGAAGAAGGAAGAAGAAGAAGAAGAAGAAGAAAGGTGGGGAAAATCCAAGGGAGAGAAATAGAAATTCTCTAACTCTCCCTCGATTCCACCTTCTTCTTGAAGAATCCACCAAAAGAAGGAGAAGCCAAAGAAGAAGAAGTGTGGGGAAAATCCAAGGGAGAGAAATAGAAAATCTCTAACTCTCCCTCGATTCCACATTCTTCTTGAAGAATCCATCAAAAGGAGAAGCCAAAGAAGCCAAAGAAGAAGAAGAAGTGTGGGGAAAATCCAAGGGAGAGAAATAGAAATTCTCTAACTCTCCCTCGATTCCACATTCTTCTTGAAGAATCCACCAAAAGAAGGAGAAGTCAAGAAAAGCCAAAGAAAGAAGAAGAAGAAGTGTAGGGAAAATCCAAGGGAGAGAAATAGAAAATCTCTAACTCTCCCTCGATTCCACCTTCTTCTTAAAGAAAAAGTGTGGGGGAAAATCCAAGGGAGAGAAATAGAAAATTTCTAACTCTCCCTCGATTCCACCTTCTTCTTGAAGAATATCTTCACTCTGTTCACGAAGGAGAAAGTCCAGAGAAGAGAAGATCAAAGAAAAGCGACTTCAAATCAAATTTCAAGTTAAAGAATTCAAGAAAGGTGAAGAACAAAGCATCACTAGTCCTAAACAACAAGGCCCAAAATCAAAAGGCCCAAAGGATCACGCACCGCTATCTTCTTCCTTTTAAATTTTCACAAACTTGTAAAAATCCCTGAAGTAGTAATTCTCGAGATACTCTTCGAAGGAGACCGAGGATCAGAGGATTAAAAGATCGAGTTGTACCCGCAATTTTCTTTCCTATGTATTGATTTGCTCCTCGAGCATATCATATATTTTTTTTAAATTTGTAAGGGACAATTTTTGTTCGCTACAGGATCATAAACAGAAAAAATCTCTTTGTGTTGGGTCAATCAGGTCCATATGATTAGGTCAGGGTGGACCCGGACCCGACCCATTTTGATTGTCGGGTCCTTCGGGTTGGGTCCATATCGGGTCTCGGGTCCTTCAGGTCGAGTATTTTACTCCTTTTATCGGGTCGGGTTCAGGTCTAGACCCGACCTATTGGCCTAGACGGGTTAGGATGTATTTTTGGTTTTTCTGGTTGGGGGTTCCCTCACTTTTTCTTTCTTCTCTTTGGAAGGAGGAGGCAAGGCTTAGTGTCTTGCTCGTCTTTTTTTGAGTTATCAACCATTAATAAAATTCTAGATGGTGTTTTCCCTCCTTTCAGAAAACAAATAAACCCATTGTATAACATGTAAGTGTACCCCATATAAGTAGCTGTTTGCACGTGTTTGTGAATTAATTGGTTGACCTCTTTCCTAGGATTTATAATTATTTGACCTTGCCTTGCATTCCAATTTGCTTGGGTACGATGAATTACTAATGTTTTTGAAGCATTTCTCACAAAGAGAATAATTAAAACTGATAGAAATCTGTTAAACAAAATAAGTATTACTAATTAAGATATGAAAAGAGCAATTTTTAGTCCTTACTCTAGTAGTGCTTTTTTTAGTGAAATGGTAGACCTTCTACCCCCAAGTTGATGAATTGTGGTTAAAAGTCAAGTCAGGACAAAGGAAAAACAAAAGCCAGAAACAAAATAACAGGATTAGTAGACAAGGATTCTACTGATCCAAGGGAGAACCCTAAAAATGCAACCATCACCCTTCTCAATTGACATGCCACCCCTGTAAAATGCACTCTGTTAGCACCTGTGTAACATTGACCCCAATGAATTCTCAACCAAACACTTGCGGGCACCAAGTGGAAGAGTGAAATGCGTTGGCCCAGAATTACATTTTCGTTTTCTGAAGTTCTACTCACATATAAGTTTGGTTGAATCTTGTTAACATAGACATGAATTTAGGGATGTCCAAATATATATGCTGCATTATATTGTAAGCAACCAAGGAAAGAGAGGGTCTAGTTTGTTTGCCCAGCTCTTTTTTTTGTGAGTAAGGTGGCAATTCTACCACTATTATATAGGTCATATAAGTGGGATACAACCCCCAAAGATAGAAAGAAGAACAGAAGATAATATTAAAATGCAAGGTAGGATGAGAATTCTACTGTAAGCAGCTCCTAAGGAGCAGAACTGGTAAGATGACTATTCAAGCAGCATAACAGTCATTTAACAGTTGATGGAACAAGCTTTGAAATGAAACAAAAATTTATAGGGAAATTATCAACTATAACAGTCATTTAATAGTATCTACAACAGGACAATTTAGTGGTTTGAATTGAATCCATAAACTTATAGGGAGTTAATTTATGTATTGGTGAGCAGTGGCGGAACCATGATTTTTATATGGGAGGGGCCTAATGTGACGTGTAAATATTTTATAAAGTTATATCATTATAATTTCAATACCATAGATTAAAATATGAATATGTATAAAATGAAATAAAGACATTTACATAAAACATATCATTGAATAATTCTAAAAGATAATTGTCATATTTTAAAACAATATGTCAAATTTCATATCGATGATTTACAAGAAATGATGTCAAAAAATAAATCTAGTAAGCAATATATACCTTTAAATTTGACCTCGACGAGATTTCATATTCTGAAAATGTTGAATGATTTATCATAAAGGATCATTCTCAATATATGTGATAAAACAATCATTCACCCACTCGTCTCCCATTAGATTGCGCAACTTAGTATTCACAATATGCATCGCAGAAAGAGTCACGTTACTTAGTTTTTTTTTTCCAACCACAATTCCAATCCTATATGCTTCGATAGCAAATCACATATACTCACATTAATGGGGTATATTATTCGACAGAATTTTTTAACATTTTGCATCAATGCAATTCATTATAGTATATGCTTCATTTTTATGAAAGAATGTATCTCATTAGAGAGGTATAGTATTTTTAAAAAATTCATAACACTTGTAGAGTGGAATTGGTGCTAGAAAATGGATTGTAAGTAACATTATCCTTGCAAAAAATGCTCTTTCAACTGTGATTGTGGCTACAGATAAAAGATTTTAGAATTTAGAAGAAAAAAAAACCAAGGGGGGACCCCCCTTGGTCCCAAGGTGGCTCTGCCACTATAGGTGAGTAGGGCATTTAGGGGTTGGGAGGAAGAGCCAGAGGTATTGGAAATGTTATGGTATATATGGTCCATTTTTTGTTATGCTATGATTATATAATGTGGGCTAGGGAAGGATTTTTGTTCCAATTTTTTTTTTTAAATTTCGCACCAATTATTGAATTGGTGCTATACCCATTTCAAAACATAGGCTTTCTCAAATTTTACTTGAAATATAAAGTTGCAGAACAATATGTGTGGTTTATTGATCAATTTCATATTTTCAATATTTTCTTAGGAATTATATACAAGTGTTATGAATATGATATAGTTTGCTGATATTTTATTTTTCCAACATCTAAATCCATTTGATGATATAAATAAATCTCATCTGCCAAATGGATACCAGAATTTTTTTGGTAGTGGGAGAGTGGAATGATACCATGCATGTGGGGCTTGTAGATCTCAGAAGTAAACGTTCTTCTCTATTGTAGATTTTCCATGTGTTGTTCCTTTTTTTTTTTTTGAAAATGAAAGGTCGGCTTCCACCCGTTGATATTAATACCAAGAAGTACATAGCCCAAAAGGCAGCAAAAAAGAAAGAAAGAGAAAACAACATGAAGAAACACAGGGACAGGAATGAAAATAAGATGTCTACCATCCTGCCGGAAACACAAAACCCAACTACTCCACAATCACAAGTCTTTTCCTCTCAAATGAACTCTAGAAGCCCCCACACAAAACTGACCCCATTTAAGGATGGATTTTTCCACACATCCACACTTCCTCGAATATGAAAATGCTCCCCTTGAAAGCAATCTTGTTTTGAGCAAGCCATATAACCCGTGCCACGGCCAAAAGGATTGTGAGATCTTCGCTTTAGTGCTGCAGTCCCCTTTCTTCATGAGACATTTCCTGACCTCTCACATTTGGTTTTAGGAATCGAAAATTGTACCTTTATGCTTGTTTTTTCCCCCAAGAGCCTGCCAAATAGGTGCAGGGTAGATTTAGCTCGAGCTCCACACAGATGACAATCCGTAGAGCCAGAGACCATTGAGTCCAATAGGCTTGGTTAGGAGTCTTTCTTGATACAAGATCCACAAAAGAGCTTGGACCTTAAGAGTTGCTTTAATACCCATATCTCCTTGCTTTTGGATGCCAAAGAGTTGTGCCTTCTGCCTCTTCTCAGACAATCATATCCCCTTTGATGGAGTAACCCTCTGACGGGTGCGACAACATTATCAGAGATTTAGGAAACCCCTTGTCGAGGTGGATCTGTTGCAACAAAGCCATCAGAGTAGCAAAATCCTCCACCTCAATGTCCTGGAGACTTCTCCTTGTAGCCACCTCCCACCTCCCACCCTTGCCTGAGTGTCTTCAGAAGTCTCCAGCCCATCTTGTTTCTTGGTTTTAGTGACTGACCCATACAAATTTAGCTTGTCTATCCTTCTCTGGAATTCTATGCCTTTACTTTTGGTCCAAGTGTCCTTGACTTCTTAAAAGTTATATTGTTCCTTATGTTGGTTCTATACATGCATGTATTTTTACTTATTCAAGTTTTATCTTATTATTATCTTCTTCTGATATTTTTTTGGTCCCCCACAGAAATATTGATGGAGTTTCGAATTGCAAGTTTGTTAATTTCTTGGAGGAGAGGCAATTATTGCACCATTTTGTGAATATCATTTGTTCATGTGACCCGGACATCTTGATGGGTTGGGAAATTCAGGGAGGTTCCCTTGGTTTTCTTGCTGAGAGGGCAGCACATCTTGGTATCGGTCTCCTAAAGAACATATCTCGGGCTACTGTGATTGAATCAAAACCCTCAGTTAAAAATTCAGCAAGTCCTGAAGAAAGGGCTGATGATATGCTTTCGGAAGTCTTAGAAGTGGATCCTGTTGCTCTCAAAGATACAGTAATTGAGGATGAATGGGGTCGCACACATGCTAGTGGTATCCATGTTAGTGGGAGGATTGTGCTGAATATTTGGAGACTTATGCGTGCTGAACTTAAGCTTAATATGTACACCCTTGAAGCTGTCACTGAAGCAGTTTTAAGGTTAAAAGTTCCATCAATTCCAATTAAAATTTTGAACCAATGGTTTTCAACTGGTCCTGAACGAGCTAGGTTTCGATCTATTGATTACATCATAAAGAGGGCTAAGCTGAATCTTCAGATAATGAATCAACTTGATATGGTGGGTAATAAAAACTTTGTTTGCTAATATTCATGTGTAATGATTGGTAGACTTGTAAACTTGGTGTAGTTGGTTTCTTTTGTTGTCCTCTTTGTGTTATTCTGCTGCATCATTGGATTTGAGTTGCATTTACTGTTTAATAACTCGTGTTTGTTGTCTATATATTACAAGTCAGTCCACACACTTCAGCCCAACATATATGTTTACTTCCACAATTTCAAAATTATCAGTTACTTTAGTCATAATTGTAGCATCATGGATAGTTAGAAGCTGTAAAGGGCACCAAAATCTGGAAGCCTTCTAACTATACAAGGATGTGCTTTTTTTTGGTTAGGTAAGTGGTGGGACTTTGAAACCCAATACCTCATGGTTGCAAATTCTTTTATTAACCATTGATCTATGAGTCCAACCCCCAAATGGTTGGGGGGGGGGGGGGGGGGGGGGGGGGGGAGGTGCTTTTGCCACTGGAAATTGGAAATACTTGTCATCATCTACAGAAGTTTATATATTTGTCTCTAACTTTTGAAAACCGGTGCATTTGTCTTTCAGTCTAAAATATTAATCTGGCCACCTCATTGTATCCTTTTTTTTGTATAATAGATACACGTAAAAAAGTGATAGCATTGTGTTTTCTCACAAGGATGCAATTTATGATGAAATTGCAAGCTTAGATAGCTTCACACTATATTTTTATGATGAAATTGCCACTCTAGATGCATGAAATGTTAATCAGTGAGGGAGCACATAAATAGATAAAGATGTCCAAGTATAACTGAGATTTTCACCAGGAGCACTTCTATATATCTAATATGGTTGTTATTATCTAAAGTGCTTATCAAGATTTATCTCATCTGATGGATTAAAGATCAGTGTCAATTTCGTTGGATATATTGTACATGTTAGTTAAAACTTATAAGCCGGAGATTATAGCTTTTAACTTAAAATAAACAGTTGTTGCATGCTTGTTTAAACTTATTGGAACTTAATTAAGCTAAAAACAACTTAAAAAAGTAAGAATCTGTAAGCTTTGCCTTTCAAATTATAGCTTATGGATTGTTTTTAAAAAAATCTTTTGGATATTAATGCCCTTAACTTTTTTCATTAGTGACCATAACTATTGTAAAAAAAAATTTGGACACTAATGTCCAAATATATTATAGTTGTAGAGTGTAATATTTGAAAATTATTGTAGTGAATTTTAAGTTTTAATATGTTATATTAATTTGTCATTTAAGTATTCATGAAACTAATTTTATGAGTAAAACCACCTTATTTTTATCAAACAGAAATTAAATTTAACTTCTACATTTGAAATGCGTATTTTTGACAATTAAACAACAAAAAGCTGTTTTATAGCTTATTTTAACAAACATCCACTGCTATTTATTCAATGCTTTTCAACGGCTACAACAGTTTACTGCTTATTGATAAGTTAAAATTTATAATCTATAAGCTATAATCTATAATTTGTAAATTAAAGCTGCAACAAACATGGCCATTGTATTGCTAGTTGCCATTACTATGGTGCATTCATTTTATATATGGTGGTTATTTATATGCAGCAGTTATTTCGTACATGGAATCTTTCTATAGTACTTGATCTGAGTTATTGTAGGAAGCATTCTGTGTAACTATTAATTCTTGTCCACAGATAAATCGGACATCAGAGCTTGCTCGTATTTTTGGCATTGATTTCTTTTCGGTTCTCTCTCGAGGTTCGCAGTATCGAGTTGAATCTATGCTTCTAAGATTAGCTCATACACAGAATTACCTTTGCATTTCTCCAGGAAGTCATCAGGTATGCTGTCTGTGTTAAACATGCTTGAGCATACACAATGTATCTGTCTTTTTCTTTGTTATTTTGAAGATTTTCATAATTCATGTAAAAAATTTCTTCAAGGTTTGCATGTGATATATGAGAACAATGGATTGTAATCTTCATCCAATTTTACATAGGACTTAGCATTTAGTTTCTTGCAGAAAAGTCTGTGTGGTTGAATATCACTTTGATTTTGTTAGTTGTTCGAGCATTTCCTTCCTTGAACTGATTGCTTGTTGTTTCTTTTCCTTTTTTTTTCTTTTTGAGGAAGGTAGGCTACCTCATATATTAGATAGAAGAAATGCATACAAGCAACACAAAATACAGTACACGCCTATCATATATTAGATAGAAGAAATGCATACAAGCAACACAAAATACAGTACACGCCTATCATATATTAGATGGAAGAAATACATGATATAAGCAACGCAAAATTAAAAATAGCATAAGGAAATTACTGTACACACTACATCAGTAAACAAAATGTCTACTGAAATAGGTGACATCTAAAACAAAACACCCTCATTTCTCAATTTCCAAGCCCCCCTGGAATGACACATCGCACGCCCTCGAAAACATAGTAGCCCCAGTTTCTGATAAAGAACTTGACAGAGTCCCAGATTCTGGAGGGGTTTACTGGTGCCCCCTGATATACCACCTTAGTCCTTTCCAATTACACCACCCAGAGTGCTGCCAGTCAGAGGAAATCTTGGTGCTTGCTCCTGTCCCCCTTTTTATCAGCCTTTTATTCACCTCCCACATTTGATCCACTTCGTAAATTGGGCTGAAAACCTGCGGCAAAACTGAGACTGCCTCAAATTTGATTCGTGGCACTACTTCTGCAGAATTAATGTTCAACCGTATTCTCCGCTGAGCTACATAGAGCATATCTGGAAGGATCATCAGACGTTTATTGAGCTCTATAAGACCTCATCAACATCTTTCTTTTGTATAGGTTCATGAAGGCTTGAAACTTAAGGGGTACCTCAATCCCCCAGACCTCGTTGCTCTTCAAGGCCATGGAAAGATCAACCATAATATTCCTATGCAACCAATTGTAACATGCCTTGACCGAGAAAGCGTGAGACTCCGACAATCAGAATTTTGAACATAGAGATAGAAAATTGTGAGACTCCGACAAAACCGCTTGTAACAACAAAAGCTTATCCCCCCATCCTAAGGTGATTTGCCATCCATCCTTCCAACCTTCATTCAAACCTCCTGACAAGAGGCAACCATTCTCTCTTAGAATATTCCCAAGGCTTAATGGTAGACCCAGATACCTTGTGGGTAAACTGTCCACACGGTGACCAGCCAAACCCGCAATGTGTTGAAGCGCTGAACTCTCCAAGTTCATGCCTAACATTGACAATTTGCTGAAGTTGATGTGGATCTTGGAAAGGATACTAAAACACTTTACCACAAAAGTCTCATCTTACCATTGCTTTATCTGCTCAAATAAGGAGAAGCATGTCATTGGCATAGTGCACATCAGATAGAAGTGGCTCCGAGACAACCACCGAGAGACCTGAAATCCATCCTTCTTCTGCCATCTTCGAAAATCTGCTTAAAGAATTTGTGACCACAATGAACATGAGAGGAGAAAGGGAGGTCTCCTTGTCTAGGATCCTTACCAATGGAAAAGTAGCCATTATGCTTCCCATTGACGAGCATTGAGGCTTTAGCAGACGAGATGCAATTACGCACCATCCACACCCAATTAGGCTCGATGCTGTGACACTCCAGCATATGGCACGAGAAACCTCAATGAAAATTGTTGTAAGCCTTTTGGAAATTGAGCTTAATGACAACTCCTTTCCTTTTTGCTTGCTTGACTGCTGAAATCATTTCTTGTGCCGCCATAAAACAATCATGAAGGGCTTGGCCGAGAACAAATGCCGTCTGATTTTCTTCAATTAAGTCACCGAAAATTTTTCTTGAGCCTAATGCTAACATTTTAGCCACCATCTTGTAGTTCCCATTAATCAAGCTAATGGGCTTGAGGTCTGCGAACTAAGGGACCCTCCTTCGGGCTGAATGCTATGAAAGTGGACTTCAAACATTCAATCCCCTGCTCATTATTATCTCCAAAGCTATTGAACTAGGTTTCATTATCTCTTCTTCTTCTGATATATTCCTTAAGAGATCCTCCAAATTGGGTGTTGACAAGTCCCATAGTGACACCCTCTCTGTCCGGAAGAGAGAGAAGATCCCCAAAGGTCATAGGGAGCTTCTAAACTTATTGAAAGGGGAGGCTTCCTGGGGTACCGGTGATTCTCCCATATGGAGGCGAAAAAGGAAAGGTACCATTTGTATGGCTAATTGTAGTAGGTTTCAGGAGATTCATAGTTTGAAATGAAGATCTTGTCCCTGAATATTCGGGGATTAGTGGATGTGAGAAAGAAAGAAGCAGTAAAGGGTTCTCTAGCGATTCACAATGTTGATGTTTGAGGGTTCAGGAGACTAAGGTCCAGGCTCTCTCACCTTTGCCGATCAGACAATTAGGAGGCAACTCATCCTTTGATGTGGTCTCCCTTCCGGTTATTGGTTCTTCGGGAAGCATCATTGTAGGATGGAGAAATAATAAATGGAGCCTGATGGATTCTAAATTGGCCAATTCTCGGAGTTCATTGTTCTTGAAGACATCAACTTTGATTCTCGGTGGATGTTCACATGTGTGTACGGGCCTAATGATGATGCTTTGAAGGATCAGTTTTAGCTGGAATTACATGATTGTCGTAACTTTAGCGCGCTTCCATGGTGTGTCACGGGGGATTTTAATGCCATTGTTTCTTCTAGTGATCGAAACTCTTCATTGGACCGATCAACGGAACCAGGGGTTTTAGGGAAAGATTGATCGATGTTTCGTGGATTTGTCATGGGGTGACTTCCTTCCTCTGTCCCATTTGGAAGGTTATCATAATCCGATCCTCCTATCTCAATTCATTTATATTATATTTCAGAACACAATATATTATTATGAATCCCATGAATAAGGTAGTCAATTTTTACCATATACAGAGAATGACTGCTTCAAGCAAAAGGCAACTATGCAGAAAATACGTGGGAATAAATGGTTGAAAATCTGAGAGCCTGGAGCATATTCATCATTAGGGTAGTGAAAAATGACAGGGATTCTTTTTTTTTTGTTGATTATCTTGTCATTTTAGGGCCTTTGTATAATTTTGAGAGTATCATTTTGGAATACATCTTTCATATAACAATACATCTTGCCTTCCATCTTAATGTTCTCTTTCATATAACAATATCTTGGGAAACATATCTTTTTCTCAAATGAAAGGAACCTTGAGTATGTTGTCTCCCTTGTTGATTTTTTGTAATAAGATGTGTTTGATGATGGAGTATACCTAGACCTGCCAATTGCTTTGATATGCTCCTTGAATGGGAAAATTCGATAGTTTCTCTCTTTATTAGACCGCATTTTGATATGTGGACTATTATAATTAGATCATTTGATGGCTTCTTGAAGATATGCTTCAATGTGTTGCATTCATGATATCCAATGTAAATATGCGCTGGTGTGCAATCGTGCTAGTTGAACATATTTTCCTTTTTACCCATGTACTATTTGTTTGTTCCTTTAGACTCCTTATGTCATCAGTAAATAGTTTTTTTTTTAGGCTTTGATGACATAATGTTGAGTACTCCAAATAATAAAATCAGCTGCTTCTCCAAAACAGGTATCTTCACAGCCAGCAATGGAGTGTCTGCCTCTTGTCATGGAACCTGAATCTGGGTTTTACACTGACCCAGTCATTGTTTTAGACTTTCAATCTCTTTATCCATCAATGATAATTGGTTATAACCTGTGCTTCTCTACATGTCTGGGAAAAGTTCTGCCTTCAAAAGAAAATGTACTTGGTGTCAGCTCTTATTCAGCAGAGCCACAGCTTTTAAGGGATCTCTTCCAACAAATATTACTTACTCCAAATGGTGTTATGTATGTGCCTTCAAAGGTATTCTTTTGTTTTGATGTCATGGTTTTCTTCCAATCTGCTTTAGGTCAAATTTACCTTTGTTGGAGGGTGTGGATTTGGAGTTATTCATTCTAGTGGAGGGGAAAATAATCCATTAGGTGATATTCGATTTTCATTGTGCTGTGCTTGTGTTGTTTTGAATCATATTGTAGATTACAATAAAAATAATTTTTATTTGTGCTTAAAAGGGATTTATCACTATACCTAACAATGAGGTGGCATGTGTTTCAAAACGTCAGCGGTTGGCGTGAAACCTTCAGAAGCTTTATATGATATAACATGAACACATCTCGCTATTGTTCAAACCACACAAGGGTTTTTTTTAATAGAATTTCTTCTGCAAAATTTATAGTCTGCATAGTGAAATGCTTTGTGTGTGTTTTTACTAGTTATTTTCATCCGCTCCCCATATATTTATGACATTCCTGTAACTATGATGCCTGTATATGGGTCTAATGATAAAAAGGAAAATGTATGGAACCTAACTAAAATACAAGTAATTGCAAAGGGGTATGCATTATCACAATAGATGACACATATATGTGCTCTATTTACTTACCCCCGTTTGTGTAACGGAATAAGCGAGTATAAGGGTGGTATAAGAATGGATAGGAAAAATGATTGTTTATTTGCAGGGTATAACTTGGTATTACTAAACCAGTTTAAACGAGTATAAGAGAGTATAACAATTCTAAGCAACCTTTAGGATAAGCTATACTCACTTTATCTATTCCCATAGGTCCACATGTCAAATCAATTTTTTACACCTCATCACATCAAATCACCTATCAACACCTCTTATACATCAATGGGCCCACATGTCAAATCAACTTTTTTACACTTTATTTATATTTTATTCTTTATCAAACAAACAATTCAATCTTTATTCTTACGTTTTCCAATGAGAATAAAAAAAACACAACCAAACAGGAAATCTCTTATTCTTGTAGATTTGTTATCTATACTGGCATAATTATCTATCCATAATAACTTAATTCCGCTATCAAACGGGGGGTTAAGCATCCGGGAAGGATGGATTGCTGACCATGCTACTACACTTGCGTTTCTAGGAAATTCAATAACCTTGAGTTAAATGTAGAATGTATCATTAATCCCAATTTATTCTGCCTAGGTATGCCAATAGGTGTTGTGCTATTTAGTCGGTTGTAATCTATTTAATGTCTTCCCTTTTTGGTATTTTTCCCTAAAATGATGGACAAATAAATGCACTAGTGCTGTAACTATTGTTCATGGAGGACTAGGGAACGCTTGTTCATGGAGAAAAAGTTATGCTAGTAGCTGCGGGAAATTGGAAATTATTTTAAGTTTATGCTTATTCTCCACTTTAGCTGTTGGGAGTGAGGCATGAATAACAAATTGATTCGGTTAGCTGGATAGCCTGGATGAAAGCTTCTCCCTCTATCTCTTCTTGCCTTCTCTTTTTTCTTCTTGATCTTCTCATGGGTTGGGCGTGAAGGCTTTAAAGAAATTGAGTTTCTCCATGTTATTGCCTTAATCTTTCTCTTCACTTACATGATTTTATTTTCATTCTTCTTTGGTGAATAAATTATAGAGTACCCACAATATCTATTTCTTTGTGAAGATTTTAAAAAAAAAACCACTGTGTTTAACTTGACTGATTGATGGAGAAACGTGAAAATGATTTTCCAATGTCATTCACCAGTTTTCTGCAAATATATTGAGAATATTAGCTAATTTGAGCGGCATGAAACTGCAAGAGTAAAAAAGTCATTTGGTTTTGGAGGACGTCATTTATATTAGGTTTTGCGAGATCGGTATTTTGTAAATTGCTACCTTTTGGAGGGGTATATTTGTGAGAAATTAAAAATTGATCAATTTTATTTTATAACTAATAAATCTGAAGATTTCACGTCTTCTTCATTGGGTCAAACTGTCAGTCAGTTAAAACTTTGGTCCACAGGTGATTCTATTTCGATCAGGAGATGCGCGGAGGTGAGCAAGGTGAGTCACGAGATTGCACAGAGAGCACGAGAGGGCAGTTGATGCTGTCGGGAGATGTGCGGAGGTGTGCAAGGGGAGTCACGAGATTGCATGGAGAGCGTGAGAGGGCGGTCGGTGCCACAGGGAGATGCGCAGAGGTGTGCAAGTCTGCGTGGAGGAGGATTTATATCTGACATTTGTCGATAAACCTCCGAATGAGGTGATAAAGAAAGATGATGATGCCAAGGATGAAAAATCGATCAAAATTGACCCCTGAAACACCTAAAACGGATCTCCGGATAGTAAATAATGTCCGATTTAGTGTTTTTGAGATCCTAAGGTGGCGGTCGGAGCCGGAGGAGAGTGGCCAGAGAATCGCCGGAGGTGGCAGAGGGCGGCGGAGAGCGGCTGGGGGCAACCGGTGACGGCGGAGGGAGGCCAAGGGCAGCAGAGAGCGCCGAAGGGCGGCCAAAGGTGGCTGGAGGGATGCAGGAGGCGACTGAGGACGGTGGAGAGCTGCCGGGGGCGACTGGTGATGGCGGAGGGTGACCAAGGGTAGTGGAGAGTGCCGGAGGGCGACCAAGGGTAGTGGAGAGTGCCGGAGAGCGGCTGCAGGGCGGCAAGAGGTTGCCGGATGGTGGCCGGCGGTGGTGGCCAGTTGCTGGCGGTTTTAGGTGGCGGCTGGTGGCGGCAGGTGGCCACGAAGGATCCTGGGATCTTTCCCCGGAGATCCCGGGTGCTGTTCCTGGAGATCTTGGGCGCTGTCCTGGGATCGCGCAGATCACGTCCCGGGAGATCTGAGGCACAGCCCCGGGATTGCGCAGATTACGTCACGGGAGATTTGGGGCTCTGTCCCAGGAGCACTTGCACAAGTTGGTAGGGGCTGCAGTCGCTGGCATGCGTTAGCAGGGCAGATCCCAGGATATCCGGGAGCGTTGGCACATGCTGGCAAAGCAGATCCCGGGAGATCCTGGGCACTGTCCCGGGATCGCTTGCACATGCTGGCAGATTGCGTGCACGTGCGAAGATCACACAGGTGTGCTGCGCGCGTATGAGGCGGTCGAGGTCGTGCTGATCGCGCGGACTTGCGCGGGGGCTAGCTGACGGTCGTGGACGGGGTGTGCAAAGGCTCGCAGACTGGCACGGCGGCGAGCGAAGGGCGCAACAGGGTGGGGAGGGGCACGCGGACAGGCGTGGTGGCATGTGGAAGGAGCGCAAAGGCGCATGGGCTCGGAGATATGTGGAGAACGTGCGGAGGCACGCGGACAAGCGCGGAGGTACACGACGGCGTGTAGACAGGCACAGTGGCGCACGGAGGAGGGCGCGTGGTGGTGCTGAGGGTGCACGGAGGCACGCCGACATCACATGGAGGCACGGAGAGCGTGGGGGCGCACGGAGGCACGCAGTGGCGCGCGGACGAGTGCGGAGGCTGAGGCATGCGAGCGGCGCGGACGAAGCGACGAACGGTGGAGCGTCGACGATCTTGCAAACAAAAGTCCTCCCCCGCTCCAATTGAAGACTTCTCAATCGGAGCATGGAAGAGAGAAATTTTTGTGAATCTAAGGTTTTTGAGGTGAAAGTTCTGATACCATGTTAGAATTAGGAATTGAAGAGAATGAATCATTTGTTATTAGGGTTTATACCCAATATTTATAGTACAGAAAGGGAAAAGACTGAAGTTACCAAACTACCCCTAATACATTTAATAGTTGTTTTTAATGTCAACTAGGTGCAAATGTTGGTCTTTTTTATTCGTTTGTGTTGTAAAAATTTTAGTAAAGCAAATTTCCTGTCAGTCTTTGTAATATTCTACTATCTTTTCATAATGCAGGTTCGGAAAGGTGTATTGCCCCGTTTGTTAGAGGAAATACTATCCACCAGAATAATGGTGAAGCAAGCAATGAAGAAGTTGATGCCTTCAGAGCAAGTCTTGCATAGGGTAACTTATCATCTTTGGACCTAAAATCATTATTTATGAAGTTTCTACATTTTGCTTTGTTTATATGTTACCTCTGACATATCCCTCTTCTGTATGGTCTGGTTATAATATTGGGGATTATCTTATGGCATTCTATTGACACTGTTAGAGATGGTTTTGGGATGTTGGACTCTTGATTTTTGCACACTAGAAAGGTGATCATAGAGACTTTCTATGATATCTAATTGTATCTGAGCTATGAGTCAATGACAACTGGCAAATAGCTATGGCTAGATACAGATAGTCGTTGGATATGTCTCTTATTTTTCTTTATATTAAGATAGAGAATTGAAAAAATGAACTAAAATGCTCCAGAACAGTATTGACTTAGTTTTATGCCACTGTCAACTTGACTTTAAGGTGGCGTCAAATTCCTTGAGGCCATTTGGAGGACCGAACGGGTCCTCAACTCCTTGCAGACAACCAATTATTGAGAAGAAAAACCAGCTTTATTGGTTATGCAGTCTATGCTATTTTGCTAATGTATCGAGGTAAAAATTCTTGAACTTAAAAGACTTAAAAATGTCTAGACACGGATGTACGGACACACATATATTTGGTGTTGTGGATCATTGTTGTAAATTCGTCAACTAAAGATCAAAACTGAAATACAGCCCACATTATATCGATTTGGATGCATTAAATAATCTCAATAGTGTACAAATGTGATAGTTCTCAATTTATTGATATGCGGGCATTTGATAATTTATGCATCATGCATTTAGTTGCAAATACTATCACATCCAGATTTATGATACTATTTTGAGCAGGTCACAGATGATTTTTTTAAATGTTTATGCATAGCATGGTGTGGTGTTATTCTATGAAATTGTATGGATACATATTAACTTGCCCAGGGGGATGGATTTTTATATATATTTCCTCTGCAGTTAAATGAGTTTTATTAGTTTTTATAGGACTTTTTTCTTAAGCTGGACGAGACCATTATTTTGTACTTCAATGATTTTGATTATGTGTGGGCCAGTCTAAATTGGTTTGTAATGCAATATGTAATGGGCCTCCAAGGTGAATATAAATGTATTCTTCATAATAAAAACTGGGGTGTTTTGGTTCCATTATAATGCCAAATGGAATGCTTGTAAGATGGGTTTAAGTTTAGCTATGACATGCACATTTGTGATCCCACAGTGTAAGATTACTACAGCAAATTTCGCAGCATTTAAACAATCATGATTGTTCGTGCATGTCTGACAAATCTGTTAACCAAACTGTCATGTTTTGCTGTGTCTTTAGCAATTCACTGAGTGCGTAATTCTATTTTCAGGTATTTAATGCTAGACAACTTGCGTTGAAGCTGATAGCAAATGTTACTTATGGTTACACAGCTGCTGGCTTCAGTGGGCGCATGCCTTGTGCGGAACTTGCTGACAGCATTGTCCAATGTGGCCGTAGAACTTTGGAGAAAGCGATCTTGTTTGTAAACACCCATGAAACATGGCGCGCTAGAGTCATTTATGGTGATACTGACAGGTATCCTGTTTCTCTATTTTGCATCGTTATATGTTGTATATCCATTGCATCTGAGATGCATGTTTTTTAGCATGTTTGTCCTCCTCAAAGGACGCTCCATGGAAGAGGCATTCAGAATTGGACATGAGATTGCATCTTCAGTGACTGCTATGAATCCTAGTCCAGTGACCCTAAAAATGGAGAAGGTCTATCAACCCTGTGTTCTTCTTACAAAGAAGCGCTATGTAGGTTACAGTTATGAGAGCCCAGACCAAGGCAAACCTGTATTTGATGCGAAAGGCATTGAGACAGTAAGAAGAGATACTTGCCCAGCCGTTGCAAAAGCCCTAGAGCATTCCCTAAGGATACTTTTTGAGGAACAGGACATTTTAAAGGTAAGATTACTTTCTGCTCTGGTTTTCAATTTATTTTCCATGACATTCTAGGTTCATAGGATGTGGTACAATATAATGTGCAGGTCAAATTGTATTTGGAGCGCCAGTGGACTCGGATTTTATCCGGTAAAATATCGATCCAGGATTTTGTATTTGCCAAGGAGGTTCGCTTGGGCACCTACAGTGTGAGGTCCTCGTCGCTTCCCCCAGCAGCTATTGTTGCCACCAAGGCAATGAGGGCTGATCCTCGAGCAGAGCCACTTCATGGTGAGAGGGTTCCGTATGTAGTGATTCATGGGGAGCCTGGAGCACGACTTATAGACATGGTTCTAAATCCTCTGGATTTTCTGCAGATGAACTCTCCTTACAGATTGAATGATCTGTACTACATTAATAAGCAGATAATCCCTGCATTGCAGCGGGTATTTGGACTTGTTGGTGCCGACTTGAACCAGTGGTTTTTGGATATGCCTCGGCCCATCAGATCAACACTTGCCAAACGTCACTACAATCAATCAAGTAGAGGGTCAGTGAAAAGTAGGATAGACAATTACTATCTGTCAAAGCACTGTGCATTATGCGGAAAGTTGGTCCAAGCATCATCTTATTTATGTAAGGAGTGCTCAATAAAGGAGCCCATTGTCGCGATTGCGTTGATTGGAAGAACTTCAAAGTTGGAGAGGGATATCCATCATCTGTCTGCTGTGAGTTCCGCCATCACTCGTATATTTCTTATGTGCCTTCCAGTGTTCTCTGTACATCCATTTTGTGGAATAACACATTGACTAATAAGTACCACACACCTTCACTTGCCCATTAATATGGTCTAGCAAATGTGTCTGATTTTTTTTTTTATAATATGCCTAGTTGAACCACTGTATCCCCCTGTAGTCCCCCTGTAGTCCATTAGAACATTTTTTTTATTGTATCCCCCTGTAGTCCATTAGAACATTTTTTTTATTGTATCCCCCTGTAGTCCATTAGAACATTTTTTTTTGTTTTGAAAATAGGTTCTTCCCAGGGTTTGATCCCATGACTTCCTTATTGGATAGGGGAGGTGCTAGCCCGCTAAAACCAAGCTCGGTTTGCTATCCATTAAAACATATTAAAGCTGACATATTAGTTGCAGACCATCAGATTTATATAGACATTGTGTAGTATCACTGAAAACTGACAGATACTTATTATGCATCACAGATATGCCGGCATTGCGGTGGTGGGGATTGGATCACAGAAAATGGGGTAAAATGCACGTCGCTGTCATGCTCGGTATTTTATGAGAGGCGAAAAGTCCAGAAGGAACTACAGGCACTAAGCACCGTTGCAACAGATAAAAGATTTTACCCCACATGCATGGCTGAGTGGTTCTAGATGCAGAGACCATTGGATGCCTTTTTTTTTTGTCTGGTTGGGATAGTCTCATTTGGATGCATATAGGAGATTGGACAAAGTGCCTCATATCATGCAGGATCTCACGCTCGTTCTTCTAATTGTCCACACGGAATATTAAGACCCCCATTGTCGTGGCTCAGGTCTATGACTGTTGCTGCTGCATCCTTATCCCAACCATCCAAACAGAGTCGAGATCATCCCCCATTGCTCGAGAACATGTGTATGATGTATTATAGAATTGTGTATCATATGTGATTCGTTTGATAGTTGTGTTTTTACTAAATCCCTCTTGAAGTTTCAGGGATTATGGTTCAGTTTGTTCAGGGCATAATATGTTCCCCTAGTGATTATAGTTTTCATTCTTACATGTACTGCTGCTACATTGGGCATCTTGCATGCCTTCGGTGACTGTCGCTATATATAATATACTCATTTGTGATATAAAAATTTAGTTGGTCCCCCTGTGTGGCTTTTCCATCCATCTGATTTGAATGAAGTTGGCAGGCACAAGGATCAAGGTGTGTTAGCATAATTGGCTCAAACTGATACAGGACTGGCTCTTTGGCTCTTTGGTTCCAGATATGAATTTCTTCCTCATGTCTCAAGTTTGAAATCCCTCACATGGTTATTTTTTTTTCCAGTAACACCTCATCACTTAAAATAAAAATTAATTGGCTCTGTTTACCTTAGCTGGCAGGCAATGTCTGTCCAGGCTTGTCTTTGTATTCAATCACATACATTTTGGAACTGTTTCATGCACAGTATTTTTGAGACCACACTTTTATAGATGTTAGGTTTCATATATTAAGAGCATCTCCAAACACTTTAAATCTCTTAGGGTGGTTTGCTTTAATCATCCTTCAAATGGACCTTCAAATTTAAACCTTCAAATCACTACTCACTTTTTAAAATATCTAAAATCTCCTCTAAAAAAATTTAGAATTCTTTTTTTCTTTTTATTTTATTTTATACACTAATTAGTTCAACGTTGTGTATAATTAGATCCACTAATCCGTTTTTAACAAAAATAGTATCATTAAATTATTTTAGAATTACTTTTATATTTTAAAATTTTAATTAAAATAAAAACATAATTATTGAACAATTAAATATTTAGAGAACTACATTACATTAAGGTCCGTTTGGTTCGTGTCATTTTTTTGGGTGGAATTACTTTACCAGGAATCAGTTTACCAAGAATTATTTTACCAGAAATCCTGATTCCATCAGACTGTTTGATTCGCTAGTGGATTTATCTAAAGAATCATTTTCAAGTGTTTGATTCATACATGAAAAATGATAAAGAATTTGATTTAAATGTCTAAAATACTCTTACTATTATTTATATACTTGTAAAATTTATTTCTTTATCTATATCTCAATAATAAAAAAAACAATTTATAAATACTTTTATAAATATTTAATGACAAAATAACCAATTATGTAACTAAACATATAATAATAATAATTTTTCTAAATCAGTTAAATATTATGAACTCCCCTGAAAACAAAATAATCAATTTTATTAGTTAATTAGGATTCACTTTAGGCCTAAACCCACATCACATATTAAACCAATTATAACGATATCTAAACCCATCTACAATAATAAAAACTAAATTTAAATATATAAATTAATATCTAATATGCAGCTAAGATTGTTCAAATCACATATAAATATTATAACAAAAGTTTTTAGTTAAAAATTAAAATGACTATATAAACCCATTATATGGGTGGTGGGAGAAAAAAAGAAGATGAAGCTATTCATTTTATAAGGGATATACATAGTAATATCATTAATTTGTAAATGATATAATAGTAATCTAATTTAGGATTCCTGGTGGAATTTGAGATTATCACCACAAAGGGTGGGAATTTGATTCCACCCTATTTTTCCACATGGATGATTTTAATTCAAGTGGACCCATAATTACCATCAAGATTTACCACCAACCAAACACTAGATTTTATACACTTTTTCAGTAATCTCACATGGAATCAAATTCCATCACAGAATGACACGAACCAAACGGGACCTAAATGAAATACATCAAATATTACATTAAGTGAAACATATTGGCCTCTATCTCTTCAATTCTTGAAGGTTGAGTACAATCAATAGTATTTGGTTCCTCATCGCGTTCCTTTTCCACAAGTAGTCATGATGTTGTATAGCACTCGCTTATCCCAAAAACATGTCGGTCCCTTGATGATAGCAAATCGTGCCCGAAGAACACATCTTTTTGATATGCTTCTTGCTTCACAGCAAAGTACTGATTCTTTTGGTTGGAATATAGTTTGTACAAGGGTGGACAATTTGGGATATATCACATCGACCATATAGTAACCAATATCATAATCTTTTTCCTAAAATAGTGTTTTAAGATTTCCTAGTTAGATATATGATATATCCCATCAGCCTCTACGTTTTCATCGCCTGTTCTCTTGAGCCATGGCCTGGTTGGAGGCATACAATTGTTTTAAGATTTCCAAGTCAGAAGTTCCTCATTGTACGAACAAGGAGGATATTCTAGTCAGTTTGTAGGAGGAGCTAGATATGGAGGTCCATTGGAAGATCAACATGAAGGAGGTGGGTACGAGGGCAGTCGAGGAGGAGGTGACTACGAAACTGGTGGTTACGGAATTAGTGGCTAAGGAGATGACCTACCGAATTATTAGTTGTTTGTCAAACTTATTTCATATAATATAAAATCTGTTATGACTTGTAGTTTTCTTTTGGGACGGAAAGAATCTCGTTCAAATATGGATGTCAAAACCTCTATATTTGAAAGCTTGTATTGGAGATGCTCTAAGAGTAGTTTAGATAATCAATATGTGAATCTGATTTGGATACTGGGATGGAGATAGGTTCCATGAGGTTTCTTTATGTTAGCTTATAAATTGATTTATGCTCAACCTTAATTTGGATTGCTTGTTAATGGTACGAGAATTATTCCCAAAGCATGCATAATTTTTTGAAAACAAAAAATTCAATATGTCAAATTATCTTATGCAATAAAATTTGATGATTATTCAGTCAATCTTGCTCATGCATCATGTTGCCCACCTGGGGATCATGGAAACTATACAATTAGATTAGTCTATAAATCAACAACATTACATGCAAGAGACTGAACTGCTGCTTAGTAGATTTGTAAATGTAAGTTCTCATGGTGGGGTCAAATATTACTCCTAGGAGAAAATTTAATCATTAAAAAACACATGAAAAGTGTCTCAACAACTCCATAGTTTTTATTGTTGTGAAAAACTAAATCCAATTGATTGCTATAAAAATAGATTGATTCCACAGTAAAAGTGTGATTTTGAAACTCCATTTATCAAAGTGGTGGACTTAAGCATGCCAATTATCCAAAAAATATATATTTATTCTGAATTCATATCCGATATTTGAAAATTAGAAAATATTTGATATTCGAAAATTTAGAAAATATCCGTATTCAAAAAATTATTCGTAGCTAAAAATTTTCGGATCAGATACATATATGCCTGTATCCCATTTGAAAAATATCCAAAAACATTATTATATATTTAATTATATATTTATATTTTTAGGATTAGTATGAGTTTTTATTTTTATTCTAATGTATGTAATGTTTTATGTATATACTTATAATTTTATATTTTATATTAGATAATTATTAGATTTTTTACATATTTTAAATATTAGATATATAATTTTTCATTTTAGATACTGGATCTTTGGATATTGTAAAAATTCCACATTCATTTTAAATTGTTGAATTTTCGGGTAATATCCGTATCTGAATTCAGATTTTCTGATTAGATACAGATACTTATTTTCAATAACTATCGGATATCGAATATAAATATTTTTTAAATATACAGTTCAGATATGCATCTGTATCCGTCCGATTAACAAGTTTAAGTGGACTAGTACGTCAAAAAATATAAAAAAAAACACTATTTTTCAGGGGGGGGGTGTTTATTTCCACCCCTTCAAGTATTCAACCCACCCCAAAAATTTAAAAATTTCATTAGAGGAACCCACTCCGCCCCTTCTCTCTCGGGCCTTCCGTTGGAAGCTCCTCACGCATCCTACCCCTTCCCAACAAACCCACCCGTGGCAGCTTCAGAGCTGCGGCGGAGATGAAGATTCCACCTCGGAAGCGTCCGGCAAAAGCTTGACAACGGTTAGATGTGAACTTCCCCAACCAAGATCAAGAACAGAGACCTTCATTCGACTGTCCAGGAGACGCTTCTCCTCTTCCGGGAGACCTGTGAGAGGCTCCTTCGTGAATACCCCAACCCCGGCCGCTTATGCCTGAGGAAGCGCAACCTCGTCGATCTCAAGGCGACCAAGATCCTCAAGAACTGACGGGTGAACACCGAAAAAGCGATCGTGGGGTCCATTCCTGGAGTGGAGGTCGGCGATGCCTTCCGCTACCGGATTCCCTCCACCGGCCGGGGGCTGGGGTGCACCTCACGGGTCGAGGAGCATCTGGCCGGGGGCGGGTTCGTCTCTGTATAAAATAATAATGAATTTTAATTTTTTGGGGTGTGTTGAATATTTGAAGGGGTGGAAATATAAGCCCCCTTTTCAAAAGGGCCTCTTCCCAATCCACTGAACCAACCTTTCTACCTATAAAAGGTGGGGCCCACAAGCGGATAGAGTATCCCATGAATGAACTTCAAAAAAAACTCCACAGTGATTGAACTGTGTCAACCATCCAATCAATGAACCCCACATTTCCTGTGGTCCCCCTTGTCTATATAGCCTTCACAGCATTTCCAATTGAAGAACATACTTATCAGAAGCTTAAAACACACACACACACACACTCTCTCTCTCTCTCTCTCTCTCTCTCTCTCTCTCTCTCTCTCTCTGATTGGAGCTTAGTTGGTTTCTTTGTCAAGTGGGCCCACCTTGACCAGTTCCAGCTGTGTAAGCCTCAGATGTCAGTAATTATTATTAATATATTATTGTATGTACATCTATATTAAATGCCTAGGTATTGATGTCACATCCCCTGCTTCTCTAAATCTGCACTTTAATTTTTTTTCTTCCTGGTTCATTGATGCTGCATATATATAGAATATCCTCCCTCAACAACCAATGACTGTGAACTGAGTGGAAACACAAGCCAGAGAAGAGGATATTTTCCTCATCCCTCCAATTGAAAAGCATACAACAGAGATAGATTGGTATCCTCAAATAGATAGCTATCATTTGTTTAAGATAGCTCACTCCCAATTTTACTTGAAATTACTAATAAGCTTTATGTTAGTTTAATCAAACATAACTATCAAATTTCAATCATACAAAAAAATAAAAAAAATTACTATCTGACACATTATGCATCCCAAATGGGAGGTAATATAATATGAGGGGCAACAAAAAAAAAAATTTCAGCGAATAAGCCAAGTCAAACCGACCAAGATAAGATATTGGTCTTGCCTTGTTATAAAACAGCAAAAACAACTGGAAAAACAAAAAGAAAAAAAAAGTTCCCCTGCTTTTTGACAAGCAAATAACAGAGACAGCACATCCAAACAAAAACCACTGTTGGGGAGGAGGATGACCCCACACTTTACAAACACAACCCATGTTTCTCTTTTTTCAAATTTTTTTTTTTGGTTGTTGTTGTTTATTCTCTCCCCTCTTCTATGAGTTCTCTCTCAATCTCCCCTCATTTTTAACTACTAGCTTATTGAGATGATGATATGGCCTCCATGTCCGTGTTCAAAACATGACAACCAATCCTCAACTGCTTTACAGCCAATACAACACACACAACAAACAAATAAAAAGACACTAAGAGCTAAAAAATTGGACAAGGAAAATGAGAAATTCATATAGACCAACTATTTTGTGTATTTGTGTATGAAGAAAGCTGAGTTACGAATACCAAGTAATTTTTTTTTTTAATCTTATTAGAAAAGACGGATAATTGTTTTTTGTCACTTTCATTGTAAGCACAAACAACAGATATTCCTTGCACCATTTTCTTTTTTACCCATATTCCTTCACTTTCCTTCATTTTTTTTCATTGAAATTATGTAAAAACACACCTTTACAAGAATCATCTCACCCACACACAACATTCACATTTGAAGATAGAATTTTTAACAATAGCTATAAGAAAGACAACAAACAGATACAGACAATACATTGAAGATTTCTCCACAAACACATGATTGATTAGGAAGAAAAAAAAAACTCAACATTCTCACATGCAAGGATGCCCTGTTTTTTTTACCCTCCACTTCAAAAAGAAACACAAAAGTGCAAAAACTCTACTGAGGTTGCTGTGTGTTTGGCTGTCATTGGGTCCCCCACCCCCCCTGCCAATCTAATAAGGAGAATCTTTAATTTTGTTTGTACAAAAAAGAGGGAACTCCAACTTCTTTCCAGATCCAGACAAAAAAAAAAGCAACAAGGAAATCAAGTGGGCAGGAAAAGAGGATCTCTATTAAGGAAAATTTGAAAGATTTCTGAGTGCACCCACCTTTTCCAAATCCATTAAAAAATAATGGCATCTCTGTACGGATATTGATTTTTAAAGTCACAACCTTCACTGTCAAGTTCTCCAGTTAAAAAATAAAAGTAAAATAAAAAAGAACAGTTTCAGCTTGCAATAGAAAACAACCACCCATGAGTTCCTGGGGATTGCCTAGCTATGGTCATGCAGATAAGATTCTCCAACACGTATTTAAAATATAGACCCATTATCAAAAAACAATTGCAATGATAAAGAATGCAAGCAGAGATAATAAAACACTACTGCAGTTCTGGAGGAATTGTATAATGAATTGTTCTTTCTGTTCCAAAACCGAGGACCAAGACAGCGTTTCGAGTCCTCAGCTGAGATGGACCAGAGGTGACAGTGACATATCAAAGTCCCAACATGGATTTCAACAATGTAGGACAGTACCTGTTTCTGAAGCTTTTCCTCTAGTATGAGATTCCATTCTGTGCATATTTGAGCTGTTTCTTCCCATTGGTGTTCATGAGGAATGATATCCTCCTTTGCCTCCTCGGATCTCTGGATCTCTTCTGCATCCATTCGATGAAAGCTGGGTGAATGAACCAGAAAGTGGGGTGGTCAAATGAATCCATCACAGCCTTCTTGATATCTTCCTTTGGATTTTCAATCACTACCGCAATGTGCAAGACTTTGTTTTTTAGCATACTTGAAGATCTTGCCAGTTGGATCCCCTGAATGGCGTTGTCGTTGAGCGGAGTCAGAGACAATATGGTGGTCCAAGTAATACTTAGGCCACTATGTGCATTTTGAATCAAGGTGAGTGCTACATAGGATCCAGCATCGCTATTAACCGTGTAATGGTGACCAATTTGAATGTCTCATGATAACAGATCTCTGGTCTTTCTCAGCTTCTTTCTACTTTTTATCGGATTCTGCAGATAGTAACAGATTGGTTTTATGTTTCAGATCCCATGTTCACACTCTCCAAGCAAAAACTAGAGTCAGATGTTGAGGTCACTCCTGGCAATCATTGGAGGTGCTGCGGGAGGCCTCGTGTTAGTGGCTTTAGTTGTTGGAGTCATATGGTTCTGCATGTTGCATCATAAGAGCATCCCGAATAAGAATTCTGAGACTGCTTCTTCGGATCCATCAGCATTAGGTAAGGAAGAACTCCACGAAGGTTTTCATTTTCAAAAAAACTGCATTCCAAAATTTAATACAACCCCCCCCCCCCCCCCATCTGACGTCAACAGTTGAGTGGAATAGAGGAGGTCGATTCTCGTCAGCAGGTTGCTCATATGTAACTGAACCACAGGGTGCAAGACAATTTGCACTAGAAGAATTAGAGCAAGCAACAAAGAATTTCAGTGAACATAACCTCATTGGAAAAGGACGGTTTGGGTTGGTTTATAAGGGCCTGCTTTGCGATGGTACTATTGTTGCAACTAAAATGCGTCCAGGGACACTCGACAGGACTTTGTTGAAGAGGTAAGTATAACAGTATGGATTTAATACTAACGTATAACAGTAAACCTGTCTGCAAGATAGGTATAATGTGTGTGCTGAAGAACAAGGTTGCCAATCATTTTAGATCATAACATCCATTATTTAATACATTATAGCCTGACCAAATATCTCTAAAATGTTCGTTTATTCTTCAAAGACCATCACATGACTCCTAGAAAATGTCTGAAGCGGTTTATGAAAGTATCATAATAGGGCATGCATCTTCTGTAGTTGATGGCGCAAGGCAGTAAACTTGAAGAATGTATCAGTATAACAAAACCAGACCAATTGTTCCTTCAAGTTTAGAATAACTAGAAAACATTTTTCATTCCGCTTAAAAATTAAGAGAAAACTACTAATAGGTCTTATTGCATTTCATGTTACAAATGAATTAATAAAGTGCTACAAAATGGGATTCATTCACCAAGAGATAAAAAGGCCACCACTCAGAAAGGTCCCATAAATGGCAGGGTGTGGCAATACTAAGAGAAGTGTCATCATAATTATGAACCAACTTTGCATATAGATTTACTTTTCAGAGAAGTAAAGTTGCGGACAATTCCCCATGGCAAGAATCCAGATAGATTGTGGTTATTTGATTAAAAACATGGAAAACTTTTTGGCCCAAGATTAAGCTTACTGCATAATGGTAGAAAAGCTTTCATACACAATCTTATTGCTAATAGCAAAACACTTGCACAAAGGACACAATGCCAATATCATTTTGAGTATGCTTGGCAAATTCCGCATGAATACATAAGCATATAAACTAAAGTTTATTTTGAGCATATATACAAACACAAACATCGCATACATGTAAATATAATTGCGCACACGGACATGAATGGTATCATCAGGATATACACGCAATTTACAGTATAAAACTAATGTATTTCAGTGATCAAACAGGTCCATTACCTATCAGGGATGCGGCATCGAAATCTTGTTAACCTACTTGGTTATTGTCAGGAAGGTGGTCTACAAATGCTCGTGTATGAATATTTGCCAAATGGCAGCGTGTGCAATCATTTATATGGTAAACATATTTTATAGGATATGAAGAAGTGACTATTTCCATGCACCTTATCAATATAGTAAAGCTTTTATCTGACAGATAATGGACGGGAATCAACCAAGCGGTTGGAATTTAAACAAAGACTTTCCATAGCTCTTGGGGCAGCTAAAGGTTACTACCAAATTAATCAATTGGATTCTCTTAATCTTGAATCTTACATTGATCATATAAATCTTAAGCCAATATTTTCCGTGGGAATTCTCCTCTATATTAGGGTCCTGCAACAGTTAAAATTGTATTTCAAATGTGCAGGTTTATGCCATTTGCATAGCATGGTACCTCCTCTTGTACACAAGGACTTCAAAACATCCAATGTCCTTGTTGACGAGAACTTCATCTCCAAGGTGGCTGATGCGGGGGTAATTAGAATACTCCAGCGGATGGAAGATGCATTTCCTTCATCCCAGGCATACGGTGGCAATGTGTTCCAGGACCCAGTGTATCCCATCTTTCCTTTGGTCCAATTATACCTTTAAATTTTACATACTGATGTTTAATTGTCATCATTTGCTTTCTTTGTAAATGTTCTCCCATTAATATACAAAATCCAATTATCATAACATTTAGTACTTCATACAGCCATACCACTATATTTAATATGCATACCATTCTGTTGCAGAATTCTCGACTGTAGCCACAATAATGGATCCAGTGATATCTTTCACACCATGTCTGAAAAATATGCATGATAGAATGCAGTTACTATGTTATCATGAATTAAATGTCAGTTTTATTATATGGTTAAAAGCATATCAGACTCCCTATTAACCATATAACTACATGTCAATTGTCCAGGGTTGCAGGACCAGAAATGCTTTCAGTAACGAGTGACGTATACAGCTTTGGGGTATTTCTGTTGGAGCTCATAACAGGACGGAAGGCTTCACGTTTGGGCTTCTCAGAATCCGGTGAAAGTTTGATACATTGGGTAATGTGATACAACCTTTTATAACTGCAGTAAGGAATTCATCTCATATGGTTTCCAACTAAAAAGAGCATCAATTTTTCATGTTTATAGCTATGAAGCAAAATAATGTAGGTAGAAAAACCTTATAACTGATTAACCTAAAAAAATATAAACATGCTAGCTTTCGATAGAAAGAATGTGACCGTTGGCCTTTCTGTTCTATCTAGTGTCAAGACTAGGGAATCCAAGCGGAATGCACATAAAAAAAACTATATAACTATAGCTCAAAAATGGCATGTAAAAGAGAATGAGGTGATGATATAGACCATGTCTAAATATAACAATCAAAAGAACCGTGCTCATTCACTTGTTTTCCAGTAAAATGATGACAAGTACTTATTCCCTAATACAATGTGCTTGGATCCACCCTGCATATGATTCAGTATGAAAAGCATGACTGTTATATTATTTCTTGTTTCCAAACAAAAAAGCCATACTGCATTTTGTTTTTCTCTCAGTGAATGGTAAGTGTTACATGCAACATCCGCAAGAATATGCCAAATATAGTCACTGTTCACAACATTGTAACAAAAATTTAATGATTAACAGCCTAAGTAGGTCAATATTTCCTAACTCCTCAATTCAGATATCAAGATCAAATTGGGAAGGCTTGCCTATGGGAATTCTCCAGATCATAACTAAAATTAAGGATTGAATCCAAGTATCATATCTGACACAGAAAGGATTTAGTATGGTGCTCCTCAGTCCTCACAACACAGAGGATATGGATACAAGATCAAGAACATGTTCAACTGTAAGTATTGAGGGCCAGGACACCCCAAATATTATATAATGTTAAAATAGAAGAAGTGTAGTGAAGAGTTTCTCTTTATATGTCATTCAGGTACCAAATTTTGACCAACTATCAGTAATTATCTTTTATACATTATCCTTTTTTTTTAATCTTTTATACACATCCATGTATTATATCAACTTTCATAATGCGTCTGATGACATACTCCGCCCAAATGTATTAATGTCCATGGTCAAAATAGTATAGATATGACATTATTTCACTATAAGTTAATCACTGAAGGATGCAACTTATCAATCAAAATATATATAAACTCAGGGTAAAAGATCAATAAAAATTATGGATCAATAAAGCGGTATTATGCCAATTATTAGATAACAAAGTGTCATGATAGCTGCAAACATGGTTCGGAAATTTGTTTTGAGATATTTTAGTGCACATAATTCAGACTTCTCATAATCTGATAGATCTCTCACTGACTAATAGATTCACCATCTAACAACATTTTACATCAACAATTTTTGGCTCTTTCCCACCTTTACTTTTAGGAAAAGGATTTGCTTGAGCAAAACTGAGTTCCTATTCCCAATACTGGTGTTGCTTTTCTCTATACACTTGGGATAATTATCTCTTTGTTGGTGAAGGAGAAAATTTATATTGTTATCTAAATTACCTGCAAAATTCTCAGCCTGGCATAAAAATTCAGTTTATCCCAGTCCCTCTCCTACTTTTTGGTCCACTGAAAAAATTTCAGAAACACTTTTCATTTTACTTCATTTGCCAATCAAAGTACTTTATACACAAACTTAGAAGCATCTTTTACATTTACATCCATTATTCTTATATGCATTCTTGCTTTATGGTCACATATATTGTTAGAAATCTGATCCAATGACACAACTTCCACTGGAAAAATGTAAATGAGAATATTCACACAAGAGTATAGATAAACTGCCCTATATACTTCTCTGAAAGCAGTGATTTACCTGTATCTCTCAAAGAAAGGCAGGTACAGAACAAAGAAATTGTTACAAGAATCAACTACCCAGGCCTTAATTTCTCATGTGAAATGTTCAGAAGAGATTTGTCTGCTTCATGTTTCTAATAATTCCTAGCTCTATTTCTCCTTGTACATGTGGCTATATATTTTCCATAAATTCTGAATTAAAATTGGAACAAATATCTGTACCGCATACACACCCACATGCACACACACGTGCGCGCGCACGCATACACATACTACTTACAAACATTCAGGGTTAATATTACATCCTTAAATCATTTAGGTCATTTTTCGTTTGAAGAACCCAGGTCAATTAGTTCTCACATACTTGCACACATATCTTTTTTTTTGAAGAATGGTGCCTTGCACACAGATCTTGTCCTTATTAATTTGTATCTTGATGACCGAAATTGTTTTCATGTAAATTTGGTTTTAAAGGAAAGCTAAAAATTTACCACTACCAACCTATCAATGCCGAATAATTAGTCATCACTCCCATCAATATCCATCTTAGTATTTTTTTTAGTGGAAAAAAAAACATTAAAGTACTTTCCAATTTGTTTTAGGTGGAAGGGCATGCTGGCGCCCAAGATCTCATTGACCAAAGACTGGGAAACAGCTTTACTTCTGGAGGAATGAAACATTTAATTGAACTGACCCTGCAGTGCCTGAGTTTGCATGAAAGTAGACCAAAGATGCAAATTGTTGTCTCTGAGCTTGATCGGATTCTTGAAACAGAAATGACTCTAACAACAATTATGGGTGATGGTACTGCTATAGTTACTCTGGGGAGCCAGCTATTCACTTCTTCATAAAGAAGTAGACATCAGGTTACCAATTCATAAATGCGCGTCCAAAAGGCTGATCATGCCAGAATTTCAAGAAAACCTTTCTGTTGTCTGATGACTGAATTTGGAAAACCAAAGACTCCTGGCTTGAAACAACTAGTCAACCAACTGAATGACGAGACTAAACATACAGAATCATTTCCTACCTTTTTTTTATCCTTTCACTCCCGCAAGTGTGCAAAGCCAGCATCTCTTCTACATTGGTGGCTCTACCTCAAAATTGCTAAAAACTTTTCTTCCTTTTTAAAAAAGTGTACAAAAAACCTTCTATGGATTATGTTTCTTGTGCAAGAAAACATTTTTGGTCGCAAACGAGTGAGAGCTCAAACATCAATGATCAAAGACAGGAATTTCTAATTCATCATTGCACCCCATGCTCTGTTATGATTGATCCATTAAAAAAATAATTCTCTTCCTGGTTCGGCATTGGAATTGAATGAGAACGAACAATATTATCGTTTCACTATTTCTTTGTTTGGTTGGCATTCATTTTATTCAAGCTATAACAAGAACAAGTCTTTGACCTTCATCTAGAGAAAAGGCACAGAAGCAAAAATGAAAATAAAAATAAAAATAAGGAACTGTTAGGGATTCTAACACCAAATTTATTCATGATTGGAATATAATTCTAGAAAAGAGGAGATAATGAAAAGGAAAATAGATTTGGTGGGTGAGAGGTCTACTGAACAGGGCCCTAAAGAAACCATAAAACCAAACTCTAAATCTCTATCTGTAGATTGTTCTCCTCCAAATTTATTCATGATGTTTGGCGCTGCTCAATGAACACCCCAGGCTTTGATCGGCACTGGAACAGAACTAAGCAGGCATAGCAATATCAAACACTTAAAACAGAAATATGAATCCAGTTACTCCAAGATTCTACTTAAAATTCACCCAAATTCTGAGCAACCAAGAAGTTTTGAACAGTAGACTGATGCTACCCCGGTCTTTTTTAAAAATGTTAAATTCCATTCCACCTCATACAGCATAAACAACCGGGGATCAAAATCTGAACAGAATTTGATGAACCAATGAAGTCAATCAAACAAGCAATTCATTACAACACCATGAAAACCCATTCGACGATTTCAAGATACAATATCACGCAACATCATAAAGGTTTTACCAAAAAGGGATACTTTTTCAAGCATTTCTCGACGGAACCGCCTCAGAACGGCCGCTGTCTTTCTCCAAGGCCGTTTTCCTCCTCCAATTCTCCACCGCCCGTCTCACCGTCGCCCTGGCATCATCCATCTCGGCTTCGGCGAACTTGTGCTCGACGACGCCGAGAGGCCCCAGCTGCAACACGTTGATCACCGTCTCCACCTCTTGCTCGAACTGCCTGTGAAGGCCAAGATTTGGATCAACATGGAAGTACTGACATGTGGGTTCCGGGAGGGGGTGTTTTGGATCCCCATAAAGAGTTCTTGATGAATCGAAACACCAAAATAGCGTTAACTGACCTGATAAGCTTCGAAATCGGAAACCGAACAAATGGGTTGGACATTTTTAATTGAGTTTCTCCTATGTTTGGATGAAAAGAAAAGAAAAAATTGGGGGCTTTTTAAAAAAACGAATTAGGGTTTGACGAGGGGACGGAGCAACGGACCGACTTCGCGGTCTGAAATCGGGAAATTGTCTGAAATACCCTCCCTCTGTGGGTCAGATTTCTCTTACTTTTTTCGTCATAAATGGAATTATCCAAGGCGACCCATGGTAACCTAATAAAAGAGGGTTTCATGTTGCAGTGGGGATGAAGATACATGCAGCCCCATTTACATCCTAATTGCAGTGGGGATAATTTACATCCTAATTGCAGTGGGGATAAAGATACATGCAGTACCATTGCATCCTAATTACAGGTTATTATTATTTTATTTTTTTTTGTTAAAAAAAAAATATATCACACATTCACTTTTCATTCACTTTTTTATAAGCGTGTGCTCTTATACGAAATGAGTATATATTGATATATAAATTTTTTATAATAAAAAAAATTGAATCATACAATATAATAATACAGTATATACTATGTTATCATATCAAATCTGACCATTTGATCTATGGAACACCAATCGATACAATTTGACCCCCCACGGTGGAATTCATCCTTCATGAGCTGCACAATATCATATATATATATATATATATATATATATAGTCGAGTGATATCGTGCGGCTTCCCGCACGGTGCGGGAACGACGTCGTTCGTCCGATCGCGGGTCCATCGCATCCAACGGTCAATGTGAATCGCACCCGACCGTCCGATGCGATGGACCCGCGATGGACCAATGATCGACGGCCCGTGGTCGTTCGCGCACGTTCCCGCATCACGCACCGTATCATTCCTCTATATATATATATATATATATATATATATATATGTATGTATGGGCCGTATGGGGTCCAGAATTGGACCCGACCGTAGTATTATACCGCACCGACCGTAAACCGCACCTAATCGGCTCCCTAAATTTGAAAGGGGATAATGAGGTGTATGCGACTGTATTAGGATTGTACTGAGTATAACATTGTTCCTCTTTGTTGAGTACTCAATATGTACAATCCTGTCTGCATGACAAAGGCGATTCCCAACCACCATTTTAGCGCACTCCATAGTACAATATATGCAAATTTTTATTTTTTTTATTTTTGAGGATAAAAAATGCACCAGTTTATTTAAGTATATATATTTTATTTTCAAGAATAATATATATTTTATTAGATGAGTGAGAGGTATTTTTTCCCTTCAGTCAATGTAAACGGACGGAGTTTTCTTCTTGAATCCGACCCCGGTTGAGTATGGATTCTGCACTAAAAAGGGAATCAAGGGAACACCGGTGTGGTACCAGTTAAGAGGACTCCGAAGAGATGTATCAGTAAAGAAATTCAAAGGTTAATTTCACTCTTAATGTGGCTTGTGTAAAAGATAACGTATACCTTGGTCTGCTCTTAACTCTCCCTTTTATAGGGTTCATGGGACAAATAACCATTGTCACTGGCCTCATAGCCATTGTAACAATAATCCCTTAATGGCTATTTAGTGGACAAGTTTTGTGATAACCGGCTAACTGCCCTACTTTATTGTAGTTGAACGTGCCTTTAATTATCCATATTTTGTGAGTAATAGGCCTTAATTATATACCTGATAGTTACTGACATTATGAGTGTGACCATTTTCGATCGTAGTCTTCATCTTGTTGGGAGACGGAGTCATGCTCAACATGTACCCTATCATTCGTCCGTGAGGTGCAAGACCGTCTGACCAGACCTGATTCAATCTGGCCGAGTCTCACTTGCATGGGATGGCATTCCCTATGAGGTGTAGGGCCGTCTGACAATATATACTTGACTTATCTTAATGAGAGACCAATCTGGTCATGTCTCACCTGATCGGAAGTACCAATTTGTAGCTTTATGGTTGTCATTGTCAAACTGAGTCACGGATTATTGGATGAAGTGATTTACACCTAGTAACTCTATACACATGTCATCTTCTAATAGGGTGTATATTTTTTCCTCCACCATGATTACATATGCTTTAAGAATAATTAAAACGGTTGTAAGATGTATAAGGGATTGTAGTCGAGGATGAATGTTTCATTTTCCCTAGTTAGAAGAAATGTCCTAATAGGTTGTATTGTCTCTATTATGAATACAAATAAAAAAAAACTATTGCATCTCAATATATATATCATTTTACATAACAATATACATTTCAAAGGGACAATATGATTTAAAAAAAAAGAAAAAAGTATGGACTACAATCGGGGTTGAGTATATCTTTTCCATACAAATAATATCAGAGCCAGCAGATCCAGCGCAGGCAATGGGCCAAAGGCCCATAAACCAGTCAAAGGGTTGTAACTTTATTTAGGACCTTTGAAAAGCACATTTGGAGTTGATTTTGTTAATTCTATTGCGATGAGCTACAATCTCAAATATGTTTCAAAATAAATGTAAAAGGGGTTTGATAAATTAAAAAGCATGTTTTGACTTTTAATATAGACGTTTTTGAAAAACTTAGAAAGCGAGCTTCCTGATAATCATGTTATATGGAACTTTACAGAGTAACTCAAACTCCACATTCACAAAGAGAGATCGGTCAACCCTCACAACCTCACCAAACCCTCTCATTTAAACATATCACAACAACAACTCAACTATAATCATGAAAAAAATGTAAAACACTACGAGGCCGTTTGGTTCAGCGGAAAGTTGATTTTAAAGTCCTGATTTATAAGTGCAGATTGTATAAGTTCTGATAAGTTTTAATCAGTTCGAAAGAAAAAGCGTTTGGTTCAGCGGAAATTATAAGCACTTATGAAAATAAGTGTGTTTGGTTCACCACTGAACAGTAGAGCTTATTAGAAGGGTATTTTGGTCCATTTAGTAAATGCTGAATGTTATTTGATGTTTGGTTGAAAACTAAATCTTTTCTTATTTCTTCTTTTTAATTTAAAGAGACACAATCATGTATGGGTATTTATAAAAAAAATTGATCTTTAAAGGACTTTTTACAGCTCTGTACGCTATGATGACGGAGTACATACTGCATTATCATGTATATACTCAAGAATGTTATAAGAGAATATATTTGCACTTCATGATCTTTCTATTGAACAAATCAGTCATAAAAGCAGTGATTTCACTGAACACCCACTTCCTTTAGAGGTCAATCCATTCTCTTCCGCGTGTCAAAGTTCAGCCCATTCAACCTCACAAACTGACATCATAAAACCCCAAATCTAAGAATGACAGCTTGTCGAAGCTGTATTCGGCGGAGGAACAGCAAGAGGAGGTCCTCATGGAGGGCGTGAAGGAGCTCTGTCTGCGACGCGGCCACCAGCGTCGACTGGTACCCCACCAGATTTCGCATCCAACGCCACCGCATCGGCCGAGTTCGATGCGGGGAGACGGATCCGATCGTCCAGGAGCTTGATCTACACGTTGAGGGCATCGATCTTCGCCTCCTCGACGCGGATGAAGGAGCTGATGCTGTGGTGGTCGGAGAGGACCTTTTTGATCTTGTACTCTATAGGGTTTTCGTCCACCTCGTTCGACCGAAAGAGGCGTTTTCGGCGAATAAAATGGAGGAGAGAGAGGGCCACTAACATGAAGTCGGGTTTAAATACCCCGGTAATTATCGAAAAAGTCCAGGGGTATTCATGTCTTTTCACCATCCAGTCTGACCATCTGATTGCGTTTCGCGAGTGAATACATCAAAACAGATCAAACACATAAATCGCATGATCTCCTTACGCTCACAGAAGTATTGGAGCATAATAAGCTCCAGATTTTCACATCTACCTAAATAAATGTGAAAACCGTGATCCAGAATCGAAGAGCCTCATATCAAATGAATCGAGCAGAGAGAGAGGTGGGGGAGGGGGGGGCTTGAGAACTCTAACTTTGTGAGAGCTGCAGAGAAAGAGAGAGGGGGTTGAGGAGAGACATGATTTGGTGTTTTTTTTTTAACCCTAACTTGTGCGTTGCCCTAATGGATGAGTGAGTCTGAATCTTAGATTTTCATCGAAGGGTTGAAATAATCTAGATATTACATTAATAAAAAAAATCCATTGGATTCAGATATTGTTTGGATCAGATAGAGGCATATCCGTATCCGATCCAAAAAATTTCAGATACGAATAATTTTTTTAGGTACAAATATAGATTTTTCAGATATTGGATGATATTGGATATTTTCTGCATTTTTTTTATACATATTCAGATCAGAAGCATATATTTTTTCGAATAATTGACAAGCTTAGGCCCAGATCCCAAAATAGGTAGTGCCCCGCAACTTGATGACTTTGTTGATGAGTGCATTTGGCATAGTTAATATTTAGTACAAAGTCCTAAATGGCTTGGGCCATTTGGTAAAGGACACCCTCTTTCATTCAAAGGGGTATGTGCAGGTTCCATTCTTGTTGATAACAAGATGACCCAAAAATGTTTTCAGCCCTTATGAGCTGGGTTATTGTGGGCTTGCCCACAAAGTTTATGGCCTATGGGCCTGTACTAGTTGTAAAAAAATTGACTATGTTGGACAATGTAGCCCTGTTCAGGTCTTTGTAACTCAAAAAAAAAGAGTGTTACAATTAGTTTTTTTTTAGTTCAAAATACAGTCTTATATACCTTGTAAGAAATCCAGTGAAGCATTTATCTCTTTAGATATTGTATATACCTTATTAAATATTTTTTTACATTTACTAAAAATGGGTTTACGCAATTTGAAATTGAGATATATACATTTTTTATCAAAGCATATACTTCATTAGATGAAGTTTTCTATTTTTTAAAAATAAATAAATGTTTGGTCTGAGTTTTTGTTGATAAAATAAATTGAGTCTAATATTTTTCAAAAAAATATATTTAGTACAAAAAAACAAGATTGAAAATTTGACCTAACCCATAAGAAAATGACTATGAATGGTTTTAACACCCCACCCAAAATTGGAAAGATGACATGTCCTTTTGTCATTGGCTTTAAAGGTGTTTCATTAAAAAAAATAGATCAAATTTTGAAACAAAGAATTGATCCTTTTGTCATACCCACCTTGAACCTAGAATGTTGGAACTAACCCCCTGTTTGGATGGGGGTTAAGATGGTATAAGAGTGGTATAAGAATAGATATTGTTGTTTGTTTACAGAGTATAACTTGGTAATACTATGCCAGTATAAATGAGTATAAGAGAGTATAACAATTTTAAGTAACCCCTGGGATAAGCTTATACTCATCTTATTTATTCTCATGGAAGGTGGGTCCCACCATCACATAAACAAAAAATCACATCTCGTCACATCAAATCAAATAATCTATCATCATCTCTTATATATCAATATGACTCACATGTCAAATCAATTTTTTACACCTTATTCATATTTTATTCTTTATCAACCAAATAACTCAACTTTTATTATTACGTTTTTCAATGAGAATAAAAAAAACACAACCAAACAGAAAATAACGTATTCCACTGATAAAGTTAGTTGTTTCTCGAATAGATATAAACTTCATAATTATTTATTCCTCGATCCAAACATGGGGTAATAGTGTCCAATAAATGTGAAATGTGTTTACACACACACAGGAACTACTTAGTGGGGATGTGCGATCGTGGGAGTATTGTTCTGATTTTTTTAAACAATCAGAACAAATGAAAATTCAATATCAGACTCGTTTAAATGCTTTAGTTAATTCGTAAGATTCTTTTTACATCAAGAGTCAGTTTTTTGTGGTCATGATGAATTTGATTACTCAAATAATAAAAAGAATTTTCTAGAGTTTCTTCAATTTTTTTTACTGATCTTAATGAATTTATCAGTGAATTTGTGTTGCAGAATACTCTAAAAAATAACAACCTATGTTATCATGATATTCAAAGGGACAATTGAAACTGCTAATGTTATCATCAATGACCTTGCAAATATGAAATCTTATCGAGGATAATTGTAAAAGTTTATATATTAGAAATCATTGATTTCCTTTCTTTGATGCCTTTTTTTTTATTATTACAAGTTGTTATATTTTCAATTTTTTTATGTTTTTTATAAATATATAATAAGTGTAGATTTAAAAAAAAATGTGTAATATTTATTTTTCTAAATGACCTCATTTATAAAAAATCCACGAGCCGCCACTGATGATAGTGTAGCTTTTTTGTCATTTTCTTTCGTTTTAAAGTGTCCTTGTAGTTCATGCTATGTTCATGTATGTCATGTCAAAAAAACAATTTCTAAAAATTATATCTATGAGGATTGTGTTTATGTGCTCCATCTATTTATGTTCTTCATGTTCTTTACTACTGAATTAGTTCTCTATCATTATAAACTGAAACAAAATGGTTTTATGAACTAATTTTTTTTTGTTCAATTGTTCTCTAAGAAAAATATGAAACAAATAAAGTTATAAGTAAACTTATTACAATATATGACCTAATAAAGGGTGACAATTCAGGAGCATGATATTACTTTATATCTAACAAATGATGTAGAAAAATCGATCACTATAAAATATCTTATAGGAACTAAAATTGCACACCAACACCCTAGAAATAACATATTCTAAACTACACATGCATTCATGTTTTGAAAATAAATTCTATGTAACTTTTAAATGAATATGAGGGTGAAGAAATAATACAATTTTCAGCATGATGATGGGGTTCAATTCAGAGATAAATATTTGGTGGCCAGTAAATGTACTCTGAGATTATTGAAACATATTCCATATGACCTTGAAATGTCTGTGATATGGAAATCAGAGGCACTTTTTCCGTATTTGAATTGAATAATGTAAAAATTGACTTGCGCTTCTCCATGTTCTGGCTGCAATTTGGACGAGTTGAAGATAGAAATTTTATCCGAGTTCAATGTGAAGTTAGAGGGAGTGATCCGATCAAAAATAGCCCTCGGGTTTCATTCGTGCTGGGTCAAATTCAAGTTCGACTTTCAAAACAATATCATTCTAACCAATTCAAAACCTGCAAAGCCAACAACAAATTAAAAATATTTAGCACTTTAATTAAAGAGATAATAGAGATGAAAGTAAATGACTACGATGAAGAAAGAAAGTAAAAGTGATACATTTATGATACAAAAAAACCGATCATTCATATTTTATACAGGGTCAGCCTTGGACAAAGGCGATCAAGGCAATTTGCCTAGGGCCCTTACCCCAACAACCACATGATCAATGAAATAAAATAAATAAACGGTGAGATGTATCATTTTTCTCATGAATTAGTTTTTCTCAACACATATTTTTTTCAAAATCAAGCCTCAAATTTCTTTCCTCCTAAAATCTCTCCAACCACTGTCAATTTCTCCTCTCTTTATCTCTCCATCCCTAGTCCTTTTGGTTGTTTAACATAATTAGTGTTTAAACCCTTTTAATTAGGTGTTTTTATGATTTTATAATTTTTTCATTCTATTAAAATATAAATTTTTTTTGTTGCTTTTATGCTTTTAAATTATTATAAAATATTGTATCGATTTTGTAATATTATTATAGTTTAAAATAAAATGACATATATGATTAAACAAGTTACATTTTTTTTTTAATATGCATGAAGCTCAACTTTAAAAATTCACCCAGGACCAATAAAAAAAATTTCAATTGTCAGTGCCGTCCTGATTTTATCTCACATATTGTACGATTCAAAAGTGGTTTGAATGTTCAAATTTCATTCACCCCTCAGTTTAAGTTAGGAACGTAATAACCCGACCCCTCAAAATAAATTAGTTATTTTTTGTTACACCAGAGGATATTCCAAATCTATTCCAGAAGAACTTTTGATCACCAGAGGATATTTTTTGTTACACCAGAGGAATCAGATAATCACCATGGCCAATAAATTAGTTGGGTGGATTCTACAGTACATTATCACCATATTTATAGAATTTTTCATTGTCAAGTGTTCTAAATATTTTTTAAAGTTTTAAATATTTCCTCTCTCTCTCTCTCTCTCTATATATATATTATTAAATATAAAATTTTTAATTCGAATATATATCCCATCTTGTTTTTTTTTAAGATAAATGGTAGACATCTGTCTTTCTATTAAGAGGAAAGAGCTCAAAGAGAAATACCAATTAAAGTCTATACAACAAACCTAGTAGAGGAAAAATTTATTAGGTTTTGAAGCACGGACATAAATGAAATACATTACATCTGAATAATTAACTTTCCCTCCCTAAAATCCAATCCTGTTGAACTCAATAACCATAGCTACCTCACCTGTTCCAGTCTTGAAAACATTGCTTTTTATGATTCAGAATCTGACATAAGTGAACTCAATCTACAAGCCTTTCTTGTCTTATGTTTGTAGACCATCTACTTCTATATGTGAGCTATTTATAACCCATGCATCTTAAAAAAAAAAAAATCCCAACAGACATGAAATAAGATAAGTTGATCAGTTTTGAATCGCATGAGACAGTCATTCTTCAACAGGACTGACAATGGCATTAACTACCACACTCTTACATGTTTTATATGTGAAATGTCTGATGAGATCCAAGACTAACTAAATCACATCTCCAAACTACCATAGAAAGTGGTTATACACACACACACATATGCATATATATATATATATTCAATTTTAATGGACAGTTACAAACTGTGTGATGGTATGGATTCTTGACTTACAAAAAAAAGAGAAAAAGTGGCTGCAAATCCGTGCTGCATGCATCACTTCCCCAAAATTTGAAAGCTTTTTTTCAGTTAGTACATACAGAGATTTCCACGATTGATGATACGTCAAACTCTTACCAATATGGGGCATGAAAAAATTGCAACTCTCCAGAAACCTATACTACTGATGCATGCAGAACAGCAGGATCTACTAATGGACCAACCAAACCTTTTATTTTTTTCTTCCAAAACTACAAAAAAAAAAGAAGAAACTTTACAACATACACTACAGAAAGGAATGACAGTAAATAACAGTGAGTGCATAAAGAGTTCTAGATTTTTGCTGAAAAGAGAGAAACCAAGACACCCCAAAAGCTCTCTCTTTTTCACTCTCTCCAAAATAGAAACAACAAAAAAGAACACTAACCATATATGATCATAACAAGATGAAGATTCAGTCTCATCAAAACAATGGATAATCAATGTCCAATGCATCGGTGAGAGAAGACGCGTAGACCGGACTCCGAATCAATGACTGCAAGTCACCCAAGTCATTGTCTCCCATCCACAAAGCGTTCGAGAGCTCGCAAGGCTCATCGATCCAAAACCCGCTATTCGAATCGTCGAAACAAGGCAATCCACCCAAGTTTGTGGTGGTCACTGCCCCACAGAGAGCCTCCAAGGGGTTCACACTTATGGAGGATGAACTGCCACTGCTGCCTTGGCATTGGACTTGGTTGGTAGGACTAGGAGTAGTGTTAGTACTAGAAGTTGCAATGGTTGGAGATTTCAAGCAACTTTCAGGTACTACACTGCTTAGATAACCAGACCCATTGTCCATAGAGAAGGCGAAATCGATCGGTGGCGGTGGTGGTTCGAAGAGTCCGTTAGCGCACGATGCGCAATGCGATCGGGTGGTGGTGGTGGTGGTGTTATTGGTGGGTTGATCAAGGACTAGTGGTTGAGGTGGGGATTGGAGAGGGGTGAAGAGGGAGTGAAAGGGGGGGGTGATGAAGGACTCTGGGTAGATGAAGTTGGTCCTTGCTTGTGTGCCTTTCATGGAGAGGGCAGCCCTGTCATAGGCAAGGGCAGCTTCTTGGGCAGTGTCAAAGGTCCCAAGCCAATGCCTTTCTTTTGTGGAAGGGTCTCTTATCTCAGCAGCATATCTTCCCCATGGCCTCCTCCTCACCCCAAGGAACCGGCCTGGCTCTGCTGGTTTTCTTCTCCCTCTCCTCTCACTTTGATGTGTTGGTGGTGGTGGTGATGGGTTTTGTGAAGGCATGATGAGAGGTGCAAAAGTGAGGTGTTGTGGTGGTTCTTCAGCTTTGGTGGGTCTGTTTGAGGTTTTGGAGACAGACATGAGTAGAGGCAAATGGGATTGAAGAGTGGGTGGAAGAGGGGGGGTGTGAATGAGAGATGATTTGAGAGAGGTTTCATAGGTTATTTAAAAAGGATGGTGTCTGATGGTGGTGGTGGGAGGGAGGGAAAAAAAAAAGGACACTGGGGATGGGATGAGAGATGTCATGGAGTACCAACTCTGCCACTGTATCTCTGTTTCTTTCCCTGTATTTCTTTTAGTACTGTTACACGTAATCTTTATTTTCAGCCAATATATCCAGTAGTATTGAGAGTATATGCTTTGTTTTTATAAATGTACATGCTTTTACATGGATTTACAATTTAAAAAAAAAACATGTGAGAATTACACGTGGAGCAACATCCAGAGTTATATGTAACATTATCATATTATTGTGCTGAATTTTAAATAGGTAAGGAGATTTTAGTGGGAGATGTTTGAGGTGGTCTAGTTTAAAACCAATGTTGGATTAATTATTTATAGGCTTCTCTGTTTTCTTTCAAATAAACTATTACAAGTGACAGTTTCCATTAATTCTTAAGTGGTGCTTAATCCTAGAAACCATGTATTTGAAAAAAAAAACAAAGGTTTTGAGAATGTTATAGACAGGCCTTCCATAATTTAATCATCGGATTCGCATGATTGTCAAAAAACCGAATCGTCCTTCCACATCGATCTTCTGAAAGAAATCATATATCAACAAACATGCCAAATTCGCGATTATCGATGAAGTTAATTATGCATTTAAATTGTTGATAGATTGAAATGGAACAAATAAAAGACAAGGCATTGGATTATGGGATTAGCATGTAAACATTTTTGCCTGGCCATGTGCCTCGGCATCTTAAGCTGAATAAGAAAATCTATGGAAGAGATTCGAAGTTCTTGTCTTGTTTTTGTGTTTAATCCAAATGGAGCAGTTAGGGTGGTCTCTCAATCTAGGACCTATAATCTAATCTTTAAAAGCAAAGATCTTCTTCTCTTTTTTGGCATTTAATACCAAGTAACTTATTAAATTAACTACAGTTTTCTGCCCCTCACTTTGGCCATTTCTATTGCTGCAGCATATGACAAGGGGATTGTGATCGTCTTTTTTTCTCCCTCTAAAAATCCAAATTTGAAATATATTAGTGGAGCATTGTTACACACAACATGTCTCATGTGCAATTCATATATCTCGATTGCTATTCAATGAAAAATATATACATCGTTAGATTTTTTACCATTGGATATATACATCAGTAGATTTTTTGTCATTATTTTTTATGAATGGGTTCATTCAATTCGTTGTGAAACATATACATTTTTAATATATATTTGGACTATAAGTGGGACTCTTAACACTTTTCTATATATTAAGGTCTCATTTGAAACAAAGTGTGAAACTCAGTCTGCTTCTAGATAATTGCATTCAAACAATTTTTGTTAGCTTTTTTTTTCGGTTTTAGAATTTAATTTTATGTATTAAAAGCCGAAATTACATTTTATAAAAAAATTGGTTGAAAAATATATTTATGAAAAATCAATTTTATTTTAAAAATTGATTCCAAACTGTACCTAAATTTTCCTATCTACGAGATCCAAATTGAACATAGTCAAATGAAGATGGAGGTCAAAAAGAGAAACATTGGAAACATTTTAAATGAAGAGAAATTGCATCACCTTAGCACTGAGAAATTTTTAAAGTGGGGTCATAAATTTAGTTCATAAACAGATGAAAACAGAGGAAATATAGAACAGGGGGTGGACCTCATTGTAACGCTTTATTTTGGCATTCAATCTTCAGAGAGAAAAAAAAAACATTTGTGCCTTGGAAACAACATCACAAAATCTAACTTAATAAAGTGGGTGGTGGACCTCTTCTTTTGCTTTTAGCCCATTCAAAACAACATTTTCCACTAGTCAAATGCAAACAATCTACTAACACTTGTGAGCATAATAAGATCATACAATTCAAAACAAAGAGAACTGAACATGAGGGCCACCTGAAGGTGGGCGACATAATATATTAACCAAAAAACAAAAGAAAAGAAAAACATTGGTATTTGAATCCTCACTCAACAAGACCTAGTTGGACTGAGAATCTATGACCCTTGACTTCCCCACTTTGTTTTTGGAACTTGTTGGTGCATATGATGAGTTCCTTACCTCCCAGATGTGGAAAGGCCATATTTTTTTTCTCCCTGTACAAAATGTTATTAAAAGTGAAAACCTTTCCTCTATTTTACTCTGGTTCACTGATCCTAATACTAAACTTTTCCTCTATTTTACTCTAGTTCACTGATCCTTACACTAAACTGTGTGTCTATTTGCTAATAGGTTTTTGGGCGTTGATACACTCAATTCATTTTGTAATATTATCTACGACTCAGAAAGATCCCCTAATTACTTATATACTGTACTATCACAATATATGAAAATTAATTTTCTTCAATGACAAAAGATGAATGAAGAATGTATATTTATTTAAAAGAAGAAAACTAGTGAAGTCTACGGATGGTGCTGTATAGATGGCTGAACATATCATCTTCCCATGATTTTTTATGCCAACATTTTATCCTATCTAACCATGGGTCTCTAGGGCAGTGACATTTTTTTTTGTATAACTTTTTGACAATGACATGTTGACTGATATAATTATGGAATGAAATTGAAATCATATTCTAATACTATTTGATAGCAAATATGTGAGAATATTTATGTTATTACAATACCGTTTTTGGTCATCAAACATTTGTTTAACAAGTCTATCAGAGCGATGGATTAAGATGAGCTGTTTTACTGATTTTTCATCACTGGCATGGGTAAAATAAATGTTTTATTTAAATTATTAACAAAAAAAAAAATACATGTTCATTTGTTATGCTCTCTTTTATATTATGACGAATTTCACTTAGGGACAAAAATTAGTATTTAAATAAATGTAAATATATGAAAGGCTAGTCATTAAAATTTAAAGATAAAAAAGGTTCAAGTTCATGGTATTACATTACCTAGTGTGTGTGTATGTGTGTGTGTGTGTAGCCAATAACCTATTGCCAGAGGGGGCCATCAAGTTCAGGATCATTGATTCCTTCTTGCATTATTATTATTTTTGATCAACTTGGAAGGAACAGCAAAGTTCATCCACATCTAATAAGGGTCACACAAGGGCAAACAATAATAATAAATAATAAATAATAAAACAATGAGACAAAGACCATCTTAAAAGGTGTGATCAAGGTGGCTTTTGTGGGCACAAAAATTCTTACTGATAGGGAGAGGGGGTGGAGTACTTATAAGGGGGCATGCAAATGCAAGTTAATGAGGAAAAAAGAAAGAGAAATGAAGAGGGTCTTTATCTTAACTTTTTCTATATTCCTAACTTTGAATTATATGACATTCTTGAATTGGACACAACCCCCAAACCACATGCTTTTGTCCACACTTTAAAGGTCTTCCGGTATTTGGGGATGCCTTTTTTTTACTACTTTGACTTAAGATGAGAGAGATCAGCTTTCTATGCTTCCCAGGTTTATGATGTATATTTTTTGTGTATATTCCCTAAGCTGGGCATCTGAAATCCCATGCAGCATGCAAATCTGGGGGAAAAACTTTCATGCCCAATATTTTTGCCACCCTCAACATTTCTTTCGTCATATTTAGTATTTGAGCGTTGATACACTCGGTCTATTTTGTAGCTTCATCTGTAGCTTCCCATACACTGTAATAGCCTAGTCTGTGGTTCAATCAGAGTATTTGAGGTTAAATTTTTTTTTCAAAGAAAAAACATTATTGTATCTCAATGTATACTTCAATTCGTATTTCAGTATGTACTTCAATAGGCAAGTATGTGTTTTTTTTTTATAAAAAAGATATTCTAGGTTAGACATATCCTTTTCCTTTGTATTTTGAGTCTAGGATGGAAGGACTCAAAATCTAAGTCACTAATATTCAACATGAGTTTTACTCATGTAAATTATATTGAGTAAATAAGATAAGTATGAAGATCATTGAACTGTTATCTAGATGAATTCTGATAATTAATATGAGAAATACATGTAAACAATTACTATGATAGATGTGAATGTGATGATGATTATTAGGATCAATTTTTAAATTATGGAGAATGTGGTGCTTCCAAATTAAACAAATACCTGGATTTTGAAGATATTAAACACATTGTTTAAAAAAAATTTAATATTGAGAAAAATTTGGAGTACTATATGTGACATTCCCCAAGACTTTAATGAATAAAGGGTAAAATCTATATATGGTATAAGATCTGCATAGGTCATAAGGGTGAAATCCATTTATGATCTACCATGAATACTAAATGGAGTCAGAAATGCAACATGTACATCCCATTCACCTATACATATTCAGCGGTGATCACCAAAATTCGTTTGTACCTCAGTTTGCCTTATCAAGCATTTGAAACTTCAACAGAGCTCAGTAGAGACAAAACACATTTATTAGGTAATGCTTCAACTGCTTGCAAGCAGTGCAAGCTATCTATGTTACATGACAATATCATTGGAGAGTTATTGCATGTCTCTCATATTAAATGGGTTGGACATGCATAAAGGAACAAAAAATACTGTCCAAACTTCGAAACCTTGAGATATGAGGATGGGAAAAGGTGGTCTTCTGGGGACAGCAAGATCCCAACCCCTCCAACCCTAGTGGCCTATCTAATAAACACCACCATTGTTAGTGAGACAAGGTAGATACATGTTCCCGTATTTAGGTTGTGTTTGGTTCAGTGTCTACTGTTTAGAAATGTGGTCCAACCAGTTAAACCATCGACGAGTTTGATTTTTAATCCATAGAGGGAAGCAAATTGGATGGATTGAAATTGACTCAATCAGACTTTTGGGTTGGATTGATATTTTAAGGTTCAGGTTCAACTGGACCCAAACCGAAATATAATTCGGGTTGGGTTTGAGTTGAGGGGCCATGTAACTCGAACTCAACCCGAATGAGTAGTAATTTTAATTGTTTTGATAAAATTTATATTATTTAATCTACAAAATGATATTTGAATGATTCAAATTACTTTTACACTAAAATCTATTATTCATTTTTTTTTTCTCTCTCCATCGATCTCCCTCATTTTTAAATGATCTAACACAATTTTGAAGTCAAATTCGAATCCAACTAAATTCGGCCTATAATGTGAATCAAACCCAAACTCAACTAAAACCATGTTGGGTTTGGATTGACCACTCAGATTTAAAATTTAAATTGGATTGAGTTTACATTGGTCTTTTTCCAACTCCAGTTGGATCTGGGTTGAATTCTGCTTGAATTGTAGTCACTCAAAATACGATAACAAATAAAAAACTATTAAGAGTTTAAATCGAACTGTCAGCTTTTGAGAGCACATTATGGATTGTTATAATTGGCATATTCTTAAATAAATAAAAAATCAATTATTATTTTCTAAAATGGACTTCAAGATGATGATAATGAGTTAAAGACAATCAAGAGAGTACAATTTTTAATTATTAATTTATAATTATCATGTATTTCCATGACATCACAATTCATTTTGATTAATCTCATGGTGTATCTGTGGCTAATAACTTGATCTTATATGTGATTATTAACCTAATCATTTTCCTGATTCAATGAACAATTGAATTTCTAATTTTGTTATAATTTTTTAGCATCTTAATAGACTAACAATTATTTTTGTTCATTAATCCAAACTATATATATATATATATATATATATATATATATATATATATATATGGTCGTGATTACGTGCGGTGTGCGGTCGGTGCGGTTTACGACGTGGGCCGTTCGATCGCGGGTCCATCGCATCCAACGGTCGACGTGAATCGCACCCGACCGTCCGATGCGATGGACCCGTGATCGACGGCCCGTGATCGCGCACCGCACCGACCGCACACCGCACGTAATCGGATCCCTATATATATATATATATATATATATATATATATATATATATATATAGGGGGCCGATTACCTGCGGCGAACGGCAGGTGCGGCGTCGATCGTGGGCCGTCGATCACCAGTCCATCGCATCGGACGGTCGGGTGCGATTCACGTCGACCGTTGGATGCGATGAACCCGCGATCGAACAGCCCACATCGCCGCCGCACCTGCCGTTCGCCGCATGTAATCGCCCCCGTATATTATATATATATATATATATATATATATATATATATATATATATATATGCCGACGATTAGGTGCGGTGTGCGGTCGGTGCGGTGCGCGACGTGGGTCGTCCGATCGCGGGTCCATCGCATCCAACGGTCGACGTGATTCGCACCCGACCGTCCGATGCGATGGACCCGTGATCGACGGCCCGTGATCGCGCACCGCACCGACCGCACACCGCACGTAATCGGCTCCCTATATATATATATATATATATATATATATATATATATGCCGACGATTAGGTGCGGTGTGCGGTCGGTGCGGTGCGCGACGTGGGTCGTCCGATCGCGGGTCCATCGCATCCAACGGTCGACGTGATTCGCACCCGACCGTCCGATGCGATGGACCCGTGATCGACGGCCCGTGATCGCGCACCGCACCGACCGCACACCGCACGTAATCGGCTCCCTATATATATATATATATATATATATATTTTTCTCCTCCTCTCACATCTGAATCGTTAGGGTATGTTTGATAGCTACCAATCAAAAATAAGATTTGTTTGTGAATGCAGATTAAATAATACTTGTTAATATTATTAAATTACTATTTGCATTGATTTCCCTTTGAAACTAAGGGTCAGTTTGATTGTCCACTGTCTTTTTCCTACTACTGAAACATTAAAAAAAATTGTGTTTGAAATGTTCAATTCTGTGTTCATTTCTAAATATGTTAGACAAAATTTTATTCACATTTCATAAGATCTACCAAAAGGTCCAAAACTGTATTTTTCATTCTCATTTTGTACCAGAGTTATCAAATAGGTCTTAAATGGCTAAATGATAAACACCAAATCATAATAGATTAGACAAAAATATACTTGTCCAACACAAAAATTTGTATCTTGGGCTTGATTCTATCTTAATAGAAGGGCGAAGGCTTATCCTTTTTTTTAATATATATAAAAAAAAACCGTATGAGTCCAGGCAAAAAAAAACTCTTCCAAAGCCCTTTTTTTCATTTATAACAAGAGTTAAGATATAATAATATACAAAAATAGCTACGTTTATATTTTCCGAAACAAAATTCTCCAACCGTTAATGAAGAGGGATGCTTTTTTTTTTAGTGAGAGTTGTTAAAATTAATATAAGGTTATTTTCATCGTAATAGATGTATCTAGTAAAAAAAACAATTTCCACCCTCAGTCAGCAAGTTTATGTTGGTCCTTAATACTAATAATGGTAGATCCATTGTTTATTAGGGTTTTTGTAATCTATAATCTTTAAAATAAATAAATAAATATATAAATAACTCCGTTTGGAGAAAGAGTTTTCTGGTTAACAAAGTTTAAATGCTTTATATTCTTTTGTATGAAAGTAATTTTTTATTTTTGTCTTATGAGAAACGAGCTTTTATTTTAAAAATCTTTGAAAATTGACATGTCAACCGATCATTGATTGGGGGTATCACCTTGGCGGAGCTTTTTTTACCCTGTCGCCTTTATTCTTTGATGTTCTTATACTATTTTATTTTCTGTATGTTGTTACTTCTTCTGTTTCTTCTCATCACCATTGAGACATATATGGTTTATATGAATGGATATGCCCACATTTAAAAAAAATGCTCATATCATGTATATTTATGAGAAATAAAATATATTTTTCGATGAATTATGTATACCGTCCCCTTTTAAGTGCAAACTGATACTCTGAACCTAACATTAAAAGGTAATATTTTAACTGCATGTTTCTCTTAATCAAGAATAAAATAGCCTATCCGTTTGAGTGGGGGGCAAATAAAATAGCCTGATCGTCTTTACATGACATCCATTAGACAGAAAAGATAAATATATAATATGAGAGGGATCTAAATATAATATTTGCAATATTTTATTGTATAACAAGAGTTGGAATGTGTAGTAATTGTGCACTTTGAGAGGTCTTGAAATGAACAAGTTCATACAGAATCATTTATTTTTCAATCTTGTATCCTGATTTTTATTCCATGTTATTATACATAATTTCAAAGAGTTCTTGTTTTTTTTTTTTTTTTTCATTCTTGATTTCGAAATACAATAATCAAAGATAATTTCATAGAGTTGAAGAATTTATAGAGTTTGCATATAAAATATGTAGAATTGCATGTGTATAAATGTTCTTAACATTTGAGACTCATGTCTTAATTGTTCTTAACATTTCTGGTTTTTTTAGTTGTTTGAGGCATATTTTTCTTAATTAATATAATTGAGACTCGTACATATCTTCTCATACAATAAAATAAAAACTATCATTCTTAACATTATTTTTATTTTAATTTATGTTTTTTTCGGTTACATACTATCATAAAAACCAATAATTTCTGTTGTAATTATACTTACTTGGTGACAATCACTATCTTTCTAAAAAAAAAATCAATCCCTTTAGCGTGAAGAAGAATAGAACAAATAAAAAATCTCTTTTAATTTTTCATTTATATGTTATATGTATTTCATTGAATTGAGTTACTAAAATCTATAATTCATTATATTAAATAAAAAATATAATTTAACAAAGACTGTGTGTGTATATATACGTTATTAATCGATTGAGTGCAACAAAGACACCATCAAAAGCTGGAACTTTCTATGCCCGTCAAATTCACGCGATAATTCTGAAAGCCTGTCAGCCGTCCGATCTGAACCGGACGGTCATCACCACTATCAAATCAGCAACTAAAAAAAAAAGCGTTACACGTATTGAGAAGTACAGTCGTTACCCGCACGTGCGAGGATCTCCTCTCCCCCACACGCATTGCACGGACAGGATATCGCGATCCGAGGTCCTTCACGTGTGCACGTGTGAGGTGACGCTCGTCCACTGTTGCACACGTCACCAACCGCCCGGACGTGCCATTCTGTACACCCGGGCGCATCATAACCACATCGATGACGTGGCACGCGGTCGTACGAGGTAGGGGCCATCCCTGGCTACACCCACCACGTCAAGAAAACGAGGATGCTCCGCAGTTAACGTGTCTAGTTATCGTTGGTCGCATCGTGCCACGTAAGCAGTTATTTAGTATACGAGGAGGCGTCGGGGGGGTTCGGTGATCGTACGGTTGAGATTTGAGATTAGGTTCTGGATGGAACAGTGGACCCCTGAATCTACGGGAAGGGACGGTCAAAGATACGATTCTGTTCGCTTTCTGTCTGCTGATCTGTTTTTTTTTTTTTTAAATTATTATTATTTTTTTCGACGAGGCCTCTGTTTGTCTCCTATTTATTTATTTATTTATATTTAAAATAAATCATCATCAAAGCTTTGTACGGATCACAACCGTCTAATCGTAAAATATTTTTGAGGCGGTTTTCTTTTATTAGTGGCGACTGTGTTCGTTTGTAAGCGTGTGTTTGGCACCGAATACAAAACTAGCTTAAATACATTATTATTATTATTGTTAAATTCTAAGAATTTATAGTTTTAAGTCTATGTAAATTATAAGATTTAGTTATCGATTCCTCACTTCTTTATATTTAGATTTTAGTCCATACATTTAAATGATATGTTCCTTTTTAATAACTGGGAGAGACATATTCCTAAATTATTTAGTTTGTTTTTTAATCCCTGGGAGGGACCTATTCCTAAATTATCATTTAAATGTAGAGACTAAAACTAAAGGATTGATCGCTAAATCCTATAGTTTATGAAGACTTAAAACTAAAAATCTCTTAATTTTATCTCTGACAGGATATCTCAAAATATGTGTGTTTTGTAAAACAGTTATCATCATTATACTCTAAGAAGATGTGTATAAAACATCTAAAAGATCAAAACTGTTTTTCAAATTGTGTTTGCAAACACACCCTAAAAAATGGGTGGCCACACGATCTACTTTCTGCTGTTCAGATTTGGGTGGGCTCCTCAAGTTTGTATGTGGTTTAAAAAAAAACACGTCAAAAAGTAAAAAACTGCTAACAAATATGTCAACTTACATACAAAGTAAGTACTAGATTTTATCAAATGACTGTGTCTCGAAACTTGTGTTTCATAAAGTAACTCAAATCATTACATCTTAAAAAATCATGTATAAAAACTAAAAGTTAAAATTTATTTTTCAAATGCACCCTTAATAGACTCTGCACCTTGGAAATTTCTAAAATAGCCCAGGAGACACTTATTAGTCCGTATAGAAACATTTTTTCCACCACCTATACATAGTGATATTATAGTATACATTATCCTATTATAATGTATATCACACTATTATGGTTTATTAAAATTAAAAGATCTTTTCTAGCAGTAAATATTTCAAGCGGAGTATATTTTTTATTTATAAAAAAAATTGTGAGGGTTGCATATAAGGCTGCAAGCAAGATTGGGTATTCATCTTCTATAATCTAGTGGTTAAAGGTTCATGACGAACTAAACAAACGGGCATGAATAAACATGTTAATTATTTGAAAAAATATATGTATCATGTCCAAATCCTTATCTAAAAATTTGAAAGATTATTCGATATTCAAAAATCTATATTTGTATCCAAAATAAAATATCCGTATATGTTAATATGATGATATTCGATAAAAAAATATATGTATTCAAATTTATTTTATATTATTATTTATTACATTAATATATTTTTATTTTTAGGATTAGTATGAGTTTTTCTAATTAATTTTTACACTATGTAAATATTTATAATTTTCGTAATCACATATTTTATACTAGGTAATTATTAGATATATTGTTTTTATTTCTCAGATAATTATTCGAATTCGAATCCGGACTTTTGAATTGGACATAGATAGTTAATTTAAGTATTCGTTGCTATCATATATAAATATTTTTTTTCGGATATCTAATATGGATATGGATAACGGTCAATATGGGCTTTAGATCCGTATTCGCTCCATTAACAGGTTTAGATATGGGCTTAATCTAGTATAATTTATATTTATAATTTTGTATTAATATATATTTTATTAAATGATTATATAATATAAAAAAACTAAAATGGTTGAGGCCGCAAACGAGTCTGAAAATGAACAGGAACATATTTTGGTGATTTTCACATATTAAAAAAAAAGTGAAAATCAAAAAAATATTCTGCCATGCCCACCCTCATCCAAACCGGTCTGGCCATTTTAATGTTATTATTATAGCCAATATTATAGTTGATTAATAGATTGAAAAATGCTGAAGATTGAATTGTGTGTGTGTGGGGGGGGGGGGGGGGGGGGGCGAATCTGACAAATATCGATTAGCCACTCCAAGTAGCTGAGGCACGACTAAACAAGTCCCCCAGTGAGATGACTTAGGTTTGGTCGGACAGCCTCACATCTTGAGGGTGAATGTCATATTACAGCTCGTGCAGGTCTTCGAGTCCCGACTAGATAGAGACTGCGAGCAAAACCTCTAAAACGATTAAATGTCCACCAAGTCAATAACTGTCAGATTGTTGATTTAAGACTCATTATCTACTAAACTTGGATAATTAAGAGTATGTTTAACTACCATAAAGCAGAGCGGTTACAACAAAACTCGTCCATTAACGGTCATTAAAGGGGAAAAAGTTTATCAAATTAAGGAATCACATTTGATCAGATTAAGATCTGACAATGAGACTCTAGCTATCGGCTTACATTGATTGGAGGGGAAATTTACCTCTTCACTAATATTTCATTTTATTTATTAAAATTTATATAATTCATATGTAAGTATATATCTAAAAAAAATTTGTCACCTAATGGAAACTATAAAATTGACTGGGAGGATGACTGTTCTAACATTTTTCTTTTTATATTGGAGTGTTGTTAAACGAATCTGGATGACAACCATGTGGACAAGCTATATATCTCAATAAACATCCATGAAAATATTACTTCTTAGGTGGTGTACATATCTCATTAGTAATTTTTATATTTTTGAAATGTATTAATTCAATATCTCATGTGAATAAACACACACACACATATGATGTATTCTATTTTCAAAAAAATTAAAACGTTTATGAATTACACGTAGTGCTATAACTAGAGTTGTGCTTAATATTTTCATTTTAGTGAACAATATTAACTATTCAAGTTTTGGGCCCCTTTGTTCGAATTATTGGGCTTGGTTGAAAAGGTTTTCTCGTGGAGGCCTGTAAATCATAGACACTGATCTCTAGGGAATCTAGAGATATGATGGATAATGTTACACTTCATTTTCTGTATCAATTCTAGTCTATATGTATTTTAATTTTTTTAAAATAGTATACCTCTTCTAATGAAGTACATGTCTTTATAAAAAATGAAGCATATACTCCAATGAATTGCATGAGTGCATTTATAGAAAATGTAAAAAAATTCTTTCGAAGCATATGCCTTGTTAATATGAGCATATGCGTTGTTAATTTTCTATCGACGCATATAAGGATGAAATTGAGGCTAGAAATGGATATAGGTGTAACAGCGCCCGATATATACCTAGATAGTAGAAAGTTCCAATCCTGGTTGAAACCCCGTGTGCAATCCTCATTGATTTTTTTAATGATATACATTTGTTAATATATACTAATATATGAATTAAAATATAAATTGAGATACACTAGTGTAGTTTTGCATTTTTTCTTTGAAAAAAATAAAAAATTTTACAGCCTCATAGACTACGATAGAGCTGTATATACTACGTTATTATAGTGTATGAGACTACAGACAGAATTTGTAAAAGTGACTAAATGTGACAACGCTTATTAGTATACTCAATCATTTATGCAGGTAATCCTCCAATTGTTACTTTCCTCTAGGGTATAGCATATAGGTTAGGTTAGTAAATGCAAAAAGTATGCATTCAATTCATTCTAATACACATTATATATATATTTTTTGTAAAAGTATATATATACTTAATAAGACAAATATATACATTAAAAAAAATTAAAACAAGATTGAATATATAATATTTCCTTATTGTTGGAGGACAGTCATTGAGAATTATAAAAATAAAATTACACATTCAGGATTATAAAAATAATTTCATCAGTGCAATTTCTAATTTAGTACTTAATTCTTACATACAAACAATTCCTGGATACTACTCTAACAGAGATTTACATTAGTCCACTTTTCTATCTCCATGTAAAATTAATGAAGGTTCTTTCAAGTGGAGTAGAGTCGTTTTCACTCTAAGAAAAATGTACATGAAACTCGTTCAACATGGGCTATAAATAAGGCCACCAATACATTTTACATTAGATTTTGTGACTCATATAGTCATATAGCCGTGTGTGCCATTTTTTTTCTTTCAAATGGTTGAAAAAGGAATATCTTTCAAACATCAACAAAACAGAAAAACAGAGAAAATCATGTCAATTTTGAGAGGTTATATCAACATGAATTGGAGTTCAAATCCTCTGTGTGAGAAATATAGGAGATCCTGTGGTGCTAATGAAAAGATATCAACATGAACTGGGATTCAAATCCTCTTTGTGAGAAATATAGGAGAACTTGTGGTGCCAATGAAAAGATATCAACATGAACCGGGATTCAAATCCTCTTTGTGAGAAATATAGGAGAACTTGTGGTGCCAATGAAAAGATGCCACAGGGGGGGAACAAAAACACTTAAAAAAAATACATGCATGGTATTCTATGTAGTACCATTTAAAAAGATAATAGTTTGGTTGAAAGTGAGTATGTGCCATCCACGTGGTACATAAGATCCCTCACCTGTAATTGAAGAATCTAATTATTTTTTTTTTTGTAAAAAAGCTCTTTAACCACAGCAGTTTACATCCATATAAAAATTATACAATATAAACTTGGGATTCTTGCAAAAACTGCATTAAGTCCCTACGGAGATCGTGTACATATGAGAAAGTATACGACGAATATTATTGTCAATTGAAGAATCTAATTGAATAATCTAATTGAAGAAACATCCAACAACACCCCATGATCAAATATTATTCGATAGTAAGATGACCATACGAAAATCTTGTGAATTTCGATCATGATTTCTGCTTGCGCCTCCACAAGGACCACTACCATCAATGAAATCCTCATCGCTGCTGACTTCCACCCCATAGGTTGGCTGTTGGGATCAGATCGCCTGTAGTGTCCTACAGATTTCTCCCTATAGCAATCAATGTATTTTCACCATGTGTACACTTTTACTAGTAATTAGAGACTCTGTTTTGATGAAAGTGAATGGAGTACAAAGTCTTTTACCGGTAAGAATTTTTACGTGATGAAAATGCATTGGTTGCTAAAAAGAAAACCATATAGCACATGACAGACGATCAGACTCATTGGTTTCATATTTGATAGGACAATTTTGTGATCATGAACAGGACGAACACAGAACTTTTGGTCATTATATGGTATTTTCTAATTTTGATCGGATCCAATTGTTAGGATTGAAAGAGCTATATTGTATCCCTTACTATCATCCTTGTCAGAGAGTCCGCCATCACTGTGAGAAACAATGACTAACGAGAAAAAAGAAGAAGCATGCCTTTCTCTTAGAAAAAACTTTAGTCTCCAAGGAAAATAAAACGCCATATTAATTATATATATGGTGCTATGATTGGTGGGATAAAGATCGAGCGATTGATCAAGCGTTGGTTGCGTGAGTTCGCATGTTTTGAAAGTCGAAAATTCTCTTAAAGGTGAAATACTTCATGTGGCTTGCACTGCAAAAGACAATCATCACCAAAGTCTACCAATTGAAATAGAGGCCCACAGAGTCAACGGAGTGTTTTCTTTGCCACAGCGTGGATGAGTCAATGTTCCACTTGTTTTGCATGTGTCCTTCGACCTCTTAGATTTGGCTAGTGTTGGCAAAAATCACGAATCGAAGTTTCTCCTTTCTTCATTACAAGATCTATGTATGGGAGGCGGCGGTGCGTAAGAAGATGAAAGGGAACTAAAACAAGTCGGGTAGGGTCTTACTCTCGATCGTCCCAGGTTGCATTTGGGGCATTTGGAGAGTGAGTAATGCAACAGTGTTTATGGGCACAACATTCTACTTTGAAAATCTTTGGGATACGGTGATCGTATGCGAACAGGGTTGTGGAAGTAGCCCGCATCCATGTAGACGATGAGACTCTGACCATCATAGAGTAGGGGAATATTATCGCGGGTTCAAGTTGATATCTTACCAACTTGATCTATGGTCTCTTTAATTTGTTTTGGATGGAGGGATGAATTTAGGGTCATCCGTCCCCCCAATTTTTGTTGTCTTTTCTTTTGATCTCTCTTTTGTAACCACTATTGGATAGCGTCTATTTTGATTTTTAATTGGTATAGATATGTAAAGAGTTTCATTTTTAACACATTGTGGATGACATTGGTAAACTGTGTTTTCATCTAGAGTTAATCAAACAGAATATTCGTAGAATGTTCCTCATCAATCAATAAAAATTTAACTCAATGAGTTATTTGAAGAAAAAGTCTAAAGGGGTTATTTGGAATTTTTCCTTATATATATATATTTGATAGAAAGGCCTACAACAGAAGGATACAACAACATGGCTTAAGGCCCAGAACTACAGCCAGGAGGGCGAGGACACCCACAAGAGGTTATACAGGTTCGAACCCGTGACCTCCCTATTGGAGAGTGCATCTCGACCACCTCGCCAAGTGAGGGGCGGTGCAAATTTTCTCTCATATATTAATTCTGCGTATTCTCTTGTGGTTACATTTTTATTTATGTGCAATAGTTAGCACAATCTTTCGTAATAAATTTATTCAAATGTAAAGTAGATAACAACCTAACTAAAATCCTTTAAATCTAACAAAAATTCTAACAATTCAAAAAATAATCCAAAAAATAAAAAATTCAATACCAACTAATAAATGGTGTTTATGTCCTCCATATGCCGTTCTATATCACCTAAAATCCCACACTTTGAATTATATGTTTGGAAGGAGAAAAGGGTCAAAAAGTATATTTTTTAAGCTCTGTTACCCTAAAATTTTTTTTACAGTCATAAATGCACTCTTATATATCTTGTTAGCTCTCTTCACTCACTGTATCGAGGTATACCTCATTAAAAAAAAATTTACATTCTCAATAAACTTTATTCTTTCAATTTATTAGAGTATATACTTTATATTTTATAAAAGCATATACCTCATAAGATGAGGTATATGATTTTTAAAAAATGAAAACATGTGTGGTCTGAGTTTTGGATGATAAAATAGACTGAGTGTAACATTTTCCATATTTTTTTTCTTTCGATTAGGGTGCATTTGGTTGCGTGATTGCAAAATTGATTTTTTGGGAACCTGAGTTTTAAAACTTATTCTGCAAGAAACTCACCCTTCTCAGCTTTTGAAAATTGCAGCTTTTGAGCACTATTTGTCTAAAATCTATATGCAAGAAGCTGCTACAGTAAAATTATTTGGTTGTACGATTTCAGTAATAGCTTCCTGTAAATGAAAAAACTATCCAATTGTGAAAAACTACCCAATTGTGCAATCAAACACTGCTTAATTAGTAATGGATTTGCATGGATTTAAAATCCAAGAGATTTTTTTAGTGTTTTTACATATGCTTATGTATAGAGTGATGACCATTAAAACTCTGTCTGCAATCTTATTCACTTCGATAGCTATCTATTGAAGTATGCAACTCGATAAATGAGGAATATACATATCACTAAAAATAAAGTTTTTGCATTTTCTAGACATGGGTCTTTACGTTTGCGCTCATCTTTCTTTTTTTACATATTTTACAATAAACACTCTAGATCAATTGATAACATTATTGTTTTGTTTTGTTTTTATTTTTGAAAAAAATAAATCGTGTTAATGGGATTTTCATTACTAAAAATTTGATTACAAGTTTGAACTGGGATAACACTATTGTTAGAAATTACAATATCTAATGCTTGAGAATTAATATATACCTAAAACAATATGTATTAATTAAGAAAATGTTACATTAAGTCATTTTTACAATTCAAAATGCATACCATACATGTTTTCATTTTTTTTTAAATATAAACATTCTCTAATGAGCAGTGACGGATCCATTAATTTTTATAAATGAAGTCATTAAAAAAATAAATTTCATATTTTTTTTTTTAAATCTACTCTTCATATGCTTTTTATTGGGTCTCATGATGTGGTTGTATAAATGAGCCTCCTAAGTGATCCCACCACTTAAAATCTAATTTGTTTTTTGAGTGATGATACACTCAGTTGGTTTTGCAGTCTGTTTTGCAGCTTCACATACTATGATAATGTAGTATATATTGCGCTATCATAGTGTATGAAGTTTTATCATATTGTATGATGCAAAATTATGTATCATTTTATCAATGTGAAAAAAACACAATAATGTATCTCAGTATATACTTCATTTCATATAACTGCATATATTTCAATTGGAGATTATATGATTAAAAAAAACCAACTCTGTGTGGGTGGACTGCAATTGGGATTGGACATATCATTTTCCTTTTTCTAAAATTAAATGATCGCTTATACACTCAGTTCATTTTGCAGCCCCATACGCAATGGTAACATAGTATATACTGCACTATCATAGTGTATATATAAGATTCTATCATAGTATGACATAATTTTTTTTTGAAACTTGAAAAAAAATATACTATTGTATCTTAGTATATACTTCATTTCATATAACAACATGCACTTCATTAGGATAATGTATGATTTTCAAAAGAAAAAAAAAACTGGTGTGGACTAAGGTTGGATGTATCATTTTCAAAAAAAATTGATGGGGTCTGGTTGTATATGGGCCTCTTCATATGATTGTATAAATGGGCCTCTTGAATGACCCCACCACCTAATGGTTTGTTTTTTTTAAAAAAAATTGATGTGGTCAATTGACTCCACCTCAACAAAGCTGGCGCACCTCTGCTATGCTTTAATAAAAAGTATGCATCGCTCCATTGCTTTAATAAAAAGTATGCATCGCTCCATTTCGAAATTTAATGAACCCATTCTTAATAAGTATAAAAAAAATCTTGAACAATGTATTTACATCGTCTAATGATGTATATGCTTCACTGAATTCTTAATGAAGTATATAAGATTGCATTTTAAATAATAAAAATGACTGAATGTAACAACGCCCATTAATTAAAAGACATTCTTCTAGTGTGTGGTGACATTAGTAGCGAGGATGTCTCTCGATTTTGGAATAACAAGAATTCCACTTGTCAATGACCATTGAATGTATAAATGTTATGAGTACACTCAGTTTACATCACCAACATTTTCTCATACCCCACGTAGGATTGTCCATGTGGAATTTTTTGAAGTACCACAAGAGCTCGACCCTGCCATCCCCACCGCCGTCCGTTTCGACGCTCGTTGACATGAAATCTCAAATCCTCTCAACCCCGCAGTCCGATCCGACAACGTTGATCTTCATTAGACTACTATCCATCGATGAGATCTTGTTTGTTGTAGGTGGATGTGTAAGCGGCGCTGATTGAGGAGATGAAGAACCTGTTGAACATGGCAGAGATGTTGGTTGTGGAGAATGAGGAGAGGTTGACGCGGTCTCCATTGGAGCTTCCCGTCTGGGGGTCTCCGAGAGACCTCATCGCTGCTCTAGCTAATGGTGGTGCAGATGACGATTCATATTGATTAAGGTTATTATGGGTCTTTTGTAGATGTGTTGCTATTTTTTTGAGAAATGAAGTTAAATTTTTTTTATCTGTGATCGTGATCAGTGTTTGCTTTTTTTGTGTGTTGGCATTCTTGCTGTTTGAATTTGCGCATGACACGTGGGTTTTGTCATTCCATTGGATTTGTTTGTTATTAGAGGATAATAAAATTTACTGAAGTATATACCTGATCTAAGGAATATAAGAAGGTATATAACTCATTGGATGACCAATAAAGTACTTGAGACTTGAGACTATAAAAAGAATTCTATATAAAGTTGTTCTGCCTTAGGTAAAAAGAATATGATTGGATTTGATATTAAAGTAAATATCAAGGATAGTTATGTGTGTAATGCTAAGGTGCTCTCTTAGGCTTTCGAATGCGGTTTGTTGCTGACAAAATTCATCATCCATAAATCTAGCGGTAATCATAACATGCATATAAGCCATATCATCATTGGTGTTAAAATAACAACATATATTAAGCATCCTTCAAGCAATCTAATGGCTTGTATGGGTAAACTTTCGTCAGCCGCAATTATAACAGACTAGTGCAAATTGATTGGTGGTGACATCTGTAAGGTGATGTTTAACGTTCTTAACTCAGCTATTTGTATTAAACGTGAATAAGCATTTAACAAATGTTGATGACACGTGCAATTTTTAATTAAGCATATACGTTGATAGGTTTATAAACATTTGAAGTGATTGAGATCACAACTACACCAGCTGGACGAGGAATTTGACATATGGATGACATGACAAATGAAGAATTGAACAATTTGATTATTTATAAGAAGTTGACTTATTGTTTCCAACCTGGCGCATACATTTTTTCATTGCGCTACTTATCTAACTCATACTAACGTACCTACCTAGGCATCATTGGCATATACGTAACTTAACAAAGCATATACCTCATCCCATAAAGTATATAACATAACCAACAAGCACATTACACAATAATTATTAAACAAAATAATCACACCACACAACAAAAAACATCACATATATGACAGCCAAAACATGGCTGAATAAACATCAGCCAAAACTGTACCATTTACTTGTTCAGATTTTACAAAATCTATCACCCATAAATCCAACGATAATTATAGCATGCATATAAGCCATATCATCCTTGGTACAAAAATGGAAACAAATATCAAGCATCCTGCAAGCAATCCAAGGATAGAGGACAACATCGCATTCTCACTGACCAAACTGCAGCAAAGCAGGGACATCAAGAACATAGGGCCACCCCTCTGCTTTCTTTAACACTGTCTTCTACAATAACTCGATAGTCCTCTCCACCCAGGCATTATGCTCCTTGCGAAGGGAGTTGTACATGAGGAATTGTTGGTTCGTCATGTCATTGCAATCGCAAGTTTCACTTTCGGCACTTTGGTCGCTACAGCTCCTTTTGATGCTTTGGTCTCCTCAGCCCATTTATGAAACCATATGCTATCAAAAGAAAATAAGGAAATAAAGAATCTCTATGAAAAATGATTTCTGAAACCATATGCTAACAAAAAAAAAAGAACAACAATAATCTTTATGAAAAATACCTTTTTGAAATCCTCATATGCTACCAAAAGAAAATAAGTAAATAAAGAATCTCTGTAAAAAAATGGTTTATGAAACCATATGATAACAAAAGAAAATAGGGAAAACAAGAATATCTATGAAAAATAATTTATGAAACCATATGATAACAAAAGAAAATAAGGAAACAACAATCGAAAAAAAGACGATGATGAAGACGCAGAAGATCCATGCTTTAAAGATGGTAAAGACACAACAGAAATACCATATTTGTAGACACCGATAGTAAACCATATCGATGAGATCAGAGAGGGTGAGTGAGAGAGGTGAAGGGAAGACAAAGAGAGAGTGAGATGAAGTTTTCATTTTGTGAAAAACTAACGGGATAGTCAAAGAGAGGGCAAGTGAGTTTTGTGGGACGAAAGATGAGAGAGAGAGAAATTGCAATAAAAGATTTTGAAAGTTTTTGTCAGACCCCAGGTAAGCTTGTCCTCGGTAGTCATGCCAGATATATTTGTGTTGCACGGTATATACCACATAATCGAGATATATACATGTGCCGTAAGAGCGTGCACTGCTTTTTTGACAAAAAACATATGTTTAGAAACATCCACTCAACCAGTCAAATCAATGTTAGTGCTCATTTTCGAGAGGATAGGTATTCAAAAGTGAAGATTATTTTATTTAAAATAATCAGTTAAAATAATCATGCAATCATTTAATGCAGTGTCAGGGGCTCTTATTCGAGGAATTTTGAAATTTAAAATTTGAAATACCCATCCGAGCCCGTCAAAGAAAAACGAAAACAAATTCACATCAGCTGGTCTCGCCACGTCGGATTCTAAGGGTCGGAGAAACTGACTGAGAATAAGCCTGAGTGTAACATTTTTCAAATGTTATTGTTACATAAGGCCCAATGGCCATCACATGTTTTGAATTTTCTAAAAAAACTTTATGTAAAATAAAGTATGAGTGCTCTCACACTTAGTTTTTTCTCATACCAAAACGCAATCCTATATACCACTTTTGAAATTCAGTAATACATATACTTTGTTAAATGTTGTATATATCTCATTAAATATTTTCTTACACTTACTAAAAATGGGTTCATTCAACTCGAAATGGAGCGATATGTATTTTTTTATCAAAGTATATATCTCATTAGATAATATGTTTACTATTTTTTTTTTTAAAATGAAAACATGTGAGGTCTGAGTTTTTGTTGGTAAATATGACTGAGTTTAACATTTTTCATAAAGTATATACAAAATTATAGATACACAATTATCAAAAAAATTGAAAAAGAATTATATGTTTCATCTAATATAGCATATATTTTATTTGCCAATGAGATTGCACGAGGGCTAGAGATAAGGACTACGCGAGTGTCTGATGTTTATTTATTTGGTATTGTTGTTGTCTTCCATAAAAAAAGAGTTCTGATATACTTAATCTGTTTTGGAGTCCCATCTATAATTTACAAGTGGTCTCTCAACTACATATATACTATAATAGTGCAATTATAATGGGATCCGATTAATGCGGTTTACGGTCGGTGCGGTGCGCGATAGGGCCGTCGATCACGGGTCCATCGCATCGGACGGTCGGGTGCGATTCACGTGACCGTTGGATGCGATGACCCGCGATCGAACGGCCCACGTCGTAAACCGCACCGACCGCACACCGCACGTAATCGCGACCACAATTTATTAAAACATTTTTATCAACTATTAAATTAAATTATTTTTTATTTTTTCAAATTAAAGAAAATAATACAATAATATATTTTAGTGTATACTTCATTTTTTATAATAATATATATTTTAATTATATATTTTTTAAATAAAGAAAATCGATGAAGAATGCAGGCGAGACTGCACACAACGAAGGGCATATCATATTCCATTAAAAAAAAAAGACAACACCAACCATTCTAAACAACCATTCTAAACCAAGCATCAATGACACGTGAAAGTTGGATGGAATACTATGGTGGAGACATCAAGTATCCAACTAATGAACCTTTATTTTTTTTTGTTAAAATTAGACTGAATGGGGTACCAAAAAGGGTTCAGTGTTGGCCATAATGAAGGCCACCTTTGCCCTCCTCCCCATAATGATTCCAAATCCCTTTCCATCATGTGATACTCTATGTCTCCTCCCATTAATTCTCCATTGTCTCTACAATCCCTACAACAGTTGCTTTTGTGCTACATTTACAGGTGAATTCAAACTGACCTGAGTTATGGTGGGTGAGGCAGGACTTGATCAGTAGATCACCTGAAGGACCAGGTTTGAACTCAAAGTTGTCATAGATAAGTCTCGCAAGGCTCTGGCAGCTTGGCAGTGGACATCCCTCCCCTATTTTGGATTGAGCTCAGTTTGTTCAACAACCTAGTTTGCAGCCTCATACACTATGTTAGACCAATATTTTCTTTGTTATCATAGTGTGCGACATAAATTTTTTTCCTTTCATTTTTTAAAGGACAAAAAAATATACTATTTTATTTCAGTATATATATTATTTCATATAACAATTTGTATTTCAAAATGAGAGTGTATGATTTAAAAAAAAACTATAAATATGATTGCACAAGGGACTAGAGATATAATTAGGAAATGATATTAACATTTTATAACAAATATGCTGGGAATATATTTGTTATTTGAATAATATTTTTATTCTCGAACAATTATTTCAACTGAGAGATGGATTATTATTTACTTCTTTATTTTCATGTATTGGTATGATGAAATATTAGATAATATCAGTAAAAAAAATTAGATGCATTAATCACCCTTACATTTTTTTTTAATTAGCGTACACTTTTCTAATAGAACTTTTGATATTTTCAAAAAATGTACAAATTACACCATTTGATAGATAAAAGCTAAAAAATGATTCATATAACAAGATTAATTTATTACTTTTCAAAGATAAAAAGTGGATTAAAATCACGAATATTATAATATCATACATTGTATTATATTTAGCCTAAAAGTTTTAACCCAGCAGTAAGGTACGTAGCCTACGTGTTTATAGTTCACAGACTTCAATGTGCCTCTTTGAGAGTCCCAACATTTACCTACAGAAAAGAAAGAAAAAAAAATGTGCCTCATTGTTTGATGAATAACCCTATGCTAATGATATATATTTGTATCTTTTTATCATTCTAAATCCTTTCCGAAACCAGGGGTTAGAAAAAAATTTCCATGGTTATACAAACTTAAATATTGATCCCCCGTTTGACTCGTAAATAGATTATTCAGGAATAAAATAATTATATAGGGAAAGCTAGAAATTAGATGATGTTTTAGTTTGTTTTCATTCGTATGTTTGAAAAAAATTATCTTTTGCGTGAATATAATTATAGTTTTAGATGGATAAATAAGAATATATCATACTAGTTATTTCTGTGACAATTCTAAACAAACATGTTTTTCTTCCTATTCTTCACTTGTCCACCTTCTTATTGACCAAACAAATCGGTTTGAAGGTAGTTTTTCTATTTTTTTTTTTATATACAAACAACACTGGAAAGCCACATGAATGCTTTTCCTAAAAAAATTCCTAATTAATCATCAAGAAGTAGAAATCAGGTTTAGACCTACTTATGAAAATAATGATGGATGACACTTTCATTGATTCACAGAACCAATCCCAAGTAGATGTGATAAAAGCCTCTTTTGACAAGATATGACAGCCCATCAAAGGTGGACACTTAACTTTCCCATTAAACATACATATAAAACAAGTGTAACACATGATCATCATTCATAAGGTGGGCTTAGTCATGAACCATCATTACAACAGCCTCCCCAAAAGCAATGCAATAGTGTTGCAGGAATCCTGGTCCCTGCAAACCCTCTAAAATATCATCAAATTTTAAAGTAAAACCAACTTTTGTTTTTGTTTAATAGAAAGACACACTTAGAAAGAGCCTCCCCACCAAAAACACACACACTTTTCCTTCACCGCTAAAGAGGGAGAGAGAGCTTTAGAGAGGCCTGGTTTAGAAGGTTGAGACTTGAGAGAAGCAATTCTTGTGTGAATTTTGTTGTTGTTGTTGTGAGTGATGGGAGTGGCAACCATGATTGAATTGAAGCAGAGTGTTTCGGGGAAGCGATCGTTTCGGCCGAGCTTGAGCACCCGAGAGACTGCAGAATGGTATGCCTTCTTTTGTCTACTGTTTTTCATTGTTCTTGGAAATTCATGATTCTGCAGTTTGTGATAGCACCAGGCATGGATGTTTTTGCCACTTCTTTTAAGTCTACATGGTTATGGATCGAAAAGATTTTATGTTCATCAAATTGTACGTTTATTAACTTAAGGAACCATGTGTCCATTAAGCTCTGATGATCTACTGATCTACCATGATCTTCATAATTTTAAAAATTTATCCTAATGAACACCTTACATTTAACATAAAAGTTTGTACACCTTTTTTCATACTAATTAATTATCAAAATATGCATAGAAAACAATTTATGTATATCTGTATTTTTATTGTATTTATCTCATATCAATCATGAATATACACTTACGTTAGCAAAATGTAGCAAGTTAGCAGATCCCACCCTCTTTTTTTAAGCTAAACCTCTATAAACACTGATGTTGTTGTGCAATTGATAACCCAAGATATACATAGTATTCTTATATAAGATAAAAAAAATTTATGAAACAATATGAGACCACCACCGTAAAAGGTGGGGGTGTGTCAACACATTAAACTTGATTGGTCATCATGTTAATCAAAGTGTACTAATGATACACACATAACATATTTGACTTGTTTAACATTTAGGACTTTTTTATATATAAATATAAAATAATCCCGTATTGTCAAAATACCACCGTGAAACTCTTTTACCACCAATATCTTTAATAAATATTAAATTATCCATGAATGCATGCCTTTTGAGAGATTTTTAATTTTACAAGAATACTCTCGAAAGAGTATTCATGTACAATATAGACCATTTTGAAAGATATTGTTAAAAATAATTATATATATATTTTTTGCTTGGTGAATAATTATATATCAGAGGTATTTTGATCAATTGATATTTCTTTAAATGTTAATACACGAACAAAATATTATTTCCATGAAGTTATACATATATACATAAAGAAAAGTGTCGATGTGACACTTTTTCACAGAACCTAACGCATGATATGAATATCTAATAGAACATATATTCTACTATTATCTTAGTATATGTTTTATTATGATAAACGTAAAAATGTATGCAATTAATTCGTTCTAGGGTGTATTTCATTTTCTTATAAAATATATCTTTTAACAGAAAAAAAAGTCTTTAAGGATTAAAAAAGTATTCAATATGTAAAAATGACAAGTGTGACCCATGATGTAAGATCTCTAGAGCAGGACTGGGAGGCAAATCGACCGCGGATTACGCCGTGGTCCCCTGAGGTCCTGATCTGTAGACCCTCAGTCCCTCACCAACATCAAAGTTGCTTTACAATATATATAATGCAAATACCACTCGATCGTTTTCCAACATAAGTGAGACAAATATAATAATTTCACTTTTGATTTCTCCCCACCACCATCTTTTCCAGTTAAAGATACCAATCTGTTTTAAATTTTCGGAGTCTGTTTTACAATCCCGTCTGTAGTTTAAAGATAGAACTAAACGGCTTATGCATTCTACTATTCTAGTGTAATATATGTTCATCTAATGTGGTGCATAAAAATCTGATTGAGATCTATATAACCCCCTACATTTTTTTAAAATTCATATAACCCCATTGAAAACATCTAGTAAATCCAAATAACCCCTTAAATAAAATTTTCGTTGACAGAAGATGAATATTTTGTGAATATTTCATTTGATTAACCTTGGCTGAAAACACAATATACTAAAAAACTTCTACAATGTGTTAAAATGCAAGAAATCATATGAAAATGACTATATTACCCTCTCTGGATATATTATAAAAGTAGGGGAAAATCGTGATTTACAGATGATTTTTTTCACATTCTTAACGCATTGTAGAGTTTTTTTTGGTATACTGTGCTTTCTACTAGGGTTAATTAAACATAATATTCACAAAATATTCATCATCTGTAAATGTAACTTTTATTCAGAAAGTTATTTAGATTTTGTAGGTGTTTTCACGGGGTTATATAGATTTTAAGAAAAGTCAGAGGGTTATATGGATTTCAGTAAGTTTACAGGAGGGTTATATGGATTTTTCTTAAAAATAAAATATACACTAGTTTATTAAAATATATACTTAATGTTTTATAATAATATATACTTTATTAAGTGAGTATATATATCAAAAGAAAAAAAAAATCAAACATTTGAGATTGCAGACGTGGCTTGTTGAATGTAGCATTTTCCTTTCATGGAAGTTGTAACCCCTACCAAAAAAAAAAAAATGAAAACCTCCTGCAGGCCACTCTCTGATGTATCCAGCGATCTCACCGTCGAAGTCGGCACGACAAACTTTTCACTTCACAAGGTTAAATTTCAAAAATCTCTTCACAATCCCATCAAGTCAATTTCATTATCTCATTGTGACAATCCCATTTATTTCCTATTGCAAGACTATAACAATTTCCTATAATTTTTGTCACATACAAGTCTCATATTGAAAAATGATACAGTTCCCTCTAGCATCTCGGAGCGGGAAGATACGAAAGCTCCTATCTGAAGCAAGAGACTCAAAAGTAACAAAAATAGCCCTCGACGCCGTCCCGGGGGGACCGGAAGCGTTCGAACTGGCGGCGAAGTTCTGTTACGGTGTAAACATCGAACTCACCCTCTCAAACGTCGCGATGTTGCGATGCACATCTCACCATCTAGAAATGACAGAAGACTTCTCAGAGAAGAACTTGGATCACCGAACCGAAGCCTTCATCAACGACCAAGTGATCCCAAACATCCCCAACTCCATATCCGTCCTCCACCGATGCGAGGCGCTCCTCCCCGAAGCCGAAGACATCGGCCTCGTCGACAGACTCGTCAGCGCGATCGCCTCAAACGCCTGCAAAGAACAGCTCACCTCGAGCTTGTCGAGGCTCGAACACAACCGCGCCCCCACCGAAACAACGTCGGATTGGTGGGGCAAGTCGCTTCCCATACTTTGTCTGGAATTCTTTCACAGGGTGATGTCCGCGGCGAAATCGAAAGGCCTGAAACAGGAGACGACGATCAACATATTGATCGACTACGCCCACAAGTCCCTCGAAGGGTTCGTCATCGTCCGAGACGACGTCGATTCGGAGTCCTCGAAGAAGCGTAGACTCGTGGTGGAGACTATTGTCGGTTTGCTTCCAAGCCGCCCGGTTCCGATTATTTTGCTATCAGGTCTGTTAAAGATCGCCGCCACTTCTTTGGCCTCCATGGCTTGCAGGGCTGATCTAGAGAGGCGGATTGGGCTCCAACTAGACCAGGCGATCGTCGAGGACGTTCTCGTCCCGGCGAACCACAATGCGAGCAATTACCCGTTGTACGACACCGACTCGATGTCGAGGATCCTCTCCGCCTACCTCAATCTCGACGAGGAAGTCGACGAAAGCGACGACTATGACGACAGCCCGAGATCGCCCAAGCTCAAGAACTTGATTTTCAAGGTGTCGAAGCTGCTCGACAGCTATCTATCAGAGATCGCGCAGGATTTGAACTTGGCGCCTTCGAAGTTCGTCGCATTGGCGGAACTTCTTCCGGATCATGCAAGAGTTGTCACTGATGGGTTATACAGAGCAGTTGATATCTTTCTCAAGGTATACCATACCCAATTCAATGCTAAAGATCCAATTCTGAGATTCTAATCTTTGGGTATTCTCAGGTGCATCCGAACATCAAAGAATCCGAGCGGTATAGGCTTTGCAAGACCATCGACTGCCAAAAACTATCTCAAGAAGCATGTACACACGCCGCCCAGAATGAACGCCTGCCCGTGCAGATGGCGGTGCAAGTCCTCTACTTCGAGCAAATCAGACTCCGAAACGCTATGAACGGTGGACACGAGCAGTTCTTCTTCGGCTCGTCGAACTTTCCGTACCCACAAAGATCGGGGAGCGGTCCGGGGAGTGGCGCGATTAGTCCGAGGGACAATTACGCGTCGGTGAGGCGAGAGAACAGGGAGCTGAAGCTGGAAGTGGCGAGGATGAGAATGAGACTGACTGATTTGGAGAAGGATCATGTCACCATGAAACAGGAGCTCGTTAAATCGAACCCCGCAAATAGGATGCTGAGGTCCTTCACTAGAAGGTTGGGTAAGCTTGGTTTTCTGTTTCGGATGCGAGAGGTGAAGCCCAGGGTGTCTGGGGTTGGTCTGGAGAACAGGTTTTTGTTTCAGAGGAGGAGACGCCACTCTGTTTCTTGATCATGGTGGGCATTGTACGAGTGTTTGGGAATGCTGTTGGTGGTGAGGATGGGATCGTTGTAGTGTGCTACAGGCTCCTTCTGTAGCAATCAATGCACTGTTGCCATGTGTACGCTCTTACGGTAAGAGATTGTCCTCTACTCACCCATTATGAAAACAGAGTTTCTTATCAGTATGAGTTTACACGTGACGACAATGCATTGATTATTACAGGGAGGAGTTTGTAGTGTGCTACACACGATCCTATCACGTTGGTGGTGTTTGATCTCTTGATCACAAGGAGAATGGGTTGTTTTTTATAGGGATTTGTATGGATTGTACAGAAGTTTGTGAGGTAGCAAATGGGATTCATTGGAGCCCGACAGTTACTAACGTGTAACAAACTAAAATCGCGTTTGGGCTGATTTTGCATTTGAAAAGCTTTCAACTTTTGTGTCTCTATCTCATTCATCCTCTTTTTCAATGTAATTTTTGAAAATCTGAGTTTGGAAAGCAAGATTATGAGAATCTCTGCATCCAAAGTCATCCTTAGGCTCATTGCACATAAATAAGTATCGAAGAAGCTTGCAGCTCTTTTTTAAGTTTGTAACTTGGTGGTCTTTTATAATAAAAATCTCCTTCTCTCTGTTCTTTCCCAAAGTCTTCAACTTCTTCATATTCTGTCAATGACACTACAACAGCATTTTATATCAGAGTTTGCACAAGTTTTTCTGATATTATCACCATTAAACATCAGTATTTAGTTCAAAGCCTGCAAACCTGACCCGCTTAGCTTAGACACGTAGAGTCAAATCCTAACCCAGGCCTGCAAGCAAGCCGGGTCAAACCAGGCCCAAACCTCATAGTGAGGCCAAGGCCCGACCCACGGGCCAGCCTTCAGCGGGCTTGGGTTCTACCCATTGGGCCAGCTCGGCCAGGACCCACTAGCCAAAAAAAGCCCGTGGGCATGAGCTCAGGTCAGCCTGGCCCATCCTATCAAGGATACTTGATCACCATATCAGTAAAAAAATGATGTGTTCAACCCCTTGTGCACATCCTCTCATCACACGCACGCGCGCACACACTGTGAACAGATCACAGCCTCACACACATGATAACAAACATATATCTTATATCTACGTGCGCCTAACATCAAGTGAGGTTCCTCTTCAGTCTTCACAGGGGATCAAATATCCTCCCTCACAAGAGCTTCTTAGGCTACATGTTTAAGAAGATGCGCATATTTTCTGTTGAGTAGATTATAATATGGTTTGGGGTCTTTGGGAATAGTACTCCAACATTGAAAGTTGAGAAAAATTATTCTCACTTTATTTATTGGCCCACTAATTAAGTGGTGTCTTGAAAAAAATAAAAAGAAAAGTGCACCACCTCATTATCTAACAAAATATATAAAATATAAAATGTCTTATAGAATATATACACTATATTTGTTCCATTGGAGTATTTACTTCATATTTTGTGAAATGAAATATTTAATTGGATAAGTATATACTTAATAAAAAAAATTTAAAGTGTGTTTGGCCTATAAAAGAGATTACATTAACGATTATGTAACATATTTCTATTAAATGATATGCAGGAAGAGCAACTAGTGTTAAAACATCTGATTATCCCTGAAGGTCGGATGAGGTTTTGGTTACTTTGGACGTCTTGGACTACAGAAAATGATAGGTCGATCAAATTAAGCATGGACGATTATACAGTTGATCATTCCTATAGTCCTAACTGAGTATGTGAAATATTTATTTGAAAATATAGAAATGTATGTATGATCAGTCCATTTAAGTATTTACTTATTTTTGTAAGAATGTATTTTAATATTAGAAAATATATATTTCATACAAATTTAAAATATATTAGGATTGTAAAAGTAAATGTAGGATTGATTGTATGTAACATCTTGGAAAGAATGCAAAATGAAAGTTTTTCCTTCTTTCTTTTTTCTCTCAAAATCTCGTAGCCCTGGTTTGGATATGGAATAGGGGTCGGAATATCCTATAATGAATGGGAATTATGGATTTTGATTGTTTGGTAGCCTTGAATACCTAAGGATAAACTATGCCACAATAAATTGGAATAAAGTGATATATGGATTTTAACTAATCCTTGTAATTAAAGTTATTCTAGGTTATTCCACCCAAAAAAATATGTGGGCCCACTGTCAAATCAACTATCATCACCTCTTATAAATCACACGTCAAATCAACTATCATTATTTTTTCACCTTTTATAAATCATGTTCCACATTTTATTCACATTTTATACAAGCAACAAAACTTTATTATTACGTTTTTCAAATAGAATAATTCAAAATAAAATTAAACAAGAAATTATTTATTCCACTGATATATCCACTTATGCTAGAATGACTGTATACCCAAGCGTGGAGTGAGCAGAATCTGTTGGGATGAGCGAAGGGGTGGCGCGACAGGCAAAAACGAGGCTATGCGTGGGCTCTGGCATGTGACGGAGTGGGAAAACGGAGCTGCACGTGGACGAGGCGGTGCATGGACAGGGCTGCGCTTATATATGGAGTGGCCTACAACGGACGGTGGCGCGCTAGGACGGTGCGTGGGAATGACAACATGCGGGGACAACGGCATGAACAATGCAATGGAGACAATGGTGCAAACAATGGTGTGACAAACATCGAATCTCAAGGAAGAAAGAGGTCCGAGGAAGAGAAGAAAGAAAAAATTTAAGAGTTAGGAGGTGAGATCTCAGAGAGTCTTTGATACCATGTTAGAATCAGAGAAACAAAGAATAATAAAACTTAATTCTATTAGAGTGGGACTAAATCCCTTTATAAAATAATACAAGACAATGTTACACGCGTGACACAATAATACAGTACATATGTAATCTAACAGATTCAATCAATAGTTTTGTAGAGGGCATAGAAAAATCTTCATATTGTTATATGCAGATTTTTAGAGTTTTATTGTATCTTGGAAGTGTGTAGTCTGAATCATTTAACAAACTCAATATTCTAAGTGAGGACAAATAACCCTTTAAGGAAAGCGACTTGCACCTCAAAATTCATGTTCTTCTATAAATTCTTATAGTTACAATTATAAAATTTATGTCAACCAATAGTTATGTAATTCGGTTGATCCCCAAAAATTTTCATATTCTCCTTTTTTTTTAAATAATCACTGAAAAATTGTCTCTACGGTCTCAAATTTGTTGTGCACTCACTTAGAAAGCCATATAATATGGCTTAGCACTGTGTTACAACAAAGGCAAGCTGTGACCATTTTATTCTAACAAGGTATATATGGAACCTGAGTATATCCATAAAACCTTTGTATCATAGATAGTTATATATGTAGCTAGATAGATAGGGCATGCAGCAGAGAACCAGCAGCATATCTCATGGACTACGGAGGCACTCCAAAGCACAGTTGCTGGCTTCCTCACCGCATGCCTCGATGCAATTCAGAACCGGAGGAGCGGTTGTGCATGCCTCGGTGCAATTCACGAATGCCCTCTTACAAGCTAACAAGCATGCTGTCACATTTTGCGATTGAGGGGACGGGGCAGGGGCGGGAGCCGTTCCAGGTTGCGCTTGAGTGGTGGAGGCCATCGCGAACACGACGAGCATCGCGATCACAAACGCTGCCTGAAACTTAGCCATTGGAAAGCAAGAAAAGGAAGGGACTACCAAAGAATTGTATGACAATGTAAGAAGAGAAGTGTTTGGTGTGAGGAGGAACTGATTTGGAGGGGTTTATATAGAGATTTTAGGATGGTTGAGATGGTTAAATTAAATGATGCTACATTTGAAAATCTATGATTTCTAGTACTCTAATTGCAAGAGCAGGACCACACTAAGATGCTGGAATTCCACCCCTATAATTAACTTGCCTCTTTCAAAGGGCTCATGAAGTTACTATTGTTGGGAAGGTGATTCGCAGAAGCCAACAATAAACCCAAGATTGAATACAAGAACGAAATATCACATCACCCGAAGAACACAAGATATACGTGGTTCGGTCTAGGGCTACATCCACATGGCAGAAAACAGATAATTCATTTTAATAGTTGAGATACATTAAGAGACTCACAAACTCTCTCAATGGATTAACCTCTCTTAGAACCCTCTCAAACTTCTCTTAGGATCTCTACATCGTATAATGTCTTGCATAGTCTTGCTATGAAACCCTTAACGATATTTATAGAGATAAATAACTTCCTCTCTAAGTAATCTTTTAATTAAAAAACAAATATTGTTTCCTATTTTAGGAGATTAATTTTAAATATTAATTAAAATTAAATCTTAATTAATATTTTATCAATTAGGTGTCCATTCTAATATGATTTTATAATGGCCATTTGATGTGATAAACCACGTCAAGACATAATCCCAAGAACTATTTCATTATTTTTCCTAAGATTCAACATAAAAGAAATGTTATCATGCGATTAAACTTGACCAAAATAAAGACTTCACTCGTAACTCTGGCGGCTTTAATACAGTTGCACAACATATTTGATTGTAGTATACAATCTATTTTGTTCAGATTAATAAATGCATAAGACGAGCTATTGATATGTGGCTAGTATGTAAGAAAAGAAGAAAAAGGAGTATGTGGTTTAATTTTTTGTGTTTCTATCTCTTCTTCATCTTCATCAATTAGATGTGAACATTGAACATTATTAATGTAGATAATCTAGGAGTTGTAATCATGATTTTGATGTAGATAATCTAGGAGTTGTAATCATGATTTTGATGTAGATAATCTAGGAGTTGTAATCATGATTTCGGAAAAGAATGGATCCTCAAAATGATGGCCGCACATATGAAATGTTTCTTGTGTGATTTGAATATGATCAAATATTTGAGGGGAACTCTTGGGCTTGGTCAGCTCCATCTCGTCCTCGATCACTTCATCAATGATTTGTGGAAGGTTAGAATCCTCAATCTCTTCATCAAAGATAGGTGGAAGACACCCCTCTTTAATCTCTTAATCGAAGATAGGTGGATGGCTCACCTCTACAATATCTTCATCGACTATTGGTGGAAGGTTCGCCTCTTTGAATAGGTTGTCAAAATAACCATCAACAGACTCCACGTCCACAAATTGTAGAGTTGTTGGTCGTTTTTTATGTCGCATAAGCGTCATCATCTTGTTCATTTGTTTGGTTAACGCATCAAATCGTGCATCCATAGGATGAATGAATTGTTGTGCTATGTTGCGGTTGTATGGCTCTCCAATGTGAACCTTGTGTGGAACCGGATGTCTTTTTTATGGTATTTTTTTTCTTCTCTCTCTCTCCTTTTTTTGTGGTGGACTAGAATGAAAAGATTAATATAGGGGGTTGGGCATTTTGGAATAAAAATTTGGGTGTCAGGACTTAAATGAATTTTTTCCTTTTTTTATTTAATTTGAAAAAGTGTTGTGTGAATGTGATGAGATGTAATGGATTTTTTATTTTGGGTTTGGGGTTGTACGGAAGGGGATGGGATGAGATTTTTTTTTTTTTTTGTAGATAAATGGAATAAATCATGGATTACCTCGACGAATCGACGAGGCATTGATACTAACTAATGCAGCGTATAAATATGCTCTTCTGCGGATTCGATCAAATATGTGAAATCTGAAAGCCCAATGATATTATGGATTCTTCAGGATGAATTTCAAGGCTTTGGCTATTCACCACAAAAAAACAAAACAAAGTAAAATAATAACCTCTAATAATCAAAACTTCATTAATCATTTAGTTTATAGGTCTATTTATAGTTTTTAGACTAGGGAATCCTTAACATAGTAGGATCTCAACTGATTATCTAAATCTGTAAATTAGGATCCTAACAGATTATCAAATCTATAAAAATCACAAAAAACAACAAATAAATCATTATTTAATCCTAACTAATATTCAAATTTGAATTCAAATCAAAATTTAAAATTCAAATCTAAATATAGATATTAAAATAATAGAATAAATCCTAACAAACTCAAAACTCATTAAAATTGTAAATGAACCATAATCATCCATTTAATAATTCTCTATGTCGATCGAACAATCTATGATCGTGTTACATCAAACTGAGTCTAACATTTTCCTTGTAACAAACATCTATCTATATTACTAACCAAAAGTGTGTTGAAGTTATCATGTTTGTTTCTCTGTGTGTGTGTAACATTTTCATTTTTTAATTTTATCCTTATTTATTTATGATATTTGATTTTATATTAAATGATAAAAATGGAAAATACATATTTTAATATTTTAGTGGATAAAATGAGATATTCATCAAATCTATATTTTTAATACTTATCTATATAATATATTGAAAGAATGGTGGTGATCATGATAAATAAATAATTTCATATTAAATATGAGTTTCAACGTTTGAGCTCATTTTTCATCATGAAATAATCAATTTTAAGAAAAATACATTTCATAGACATAAATATATATAAAAAATCTCTTTCCAACTAGCTATTGATCGCCACAATCATAAAAAAAATTTTTATCTGTTCGAGCGATATTTTTAGTTTGAGAGTTTCAAGTGAGGTATTTTTATAACATGGGGTCGGTTGAGGGGTTATACATGCAAGATATTAATTTTCAGTAATAATATATCTTTTTTATGTGTAATTGCATAATGAATTATATAAATGATTTATTTAATCATTATTAAAATTTTCATTATATCGTGTGTGTGTGTGTATATATATATATATATATATATTATATTATATTGTGTATAAATGAATTGAAAAAAATTTAAGGTATTGGTTACGGACATCTTTTTTAAAATATTTTTTTAATTTTACACGTATATCGTGCGTGGTGAAAAACTAGTATATATCTAAGTGCGTCTAATATCAAGAGCTAGAGGTTCCAGATATCCCCCCCTCACAAAAGCTTCTTGGGCTGAATGTGAAAAAAGATGGGCATGTTTTCATGGGGAAGACCACTTTTTAATATGTATCATTAAGTAAAAATTTATAACCTGTATGACCACTAGACATCTTTTGCTTATGAAAAGATTTTATGATACCAAGCACTTGAATTGGTTATATCTTTAGTGACGAGTGCTAGCTGTTGAACATAGTTTCTTTTCCCGCCTCAATTCTAGTTTTATATGTTTCGTTATCACCATATATTCATATTAACAAGGTATGTATATGTGCGTCGATAGAATTTTTTTTATATTTTCTATAAATGCATTCATGCAATTCATTGTAGTATATATTTCATTTTTTTATATTTTTTAATAATGTATACTTTAAAAAAAATCAAAACACGTGTAAACCAGAATTGAGGCTCAAAAAAGGCTACATATATAAGAGTGCTGTTACACTTAGTTTTTTTCTCAGTCCAAAACATAGTCCTATATACCACATTAGAAATCCAGTGAAACATATACCTCGTTAAATATTGTATATACCACATTAAATATTTTCTTACACTTACTAAAAATTGGTTCATTCAATTCGAAATGGAGTTACAAGCATTTTTTATCAAAGCATATACTATACCTTATTAAATGATGTTTACTATTTTTAAAAAATGAAAACATATGAGGTCTGTGTTTTGATTGGTAAATGTGACTGAGTCTATCATTTAACTATATATAATTATCCATTTGTGACCCAACCAAAAATTCAGCTATAATTACATTGGTTCATCTATGTTACACTTCGACATACACTTGGTAGATACTTGATCATCTAACATAATATATGAAATGTCTTGTAGAATATATACACAATATATACTCATTTTATTTGAGTATTTACATTACTTTTTTATTGTATGAAGAACTTTTGGATAAATATATACTTGATAAAAAACTAAAATGTGTTTGGCCTATAAAACTTATTGTATTAACAATTATGTATTACATATATATATATATTTCTATTAAATGTAATGTTATCCCGGTGGAGCAACCAGAGTCAAATATTGTGATTATCCCCAAAGGATGAGTTTATGGTTTCTTTGGACGTCCCGACTTACACAAAATGATGGGTTAATCAATTAAGCATGAATGCTTATGCACTTAACCATTTCTGCCGTCCTAACTCAATATGTGAAATATTTATGTATGATCATCTATTTAAGTATTTATTTATTTTTGTACAAATATGTATTTTATTAGCAAATATATATTTCATAAAAATTTAAAATATATTGTGCTCGAAAAAGTGATTGCAAAAATGATTGAATATAATAATTTGTTAATAAGTGTAGAGTTAGACTTGAATGGTTAAGGCAGAAGTTTTGTAAAGTGACCACAATACGCTAAAGCTTCATATAATGGTCATAACTGTCTAATAAACACCAAAATAATCATATGTAAACTTTTGATGTTAACAAAAATAAATTAATAAAATTTGAAAATATTTATAATATTTTTATACTCATGAATAATTAATAAAATTATTGAATAGATTGTAATATATTTAAAGTCTTTGGAAATAGTCCAACATTAGAAGTAAGAAAATGTTTTTTCACTTTTTATATATTGGTTCATTTATAGAGTGATATCTTAAAAGGACAAAAGGGAAAATGGTCTATACAAGCGGCATGGGCACAGTATTAGGCAGACTTAGCATTTTGTAATTTTTTTACTCATTATTTTTTCTGAATTTTTTTCTTTTTAAAATTTGAATTGGGTGGACAACAATCCCTTCCTCCAAAGACTTGCATCCCTTCATAAATTTTTTACGAATTCTTAATCTTGGGATACAATCAATCAAGAAAATAAAATAAACAAATTGAAAGAACGACATAAAATTTACATGGTTCGACAAATTTTGCCTACATCCACGGAGCACATCAAAGATCAATATATGATTAACGCGTGAAGTTTTTACAATGGTCACGTCGAAAAAAAAAACCCTAGAACTTAATGAAAAATATGAGAAGCCATTTTATACTAGTATTTCATTAAGAAAAAAATGTCAATAAAAAAAAAGACACCCTAAAATTTTTATACTAGCATCTCGTCCTCCGTCTGACTCTGCATAGCGCCAACAATAAGTACATTATCAGGCTCCACAATATAACAAAATTCACCAATAGACACCTGATCTTCTGCGAATAACTGAAATTCTGAAAGGTTGCAAAGGCAACCCCTCATGCCCTATATAAATATGTTCATTGAATAGATTCAATAATCAGTTTCAGCAGTTTTTAGAGTGCATTGAAAAATATTCAAGTTGTTATCTGCTAATTTTTCGAGTTTTGTTGTATTATGTAAGTATTTGGTCTGAATCCTCTATCGAACTCTGTATTTTGAGTGAGAATAATTAACACTTTAAGGAAAGTGATCACTCGCCCCTCAAAACCCTCATTCTTTTTCTGTAAATTCTTTTACAATTATAAAATTCATGTCAACCAATAGTTATGTAATTCGATTGACCCCCAAAATTTTTCTTGTTATCCTTTTTTTAAAATAATCACTGAAAATTTGTCTCTACGGTCTAACATTTGTTGTGTACTCACTTCCATCTACTCATAAATCTGGATTAAATTAACCAAACTAATTAAAAGTAACAACAAAAATATTATTCAGCTATATATGGTGGATGATTTTCAAACACTTGTGGTGTCATGGAAGCATCGATGTATTGATATTTGATAGATAGAAAATCATATAAACTAAGGCTTAGCACAGTATAAGCTGTGGCCTTTTTATTCTAACAAGGTATAAATGGATGAGTATTTAGTATTTATAGATAGTCATATAGATAGCTAGATAGATAGGGCATGCAGCAGAGAACCAGCAGCATATCTCATGGACTACGGAGGCACTCCAAAGCACAGTTGCTGGCTTCCTCACCGCATGCCTCGATGCAATTCAGAACCGGAGGAGCGGTTGTGCATGCCTCGGTGCAATTCACGAATGCCCTCTTACAAGCTAACAAGCATGCTGTCACATTTTGCGATTGAGGGGACGGGGCAGGGGCGGGAGCCGTTCCAGGTTGCGCTTGAGTGGTGGAGGCCATCGCGAACACGACGAGCATCGCGATCACAAACGCTGCCTGAAACTTAGCCATTGGAAAGCAAGAAAAGGAAGGGACTACCAAAGAATTGTATGACAATGTAAGAAGAAGAGAAGTGTTTGGTGTGAGGAGGAACTGATTTGGAGGGGTTTATATAGAGATTTTAGGATGGTTGAGATGGTTAAATTAAATGATGCTACATTTGAAAATCTATGATTTCTAGTACTCTAATTGCAAGAGCAGGACCACACTAAGATGCTGGAATTCCACCCCTATAATTAACTTGCCTCTTTCAAAGGGCTCATGAAGTTACTATTGTTGGGAAGGTGATTCGCGGAAGCCAACAATAAACCCAAGATTGAATACAAGAACGAAATATCACATCACCCGAAGAACACAAGATATACGTGGTTCGGTCTAGGGCTACATCCACAGGGCAGAAAACAGATAATTCATTTTAATAGTTGAGATACATTAAGAGACTCACAAACTCTCTCAAGGGATTACCCTCTCTTAGAACCCTCTCAACCTTCTCTTAGGATTTCTACATTGTATAATGTCTTGCCTAGCCTTGCTATGAAACCCTTAACGATATTTATAGAGATAAATAATTTCCTCTCTAAGTAATCTTTCAATTATAAAACAAATAATATTTCCTATTTTAGGAGATTCATTTTAAATATTAATGAAAATCAAATTTTAATTAATATTTTATCAATTAGGTGTCCATTCTAATATGATTTTATCATGACCATTTGATGTGATAAACCACATCAAGACATAATCCCAAGAACTATTTCATTATTTTTCCTAAGATTCAACATAAAAGAAATGTTATCATGCGATTAAACTTGACCAAAATAAAGACTTCACTCGTAACTCTGGCGGCTTTAATACAGTTGCACAACATATTTGATTGTAGTATACAATCTATTTTGTCCAGATTAATAAATGCATAAGAATTGATGTGTTGCTAGTATGTAAGAAAAGAAGAAAAAGGAGTATGTGGTTTAATTTTTTGTGTTTCTATCTCTTCTTCATCTTCATCAATTAGATGTGAACATTGAATATTATTAACTCATTTTCTTTTCGTTCCTTTCGTGACTTGTATCTAACTGATCATAATTTAAATTTGGAAAGAACATGAATTTTTTTTTTTTTGCTTTCTTTTCCTCTCAACATCTCTTCTCGACGCATATGTTGGGGTTTAATTTGTCAATGAAGCAGTGATGTGGGGGATTTATAGGTGGGCAGAACCCCCCCCCCCCTCTCATCCACATTATGAATGACATTGCAATATGGCTCTCTCCAATTCATCCGTTAAGAATTATCTTAGATGATGAATTGATGATGATGATTATTATTATTATAATAATTATTATTATTATTAACCAATGTTCTTCGAAATGGTGATGAAATGGAGGTCCAACTCCTTGAATGTGTGTGCTCCTTTAAGTTTGTAACTTTGTGGTCTTTTGTAATAAAAATCTTCTCTATTCTTCTGCAAAGTCTTCAACTTCTTCAATGACACCATATATAGCATCATTTTATATCATAGACTGCACAAATTTTTTTGATATCATCACCATTAGGCACAGGACCATGACAATATTTTGGTGTGGGTGACATTAATTATTAATGTAGAAGTTTTTTTTGTTTTATTTGATATAATTATTTTATATGTCAAATAATGACATATTCAAAAGACATATATTTGCAAAAAAAGAAATTTTTTTTTATTAAAGTTAAGTATTTTGATTTTTAAGAATAAAAATGATATTTGAACTCATTTTACATCTTATATATAACAAAATTTATATTTGAAACTACCAATTATTTTTAGTCGCATATATGATAACGTAGTATGTTATTGCGTATCATAGTATATGAAATAAAAAAATCAATTTTTTCGCAATAAAAAAAATATAGTAGTGTATCTCAGTATATACATCATTTCATATAATAGCATATACTTAAATAGAGAGTGCATAATTTTTTAAAAAGGAAAAATGACGTGGACTACAAACGAGGCTGGACATATCATTTTTTTTCAGCCTCAATTCCAGTTTCATATATGTCGATAGAAAATCACTTGAGCATAAACTCACATTAACGATGTATGTTTCAATAGAAATTTTTCACATTATCTATTAATGCATTCATTCAATTTATTAGAGTATAACATGCATCATTTTTTTATAAAAGCATGTATCTCATTAGATGGGGTATATACTATTTTAAAAAAACTTAAAACATGTGTAGACTGAATTGAGACTAAAAAAGAAACTATAAGTAACATTATCTTAATATATATCATAAATAACAAAAAAAAATACAAAATCTGGGCCGGACTATAGCTCGGCCCAGCCAACCTTAGGCCCGCCTCTGATTAGGCATCTCCATTTAGTTTCAATGCCTGCAAACCTGACTTGCCTAACATAGACCTGCCAAATCTCTGCCCGGGCTTGCAAGCAAACCGGGTTGAACCAGGCCCGAGCCTTAGAGTGAGGCCCAGATTGTTAGATTCAAAAACTCCATGATTGAAGTCACAGCAAAACACAGGATCACATCTTAATAGGTATGGAAGAAGACAATCCAAGTATAGAGACATATATACCTTCTTTAAAGAAATGAAAAAGGGTTCCTAGCTCTTCTCTTCTTTTAAACTTCTTGTTAAAAAAAATGAGTATGGATTATGTTTACAAAATAGTATATATAAATAATAGAAATATAGTATAGAAAAACACAATGAAGAAGAACAATAGTACTGGGGTTGACGAATTTCTTCTGATGAAGGCTAGACTAGAGTTGGACTCTATATCCTTAAGACAATAATCACCTGACACAGGTGCTCACGGATCTGGCGATTGCCTCCCAGGATACAATGACCGAACTGCTTACGGTAGCAACACTTCAAACTGTATGGACAGCGAATCAACTCTGTTTTCACACTCTCTCTGTTTGCTGACAGAATGTATGCATTTAAATGAACTGTATTGGAGACTCGAATGCAGCCTATGAATGCCTATTACAATGAATGAACTGATGATTAACAATACAAATTTGGATGGAATTTATAGTGGTAAAAGTCAGTTGATGGGGTTGTTGGAGACACCCTTTGGACTGTTCAATTTTTATTGAAATAGAGTGTGAAGCACCCATTCATGCATGCAACTGTTAAGTGTATATGAAGCACCCACTCTAAACATCTTCTCATCAAAACATATACTCGTTAGATAATGTTTATTATTTTCAAAAAAGGGATAAGATATCCTCCCTCACAAGAGTTTCTTAGGCTGCATGAGAAAAAAAGAGGCATGTTTTCTTCGGTAAGAGCCACTTTTTTAGATCATACAAGCAAATTTTATAATCACTATGACCACTAGACATGTTTTGTAAATGAAAAGAATTTGTGATGCCAAGCAATTGAATTGGTTATACTGTTAGTGACGAGTGTTGTAGATCACGGTTTCTTTTTCAGTCTCATTTTCAGTCTCATATGTTTCATTAGCTCCATAAATTCGCATTATTAACAATGTATATATACATGCTTCAGTAGAAAAAAAATTTGTTTTTTATAAATGTATTCATACAATTCATTGAGTATATAATTTATTTTTTTATAAAAATATGTAACTCATTATGCTATTTTTGAAAAAATCAAAACGTGTGTGAACTGATAAAATGTAAAATTATATATTATTGACATCCAAAAATTCACCCTAATTGGGTGCGGATAAACCCACCACCCATATTATTAGCCCCACACCCCATTATTACTGAATAACCACACTATGTCTTTTCAAAATAATTTGTTGATCCCACTGCCCTGTCACTTCCCACCGCCCAATACTTCACACTACCCTAGAAAGAAAGGATTCAACTATTCCACCACCCAAATCAAATGCATAGAACCCCACATCTCGTGCTTATCTTGGATTCTATTTTAGGGTATGTTTGGCAACAAATGGGTTGAATTGATCTTTCTGATAGAACTTTATGTATAATCGATAAAATACTAAACAAAAATTTATATATAACAAATCAAATTCATAATGAAAATTTAGTCAAGATAACATAGATATATAAAAAAGAACATATAATAAAGCACTACTAAAGTTGAGTCTTCCAATGTTCAAGAATAGTTTGTTTTTCTTTGCACTCAAAATTGTATTTTTATGAAATGAAACTGTATAATTCTACCTTATTTAACAAACAAATCAAATGACATAAATGAAAAATTTTTAAAAAAAATTCAAAAAATATTAGAAAAATATTTCAAAAGGTGAAAATCCAATCCAAACACGACATGTAAATAAAGAATTAAAAAATTCATTCTATGATCCTATGAAAACCATTGATTTTATTAAAGAAAAATAAAATAAAAAATGAAAGAAAATAGTAAAAATCTACCTTATTTCATAATCAAACATATCTAAAGGATACAAAAGCAACAAACAATTAATAAAATATCTGAAATAACGTATAAAAAAGGGTATTCCAAAAAATTTAAAAGAATTCACTTATTATCTCTTAAGATAATTCTTAGGTAAAAGATACAAAAGAATTCACTTATTATGTCCTATAAAATCTCTAATTCTTATTGGTTGTTCTAATGAAAGTGGGAAAACAACAAAGCCCACCGCACATAAATAAATAAATAAATAATCAAAGAACTGTGGATGAAAATAATAATATAATAGTTCATTAAAAAAGTTTGAAAAAAACAATTAATCATTGGATAATGTTACATCCAATCCTATTTTCAGCCTCAATTCCAGTATACATGTGTTTCGAATTTTTTAAAAATAGTATACATTATCTAATGATGTATATATTTTTATAAAAAAATGAAGTATATACTCCAATGAATTGCATGAATGCATTTATAAAAAATATAAAAAAATTATTTTAAACCATATGTCTTATTAATGTAAGCATATGCGTCGATAGAAAGGATTAGAATTGAGGCTGGAAATGAATCTGGGTGTAACAGCGCCCGGATGGGATTGTTTTTGGAAAAATCTGGGCCGGGCTATAGCCCACCCCTGCCCACATTCCCTGCCATTTCCCTCTCCCCGCAGCGGCCGACCACCTCCGATGCCCTGGTTCAAATAAAACCAAAATAAAGAGGTTGTGCTTGAATAGCTTATCATGTCTCCATAGAAAACATGTGTCAATCAAGTGCTGATGAAAGTTTGTTAAGTCATCCTTTGTTATCTAAACAGGGTGTATGATTGTAAGTGGATGTTTTTTTTTCATGTACGACATTCCAAATTTTATGTTCCTCTTGTTATCCAAATTTTATGTTCCTCTTGTTACATATTGATGTAGGAGAATTCTACTCAATTATAGATGGGTCAAATGCATTTATCAAATGTTTAATTTTATAAAAAATAAAGTGGAGCTCAAAACATGTTCAACAAGACCAACTCATGGTTTGACAATGTTAACCCAACACCTAGTCCAACAAGCTCATGAATATGGTCCATCCAAGGTTCTCTAGAAGTAGTTTTGATTATCTCTTAAGTGTTAATTGAGTCATTGAATTTCTCTAGAAAGATAATATTTTGTAAGTTGTGTTTTAAGCCTTGGAACATAACACATTCTTTTTAAATTATATTTTATATTTTATACTAAGTTTTATAAGTTTAGTCAAAATCTTATAAGTTGTAATATCTATTTTCAAGTTTTGGAATGGGTTTCTTTGGATTCTCTTGAGTGAAATTTTATCTCATATTCTTCTTCTTGTGTGAGTTGAAGTTGACGAGAATCAATCTCTTATGCTCCTTATGTTAGATCGTGATTGGAAGTGGCGAGCGTCCTCAGCTCTTATTCTTCTTTGTCAAATCGATCGATCCGTTTGAGGTGATGAGATCCCATCCCCATCCCCATCAAATGGTATCAGAGCTACGAGTGCTTAAATAAAAAATCGATCAGTGGTTTCTCCTAAATTTTTAAATATTTTAAATTACAACAACCACTGAATTACTGCTAATGAACTCCCTATAGAAAACCCATGCAGAAAACAAACTAGATACGATTGTGTACTATTGTTTACATTGATTAACCCTATTTATCCCCTGCGACACTTTCAAAGTTGGCAAATCAAACCCAGTTCGACCTCCCTTGACATATACGCGCTCCTCTTCCAGTTCTGTTTCTAAAATTAGTGTTGGCTTTTTAAATATTAAGGAATAGTTTGATAAAAGGATAAGTATTTAGTATAAGTTAGTCTAAATTATGAGGATAAAAAGATCATTATTTTTATCTATATTTACATTTGATAATGTATTTTGTTATCTCTATTTTTTTGTATTTTTATCCTTAACTTTGCATTTGGATCACATGATGTAAAATATAAGATAACTTTAAAAAAAATTTAAAATAACAAGTCTACCATGTTTATTAAAGGGGTACTAATATTATTGGTTTTGGTTTTAAGAAGTTTTCTGTTTTTGTTTTTTTGGAAGGACAATAATAAATGTTGTCCGTGTTTTATAAAATGAGTGTAAAAAATGAGGATAAAGTTTATTCCACATTTTAACTAGAACAAAATATCTTATTTTGGGAATAGAAATTATTTCAGTTGGCTCAAAAAATATTCCCACTTTTTCTCTTAAAGTGCGGACAATTGTCCATCTTTTATCCATTTTTTTTCTTATGTCATATGGGATAACATGTAATTTAATCCAATTATTTGCTTATTCCCAACCATTTATCTCAATATCAAACCAAGCCTAAAAACATTGATAAGTGACCAAAAATACATTTACCAATTGTTTTAGTTATCCAATCCATTTTTGTTCTCATCATTTCTGTTGATGGGAATATTCAATGGGACTTTTTAGATCCGTTGGGATTTATCAGTCAAACCTCACAATCAATTCGGCGGATGATCACTTAGCTTGTAATGATTCCTACTTCCTAGCATTCGTTTTGGAAGACTAGAAGGTACATTCAGCCTTGTTAACGTTGCAATCCAATTAATTGAGACGTTTTCAAAGGTATGTTTTTTTGTATAAATTGGCTTATATATATCTTTCATTCGATAACCTCCTCCACCACTTTTGCATGGCATGATATAACATGTATGACCACTTCCACTTGAGAGAAAGCAAAATAAAACAGTGAGAGCTAGCCCATCTTCTTCTTTAGATAGATCAAGACAAAAAGATCCCATCCAGAGGGTTCATCCTTATTTTTTCATTCATCTAAGAGTGCTTGATCCAACCGGATCTTTACTGTGAAATTTCATGTAGAGTGTTGTGTACACTTTAATTTTTTTCTCAGTCTAAAACACGATCCTATATATCGTGTTAGAAATCCAGTTAAACATATACATCATTAGAATATTGTATGTATCACATTAAACATTTTCTTACTCTTACTAAAAATGAGTTCATTCAACTCGAAATGGAGCGATATACACTTTTTATCAAAGCATATACCACATTAGACGATGTTTACTATTTCAAAAAAGATGAAAGCATGTGAAGGTATGAGTTTTGATTGACGAATGTGACTGAGTCTAACATTTTCATATATCCACAATTATCTATTTATTTCCTGATTTGGTTGTCTGAAAGGATTAAAGTATGTTTATTGTGATCTCTTCATAGCTCTCACCCTGGAAAAACAAAATCAAGTGGCCGTATATCTCTGTGGTAGAATCCATACAACCCTGTGCATGGGGGGCACTGTTCATTGACGACAAAGCCTAGCTCACTTTCACTTTTCAGGATATGCATTTTTAGCTCTACAGTTCTAATTTATTGATGCATATTAATATTATTTGATGTATGTGATATTTTTATTTTAGTGAGAAGTGAGAGTGAATGAGGGGGGAGAGAAAGCAACAAGGAGAAGAGAGATCTGAGAGGTATGGTGGTGGTGGATTTAGGGTTTCACCGCAGATTGTATTAATTGGGTGGTGAGTTTAGGTAAAAACGAAATTAGAGGTGGTGTACATGTGTTTAGTTAGGAGGTGGGTTTGGGTAACAAGGGTGGTGAGAATAACGGCTCCCTAACTAGATTAATTCACTTATTTTACACTTTTTATGGACACATCGATAGACATTCCATCATCTAACACAATATATAAAATGTCTTATATAATATATATACAATATGTATTTATTTCATTCGAGTATTTACTTCACATTTATGAAATGAAGTATTTAGTTGGATAAATATATATTTAATAAAAAATTAAAATGTGTTTGGCATGTAAAATTGATTGCATTAATGATTATGTGTAACATATATTTCTATTAAATGCTATCCCGGTGGAGCAACTAGAGTCAAACATTTGATTATCTCCAAAGGATGAGGTCACGGTTACGTTAGACATCTCGGCTTACGGAAAATGATGGGTTAATCAATTAAGCATGGACGCTTATACACTCAGTGATTTCCCGTATAGTCCTAACTCATAATGTAAAATATTTATTTGAAAATATCTCTACTATAAAAAATATAAAAACGAATGTATGATCAATCCATTTAAGTATTTACTTATTTTTGTAAAAATGTATTTTATTAGCCAACAATATATATTTCATGAAAAATTAAAATGTATATTGAGATTGTAAAAATAATTGCATGAATGATTGAATATAACATTATGTCAATAAACATATAGTGAGATTTGAATGGTTAAGGCCGAAGTTTTGTACAGTGACCACAATAAGCCAAAGCTTCATAAAGTGATCATAACCGTCTAATAAGCACCAAAGTAATTATATATATGTAAACTTTTGATTGTTAATAAAAATAAATTAATTAAATATGAAAATATTCACAATTTTTTTATATTCATGAATAGATAAAATTATTGAATGTATTGTAATATGTTATTGTGTCTTTGGGAACGATTTCACATTGGAAGTGAGAATGCGTTTTCGCTTTATATATTGGCTTACTTTATAGAGTGCTATTTTGAAAAGACAAAATAGAAAAGGTCTGCACACGTGGTGTGGACGATGCATTATTAGGCACACTTAGCATTTTGTAAATTTTTTATTGATTGTTTTGTTATTGGATTTTCTCTTTTAAAAATTTGAATTGGGTGGCCAGTAGACCCTTCTTACGAAGAATGCATCCCTTCAAAAATTCACCGGCAGATACCCCTTCTATAAATAACTGAAATCCTGAAAAGTTGCAAAGGCAACCCCTCAAGCCCTTATAAAGATATGTTCATTGAACAAATCCAATCATCAGTTCAAACAGTTTTGTAGTGTGCATTGGAAAATTTTCAGATTTGTTATATATCTGCAGATTTTCACAGTTTTGTTGTATCCTGGAAATATATTGTTTGAAACCTCTAACAAACTTAGTATTCTTAGTGGGGACAATAAACACTTTAAAAAAATGATTATTCACCCCTCAAAACTCAATACTCAAAACCCGTTGTTCTTCTTCTGTAAATTTCTTTTACGATTATAAATTTTATTTATGTAATTCGGTTGACACCCAAAACTTTCATAATTTTCATACTCCATTTTTAAAAAAAAATAATAATCACTGAAAAATTGTCTCTACGATGGTCTGACATTTGTTGTGTACTCACTTCCATCTACCCATAAATCTGGATTAAACCAAACCAAAAGGTAACAACAAAAATATTCAACTATATATGGAGGATGATTTTCAAACACTTGTGCTGTCATGGAAGCATAATTGTATTGATATTTGATAGATAGAAAACCATATAAACTATGGCTTAGCACAGTATGACAACAAAGGCAAGCTGTGGCCTTTTTATTCTAACAAGGTATATATGGATGAATATCATAGATGGGTTATATATATATATAGGTAGATAGGGCATGTAGCATTGAACCAGCAGCAGATCTCATGCTTTATGGAGGCACCCCTTGAAGCATTTGATGGCGTCGCTATTGCATGGCCTGCGGCAGTCCAGATACCGATGCGGGGGGGATTTTGGGCATTTCGACGTACAGCCCCGGAGAGTCCTAGCACAAGCTATGATGCATGCGAACTCATTTTGCGATTGAGGGGACGGGGCGGGGGCGGTTCCAGGTTGCGCTTGAGTGGTGGAGGCCATCGCGAACACAACGAGCATTGCGATCACAAACGCTGCCTGAAACTTAGCCATTGGAAAGCAAATGAATTAAGGGGCCAACTAAGAATTTGTATAACAATGTAAGAAGAGAAGAGAAGTGTTTGGTGTGAGGAGGAACTGGTTTGGAGGGGTTTATATAGAGGTGGCTTTGGATGGTTGTGATTTGTTGAATTAGATGATGCCACATTTGAAAATCTAATAGAAAGTATGCTTTCTTAGTACTTTACACTTGAAAGAGCTGGACCATACTGTGTAAGATGCTGGAATTCCACCCCTATAATTAACTTGCCTCTTTCAAAAGGGCTCATGAAGTTACTACTATTTCATTAACTTTTTTCTATGGTTCAACATGAAAGAAATGTTATTATGCGATTAAGGTTGACCATAAGTCACATTTAGATTTGGATTATTTTAGGTTCGTAATTTCTGCCGTCAACTATTTAAAACATATTTGATTCTACCATACAATCTATTCTTGATTTGTTGAGAAGTTACAAATCTTTTTATCTCAATCTTTTTCTCTCTGTTCTTCTCCAAAGTCTTCAACTTCTTTAATGACGCTACAACATCATTTTATATCATCACCATTAGACATCAGCATTTAGTTCAAAGCCTGCAAATCCAACCCGCCCAACTCAAACCCGTAGAGCCAAATTCCAACTCGGGCTTGCAAGCAAACCGGGTCGAACCAGGCCCGAGCCTTATGGGGGGGTAGTCGATACGGACTTTGATAGATTTCTGTGGACATTGTTTAAGTGATAGACTTTTGTAGACTTTGCAGACTTTCACAGACTTTTACAGATTTTCGTAAACTTTTGCAGACTTTCACAGATTGACTCTCATGGACTTTCACAGACTTTTGCAGACTTTCACAGACTTTTGTAGACTTTCACAGATTGACTCTCATAGACTTCCACAGACATAGGCAGACTTTTACATATTGACTCTCATGGACTTTCATAGACTTCCACAGACTTCCACAAACATTTGTAGACTTTCACAAATCACTCTCATGGACTTTCACAGATATTTACAGACTTTCACAAATCACTCTCATGGATTCTTATAGACTTTCACAGACTTTCACAGATTGACTCTTCATTAAAAACAATCGATCAAAAATTTAAAAAAAACCTTATATTGAGAAAAATCCACAATGAGCTAACCTTTTTTTCTGTTATAGAGAGAAAATTTCATAGAGAGGGATGAGTTTTTAATTAGCAGACAATAAAAAATAAGGAAATATATATATTATATAAAAATCATATATTACATCTTTTCAAATATAATGAAATAAAATCATAAATTATATTACTTAAAATAAAATAAAATAAAAGTAGTCATTATATTTCTTTAAATTAAAAATGAAATAAAAGCAATCAGTATATTTAGTTATATATATACATATACCTAAATATATCCTTTTATTTTTATATATGTCTGAACATTATAAAAAAATATGCATGTATATTGTACAAAAATATAAACATCTGAGCTCAGTTATCTGAATATGATATTTGAAATGGAAAATCTCAACTACTACTCAAAATTAGTGGTCAAATAGGAGGCCTCTTTATATTTAATACTGATAACTTTTAATCTAATAATGGAGACTAACCAACCAAAAAACAAGCAAACAAACAAAAGAGACACAATAGAAAAAAATTGCAAACCTCCTCAAGATTCACAAGCGGAGCGGGTTCTCTAGCATTAGGAGTCCATATCTTGATGTTATTTTCTATACCGCTGCTAGCAAGTAGGGTGGTGTGAGGGTGTGATTCAATAGAATTCACCATCACCCGCAACAACTCACCACCTCTCTTCTCCCATATAAAGATGTTCCCGCAATCCGACCCACTAACAACATACTCACAATTGGGACCAAAGAAACCCACTCCCTTCACCGTTTCAGCATTATGAGCAAAGAAAATCAAATAAAACATTTTACATATAGTCAAATATATGATAAATCTATATTTTAGAAAATAATTGTGGATGATCTAGGCATATATTATATAATATATAATAATGAAATGCTCAACACAAGCAAATCTATCATTCTCATATATTCATCAAACATATGAGGTGATAGCATAAATGGACATTCAGAAGAAAAAAAGATGATAAATAAAGAGAAAAAAATGTGAATAAAAATATGAAAGGCATGAGATAAAAATCATAAAGAAGTTTTGTCAAAAGAAAAAAAGAAGAAATATTCACAATGCTGGAATAAAAGTCCATGAGAATCGGGTGGGATTTTGAAATGACATTTTCTTTTGTATTTCCTCTCTAAAGTCCACAAAAATCCACAAAAATCCATCACTTATGAAATCTTCACAAATCCTGTTTAAATTGAATAACACAAGAAAAATTCTACTATAAGGAGTCTCAATCGAATAACGCTGGATTTTTATTCACGAAATAATGTCTCAATCGAATAACAGTGGACTTTTTGTCCACGAAATAATGTCTCAATCTAACACTGGACTTTTGTCCAGAAATAATGTCTCAATCGCGCTGACTTTTTGTCCAAAAATGTCCAATCGAATAACGTGGACTTTTTGTCCACGAAATAATGTCCAATCGAATAACGCTAGACTTTTTGTCCATGAAATAATGTCTCAATCGAATAACGCTGGACTTTTTGTCCACGAACCAATGTCCTGAGTGAAAAACACAAGATTTACAAATCCATGGACATGGACAATTTGTCCATGAAAATCCTAATTGACTACCCCCTGACCCATGGGCCAGCCTGCAGCGGGCTTGGGTTCTGCCATGCAGACCAGCTCAGCCGGTATCCACTAGCCATAAAAGCCCGTGGACTTGAGCTTAGGCCGGCCTGGCCCAGCCCGTGGACCACTCACTTGAAACAACCATCACCAAGACAGACATTAGAAATTAGAATTCACGTCTTCACTCCCCTAACCCACTTTGAGAGGCCTTCTGCGGGCTTTGGTTCTGCCCTGCGGGCTGGCTCGGCCCGGACACCCAACCTCGAAATCACACAAAATTTTGTGAAGATAGATATCGAGGAGATCTTTCGGAATAGCGCCACTAAAAATCCTCCGTTTTCAAATATTCCTTTCTTTATGCCTTTAAATCAGTGACTTTGTTATTTTTAATCATTTTTAGAATTGCGATTTATCTTTCTTAATAATTCAAAATCGATCTATATAAATTCTGATAGTCATCTAGGATCCCGTAAAATTAGGAATGACTATTATCCGGATTTTTCTATTTTTGATAATCTTTTAATTTTCTATAATTAGTTTAAAACGGAACTTGTAATCACACACAAAACAGTTTTATCAATAATCAATAAGATTTTTTATTTTCCTTTCTTTTGGGAATTGTGAAAATTGTGTTTAAAGATCTCAACATTAGTGGGATCTTTTCTTCGTTTCACGTTGAGTTTATTGTGCAACATGAAATATGCAACTTACAACTTGAAGTTTCTTGCAAAAATTTACCATGCGTGGCCCACGTAATTAACTATATCTACTACTTAATTAAATAAGATTATTTTGTAAAGATATAAAAGAAGAAAATACTCAATAGATTAATTTTCCCCTTTCTTTAGAAAATTATTTATTGAAACGAACAATGTATTGGAAACTTTGTTAGATGTTTATGGTTTCATTAGACTTATTTATATATTTTAATTTGACAAATATATTTTTTATTGGAGTTCATGTCACATGATGATATATGTACATTTTGATTTGATAATTTTATGATAATGGATTTGGTAATTCATTTATCATCGACCTAAAATATTATCATATTTGTGGAAGGGTAATTGATCATCTTCTTGTTCGGGCCCAAGTCATATATACTTGATCTAGCCTAAGTAAAGGTAGATCCGGGAAGAAGTGGTGATGTAACTCCACGATTGATCGATGTTTTCAGCTTCTGTTCTCTAAACTCATACTAGTGTGGTGTCAGCAGATTAACCTCCGATGCTCAAATCAGTACTAGATTGGAGGAATGAAAGGAGAGAAAGAGAAAGAATATGAACTTGAGCTAGATTTGTGCAAAAAGATGAGCATATCTTTCACAGAGGGAGGTACCCCTCTATACCCCCCTCTATTTATAGACTGAGGTTGTGTGTCTAACACGTTTAGCTAACATGTAGCTGACGTGGCAGAATCTTCCACGTGACCTAATAATCGGGTGACCTGGCTCCAACTGGCACGTCCTTGCATACATGTCAGCATTCTTCAATGTACTTATTTACTATATTTCTGGGGTCACCTAAGTACGTGGTACTAGTCTCCTCTTCTGTCTATCTTGCTCGATCCTTGAGTGCAGGGTTTGACACCTCACCTCAAGAGATCGGGCACTCGTCTTCGGATGTTTGCAGTCAATCAAAGGCTTGGTCCGAGGTGACTGTATATGCCAAGGTGAGAGTTATCCATTCTCAGTGCGATCTTTCTCTTATTCTCTATTTATTATGGTATAATTATTCCTTATTCGATCGAGGTGGATTTTATCCTCTACGATATTGTTATTAAAAAAATATAAAAAATTACATCTATTCATATATGTTTAATTTATGCTTTTCTTATTTTTATGAATTATTTTAACATATTTCCTTACATGATAATTGTTCAGTTGACCCAGTGACTAAATTGGATCAGCGGTTTATTAAACCACCAACAAGGGTTTTTTACTTTTTAAACAAAGACAGTAAGGGATTTTGAAATGCATCTTACTTCTTGCAATTGATATCTTGTTATTTTAATTGATAAGAGGCATATCACAGCTTGTTGAATTTTTTTCAACCCCCCACCCCCTCCTCGCTCTCTCACAAATCACAATGCGCGTGCAAAAAAAAAACTCCTTGACATTAGAAGTATATTGATTATTCCCCAGTAACCAAATACTTTTTTCGGATTTTTTTTAATGAACGTGTCACAGCTATGAATAATCCATTCAGATATTTGGGAATCCAGAAGCTATGAATGATTCCAGAGAGGCCCTGAATTGTGAATATATGCTTTGATGCTCGACAAAGATACTATCTTCCACTATTGAGCACAACACAGGCAAATCAAATCCCACCATTGTTTAGTGTGTCTTTCCATATAAATATCATAACATATATAGATGATATAAAATTAAAAACAACCATTATCAAATATCAATTAGGATCCATCACCCTGCGTGTGTGTGTGTGTGGGTGGGTGGTCGGGGGAAACCAGCTGGGCATCCTAATATCCCCTTCCAAATCTTCAAGGATATCACCCATAATATCTTACAGAATACCAAAAAAAAATCAGAATCCCACCAATAAATAAATGAAACGTCAAAAACAAGCCTTTATTTAATGTAACTACAAATAATGGCAAGTGTGGAAGTGTTGTTCCTGACTTTGAAGGGGTGCAAAGCTCATAACAAGAGGAGAATAAAACAGTAATAAAAGGATCCTGAAGGATATTACACATCAATTGTACAAAATATAAAAAAATACCCAAAACCCCAACACTAAACAAAACGAATTTAGCATATTTGGTACCTAAAAATGTTAAATGCATCAAAATGTTGTTGACGCTAAGGGGTGCAAAGCTCATAGCAAGCGGAAAATGAAACAGAGGGCATTCCATAGCATAGTTTAGAGATTTAAATACTGCATCTCTATTTTATTCACTTGATAAAGAGATTACATAAGATCTATTTATAGAGTCAAATAACTAAATTTGTATAGATACAAATCTCAACAGAGTTTTCATGAAACGATGGTTCCTTTTTTATCTCGGGTTTGTTGTCGGCTTTCATGATACGGGCAACATAATATTAGATCATTCAGATTCAAAAGCATTATCAGATCTAAATTTGTTACCAGATACACCCAAATTGAATGAGATTCCAATTATACTTAGATGATCCATCCCTAGACCTAGCTAGTATCAAAATGAAACATTACACGTATGGCAGTGGTAACACACTTGGGAATTCAAATATCATGACAAAACCAAGTTTTCTGATTCCATGAAATATTAAACGTCAGAATGAATAGTTTCTAGACATATTTCAACAACAGATCCACCAACATCAAATTGCATACATCATCACTATGTGTGGTCAGCCAACATGAACCCACTAGCCCCCACCCACAATATGGACCTTCTAACACCCACAAATGTACTTTGAGAGATTCCATACCCATAAAAGTCCCACAACACACCAATAAGCCACTCAAATGACCCACACGGCCACAACATCATTTTTCAAGTGGAGGCCCCCTCCGTTAACGAGAGCCGTCCATCGGAGGTGCTCGCACCACAAAGTAACCGATCTGTGTGCGCCATCAAACCATGCATGCTATAAATAGGTCCTCTTCCTTTCATTACAATCACATAAAACATATATAGTGATCATAGTAACATTGAGTTTCAACAAAAAAAAAAATGGCTCCAATTCTCTGTTCTTCAATGCCAGAGATCAAGGTGGGTCACATTGATGACATCCAAGAGCTTAGAAGGGCTCGGCCGATGATGGTACCCGAGCGATACATCCGCGACAATACAGAGAGGCCCACGCGTTCCAGGCTTCCCAATTCCCTTCAGATACCCATCATTGATATGTCGAAGATGATTCGGGAAAACGATGTCCAATTCCACCATGAACTGGAGAAGCTCGCCACCGCTTGCGAGGAGTGGGGGTTCTTTCAGGTAATGCCCATTCAATCGCCTCCCCTGTTTTTTCCTGTTTTACTAGTTATGTATGTTTTGCTGAGTGTGTGTGTGTGTGTCAACAATTGAAAGGTTATCAACCATGAAATCGCTACAAACATGCTTGAAGAAATGGAAGAAGTGGCAAGAGAGTTCTTCGACCTCCCACTGGAGGAGAAAGAGAAGTACCCGATGAAGCCAGGGACGATTCAGGGTTACGGACACGCCTTTGTGTTCTCGGAGGATCAGAAGCTGGACTGGTGCAACATGTTGGCACTCGGAGTTGAGCCTCCATTCATTAGAGATCCCAAACTCTGGCCAACTAATCCATCCCACTTCAGGTAAATTAAAAACCATAATCTCTGCTTCTACAACTTAAAAAGTAACGCATGTTTATAAGTACTTACAATCTGATTTTTCTGCAGTGAGACTCTTGATAAGTATTCTGTGGAGATCAGAAAGCTATGTCACATGCTTCTGAGATTGATCGCGAGGAGCCTCAGACGAGTAGACGAGAATGTCTTCAACGAGATGTTTGGGAACAGGCGGTTCAAGCTGTGAGGATGAATTACTACCCGCCTTGTCCAAGACCTGACCTCGTACTGGGCTTGAGCCCTCACTCGGATGGTAGCGCATTAACAGGTCCTACAACAGGAGACAGACACCGTCGGCTTACAGATCCTCAAAGATGGGGCTTGGGTGCCAGGTCCATCCCATCCGTAACGCTCTCGTGATCAACATCGGAGACACCATTGAAGTAAAAACAGCACCATCTCTGCATTTCATATCTGAGTAGTGATTGGAAATTATAATGTTAATTCTGAATGTGTGCAGGTTTTGACAAATGGGAAGTACAAGAGCGTGGAACACAGAGCGATCACAAACAAAAAGAAGGATCGGCTCTCCCTAGTCACATTTTATGCTCCAAGCTACGACGTAGAGCTCGGGCCGCTGCCTGAATTCGTAAACGAGGAGCGGCCGTGCATGTACAGGAGGTACAACCATGGTGATTACAGCCGACATTATGTGACCAGCAGATTGGAAGGCAAAAAGACACTTGAATTTGCAAAGATCGCTGAACAGTTGTGATGTTTTAAGCACTTTATGTCCCTGTCTGTATATTCAAATACATATTTGGTACTGTAAAAGAATCTTTGTTTTGTTAAGTAAACTATCCAATTAGTGAATGAATCATTGTGGGCCTTAATGTTTTTGAGATATTTCGGTTGTTGTCACCATGTAGGCTCCAGTAAAAAGTGCCCAGCATAATTGATATTTAAATAGAGGCAACTATAGCATTTTTTTTTTATAACAGAAACAACATGATATTACAATTCCTATATTAACATTACAGGATCTCTTAACCACTCGTTTGCAAGCTCTGTCACTCAAAACATCAACACTGAATTTGAATCATGACACATTGAATTTGAAGAATAGAGAAAGTACCATATATACAATCATTCCATTGACACGTCTCCTCATTAGCAGGGTGGACTAGTTGCACCCGTCCGTAGATGACGTCCCGCCCCAATGTGAGATGTATTTTTTGTTGCTCTAGGGCCTTGTGCCATGTTATGTATCTGTCCTCTCGTGGGCCTTGTTACCAAAAAAAAAATCATTCCATTGAAGAAAAGAAAAAAAAATTGAATCTGATTTTGATACCCATTAAGAAAACAATAGAGCTCACGCTTGAGTTTGACATCAAAGTAGTATCTTCAACATGAACTAAAAGGGAACTATAAAAAAATATAATGGACGGACTACAAGAGAAACATAAAAGTGTCTAGAAGCACAAATGGAATATAGTTGACCAATAATTCACGGATAATATATTATAAATAAATAAATAAATTATAAAAGGGGCACCTATAAGGCTATAAGGGTCATTACTTTGAAAGAGAACTTTTTATTTATTTATTTATTACTCTTGTTGTAGGGGTTAGCTTGATTAGTGCCTATAGTGGAGACTAGAAAAAAATAATTACATGGTCAATTGTGCAACATGAAACATACAACTTAGAACTTGAGGTTTCTTATAAATATACAATAATAAGATTATTACATAAATGTTCTTGCAATTTGCTTGATTGAAGATAATTTGAAGAGGATGATCTGCTGAGGTTCTTAAAGATGGAGGAGGTGCACACCATTTTCCCTCTTTTTGAAGGTGCCGTCGAAACGGGGAAGATCAAGAGGTTGGCTTTCCGTAACTGGGTGGTAAGTTGAGATGCGATGCAATTCTGTCGGAGACAAGGGAAGGAGGTGACCGGAGGTGGAGGCGGTGAGAATGACCGGCAGAGGGAGACCGAGTGAGATTCAGAGGAGGGAGAGTGAGTGAGATAATGGGAAAATATGATAGGGTGGGTTTGCACTATATAAAATTACATGTATATATATAAAGGGGTGGGGTTGGATCTTATAAAATTTGAGTGGGGTGGTTTAGCAGTAAAATGGGGTGAATATAACCACCCCCTGAAATGTGAAAGATACTTTCATGCTGGACAAAGATACTGTCGTCCACTATTGAGCACAACATAGGCCAAACAAATCCCACCATTGTTTAATGTTTCTTTCCATATAAATATCATAATATACAAAAGACATAAAAACAACCATTATGAATTGGATCCATCACTCTCTCTGTGTGTGGTTGGGGAAACATGAAAGTATGAAAACAGCTGTGCATCCATAATTCAATACTTTGGTCACCATTTCCAAACTTGAGGACCTCAAAACACCCCTACCTAAAAAGATTCCTATGGATTTCCATACCATTCAATCCTCCATTTAAAGAGAGCCGTCCATCGCCACCGCCCCTACTACAATTATTATTAAATTAAAGGAAAAAGATTCATTGTCTTAAATAAAAATATATCAAGTCAAAATGTTATTAAACCAGAAGATTTAAATAATTAGAAAAAGACTAAACAATCCTTACATAATGTAGGGCCTATTTTCCTGAACCAAAATAGTCATCTACCACATGTCCCATAAGAACTAAAACATGACTAACACTTGATGTCACTAACGCAGTGGCATGTGTTACCCACAGACCAACTCAACTTTGACCATGATCGAATACCATTGTATCTTCTCAAATCTCATCGAATCCTCCCAAGTCTTGTTGTGTCCTTTCCAATCTTATGGTATCCTCCCACTCCAAGGACCTTATGGAGCAGTAGATGGACCCTCCATTTAATGAGAACCGTCCATCGTCCCCTATCTAGACAAATGAAACATAAAAAAACATAGTTTTTTTATTTTATTTAACTACAAACATTAATGGCAAAGCGTCTTAAAGTATTGTTACACTATAAAACACATATATAGCAAGAGGATAATGGAACTTTAGGGGGTATTTCATGGCATAATGTAGAGATACAAAGAGAGGATGAGGGGATATTTGAGAGAGTAAAATTTCATTAAAGGTCCATGTCGCATGTAAGCCCTGTAGATCCAAATAGAGATTGAGGTGGTATTTAAATGAGTAAAATTACATTACATGTCTCTTAACATCCCTTCACAAACCCGCAAGGTTGTACAAATACAAAAAAACACAAAACCCCAATAGTAAACAAAACAAATTTAGTATTTTTGGAATTAGTTAAATGCATCTCAATGTTGTTTTTTTTTTTTTTTTTTTGTAACAAGACCCACAAGGGATAATACAACATAACTGGACACAAGGCCCATAGTCAACAAGTAATACTCTCCAAAGGTGAGGTTGGACTAGGATTGAACCTGAATCATCCTACATAGACAGGTTCAACAAATGCGCTTCGCCAATGAGGGGATGTGCAAATGCATCACAATGTTGTTGTTGACGCAAAGGGGTGCAAAGCTCACATGGCGAGAGGAAAATGAAACACTAACTAGAGGGCATTCCATAGCATAGTTTCGAGATCCAAAGAAATCATTTAGTTCAAAAGCATTATCAGATCTAAATTTGTTTTACCAGATACGCCCAAATCGAATGAGATTCCCATTATACTTGGATGATCCATCCCTAGACCTAGTATCAAAATGAAACATTACTCGTATGGCAGTGATAACACACTGGGGAATTCAAATATCATGACGAAACCATGTTTCTCGATTCCATTAAATATCAACCATCAGAGTGGGCATATCTTCTAATGCCTCACAAAGACCAATTATCATCATCACCATCTTATGTTAGTTTCAAGACATATTTTTAACAACAGATCCACCAACATTCAATTGCATACATCATCATTATGTGTGGTCCGCCAACATGAAAGCCATGACTAGCCCCCACTCACAATTTGGACCTTCTAACACCCACAAATGTACTTTGAGAGATTCCATACCCACAACACACCAAAAAGCCACTGAAAGGATCCCACATCATCATTTGTCAAATGGAGGCCCCCTCCGTTAACGAGAGCCGTCCACAAGCCAACCGATCTGTGTGCGCCATCGGAGGTGCTCGCACCACAAAGTAACCGATCTGTGTGCGCCATCAAACCATGCATGCTATAAATAGGACCTCTTCCTTTCATTACAATCACATAAAACATATATAGTGATCAAAGTTACATTGAGTTTCAACAAACAATGGCTCCAATTCTCTGCTCTTCTATGCCAGAGATCAAGGTGGGTCACATTGATGACATCCAAGAGCTTAGAAGGGCTCGGCCAACGATGGTACCAGAGAGATACATCCGTGACAATTCAGAGAGGCCTACGCGCGCCAGACTTCCGGATTCCCTTCAGATACCCATCATTGATATGTCGAAGATGATTTGGGAAAACGATGTCCAATTCCACCATGAACTGGCGAAGCTCGCCACCGCTTGTGAGGAGTGGGGGTTCTTTCAGGTAATGTCACTCAAGAGTCTCCCCTGTTTTTACTGTTTTACTAGTTATGTATGCTTTGGCTGAGTATATATATGTGTCTTTTTTGAACAATGAAAAGGTTATCAATCATGGAATCGATACACATAAGCTAGAAGATATGGAAGAAGTGGCGAGGGAGTTCTTCGACCTCCCACTGGAGGAGAAAGAGAAGTACCCGATGAAGCCAGGGACGATTCAAGGTTACGGGCACGCCTTTGTGTTCTCGGAGGATCAGAAGCTGGACTGGTGCAACATGTTGGCACTTGGAGTTGAGCCTCCATTCATTAGAGATTCCAAACTTTGGCCTACTAACCCATCCCACTTCAGGTAATTAAAAACAGAACTGCTTCTATAACTATAAAGTACTACATGTTTACTAGTACTTACTGTGTTTTTCTTTTCTGCAGTGAGACTCTTGATAAGTATTCTGTGGAGATCAGAAAGCTATGTCACATACTTCTGAGATTGATCGCGAGGAGCCTGAGACGAGTAGAAGAGAATGTATTCAACGATATGTTTGGGACAGCGGTTCAAGCTGTGAGGATGAATTACTACCCGCCTTGTCCAAGACCTGACCTCGTACTAGGCTTGAGCCCTCACTCGGATGGTAGCGCATTAACGGTCCTACAACAGGAGACAGACACCGTTGGCTTACAGATCCTCAAAGATGGGGCTTGGGTGCCGGTCCATCCAATCCAAAATGCTCTTGTGATCAACATTGGAGACACCATTGAAGTAAACATAGCGACCACCTCTGTGTTTGAGTGTGATTGAAAACTATAATGTTAAGTGTTATGTCTTAATGTGTGCAGGTTTTGACAAATGGGAAGTACAAGAGCGTGGAACACAGAGCGATCACAAACAAAAAGAAGGATCGACTCTCCCTAGTCACATTTTATGCTCCAAGCTATGACGTAGAGCTCGGGCCGCTGCCTGAATTCGTAGACGAGAACCGGCCATGCATGTATAGGAAGTACAACCATGGTGATTACAGCCGACACTATGTGACCAACAGATTGGAAGGCAAAAAGACACTTGAATTTGCAAAGATCGCTGAACAGTTGTGATGTTTCAAGCACTTTATGTCCCTGTCTGTATATTCAAATATATACACATTTGATGTAAAAGAATCTTTGTTTTATATGTAAACTATACTATTAGCGAATGATTGTGGGCCTTAAAATGTTTGTGAGATATTTTGGTTGTCGTCACCATGTCGGAATTATAAAGAAACAGATTGGTAGAATATAAAAAAACTACTAGCATTTTTTGCAAAGTGAGTTTTGGTGAAGTCGTTAAGCACATTTCACTTCCTTGAAAGAGATCAAGAGATCAAATCATGTGAACTTTTATAGCCATTTTTTTTAACAAAAACAATGACATAACTATTCCTATGGGTTGATATGATCAATGGGAATATATTAAGTTTCGTTTTTTCTGGTTCAGAGAAGGCATTTAATTCACAACCACAATCAGTGACTCAAGATAAGTACACATAACAAAAGCTTCTCAACACGTTATGTTGTGAGATACCATACTTGACAAGGATCCTGAAAGATTGAATCTGAAGAACAGAGAAAGTACCATACAATCATTCCATGGAACAAAAAAAAAATCAATATGATTTTGACACCCATTCAGGAAACAATAGAGATCACGATTGAGTTTGATATCAAAGTAGTATCTTCAATACCAACCAAAAGGGAACTGAAGAAATGGACGGCTTAAGTGCAGTGAAGCAGAAATAGAACATCCACCAATAATTCACTGATAAAATATTACAAAAAAAACATTAAAAAGAGGAAGGGCCACCTAAGGGTAAAGTATTTGTATTTTGAAATTTTTTTATTCCTGAGGTTAGGGTTCTCTTGATGGGTGGTTCTAGTGGAGATTAAAATAAAAAGGGTCATATGATTATGGTCGGTCCCTTGTGCAGCCCCATTTGCTTCCAGTCCATTAGTCAATCTTGCATCAGGATCATCAATCCAACACAGGTAAATTCAGTGAGCAAAAAAGAAAATGATATGTCAATCCTTTATGCAGTCTCATTTACAACCCATACTATTTTTTTTAAATTATATATTCTTTTATTAAAGTACATGTTGTTATATGAAATGATGTATATATTGAAATACATTAGTTTTCTTTGAAAAAAAATGATTTTTTTTTGTCAATGCACTATGATAAAATCTCATACACTATAATAATGTAGTATATACTAAACTATCACGCGGATGGCTCTCACGCGGAGGGCGCACGGAACACGCAGTGGGTGTGCGGATGGCACGGAGGGCGCACAGAGGAGCGTGGAGGCATCCGGAGGATTTTGCGGAGGGCGCGAGAATGGCTCTTGTGCGTCACTGAGATGCGTGGAAGCGTCAAACAATGGAAGAAGAAAAATACTAGTACTAAATGTCCTCCCCTCTCCGATTGAGAACTCCTCAATCAGAAGCTCTGATACCATTTTTTTTTAAAGGAAGTGGTAGGCATTCGGCCTTAGTTAATCATAAGAAAAGGAATGCTCAAAACATACAAAAGTAGCTCATCGAAAGGATAAGTAGAAGAGATGGCTACTATCCACTCTCAATGAAACAAAAAAAATCAGATACATTCAAATAACTACTCCTCAACCGGATTATGTCCCCCATTAAATGATATCTTTCTCGATCCTGCGCAATATACACCTCACTCCTTAATTTAGTGGATAACCATCTCCCAAATGTTCTCCACATAGACTGGAGTGCCTCGACATAAACGATGGTTGCGTGATATCCAAAGAGCCCAAAGAACTGCCGGAATAAGCACTTGCGAGACCTTAGCTTCGCACTTTTGTCCCCTGGAGATCGCATACCCCTACCCTCGCTCCAAAGCTCCTCAAGTGACGCTTTCCCATCTTCATAATCTAAACACCCCGCTAGCCGCTGCCATACTTGCAAAGCCATCGGACACTCGAGGAAGATATGCACTGTGGTTTCCACCCCTCCCCCGCACGTAAGACATGTCGGGTCTTCCCTTGGTGCCCATTTCGCTCGATACGCCTTCATAAGTAGCTTCTTATAATACAATAGCCACAAGAAATACTTTACCTTCAGAGGAATTTTTGCTTTCCATATTTCAGTGTACTTCCTTGCTATGCTCTCCATGATTGGACACTCTCGCCGCCACCATTCATAGCAAAGATGAACTGAGAATGTCTTCCTCGGGTTTGGATGCCAACCAACTTTATCCTTCTCCCTTGTCAAACCTCCCCTGTCATGCAATTCTCTAATGAGCACCTCTAGAAGCACAACATCTTGATCATTAGGGATGTCCAACAACCCTACACTCCAACCACCCGTGAGCCCCTCCCCTCTATAGAACTGTTCCACCATCCCCGTTTGTTAGTTGCCAAAGCGAAGAGACCCGGGAACCGCTCCCTAAGAGGGAGATCACCTAGCCACGTTTCCTGCCAGAACAGAGTAGACCTCCCAACGCTCTGATACCATGTTAAAATAAAGGAAATGGATTCTTCATTATTGTATTGCAAGAGCCAAAGGTTATATTTATAAATATACAAAAGAAACTCCAAAATACCTTAATAGGAAAATAAAAAAATTAGGAAAGAAATAATGTCATAATAATGACTTTTTAACAATTTTCGTATTTTTATAATTAAATTTCTTGTTTTACATATTTCTCATGCATATATATATATGCTTTGTGCATTTTGCATATATACTCTTCAAATACATGCTAATTATTTTTATACCATTGTACATCACATATTTATTTGTATATCATCGAAATCTTATTTAATATAAAAATATATCATTTGATCACTTGTTATTATCAAAATTTAACTTAATTATAATTAACTAATAACTAGTTAAAAGAAATGACAAAAATAGCCTTGACTTAATGTTTATAATAATAGTCTAATCTTTGTAATAATATTAATAATTGATTGTTAACCACTTAATTGATTATTTTTTCAACTTTCCATATTTGCTTCAATTTAAATATATATGTTGAATTTTCTATAGTTTTATCATTTTGTTATATGATAAGTATTTAAATGATTATATTAATGTAATTAAAATATAAATAAAACTCGTTCATTATTAAAGTAAATATGATTGTAAATCTTTGTAGATTAAACATCTTTTGTTTAGAACTTGAATTCTATATATTAACAAATATAGATATTATATTATAAATACTACATTGTGGGAGAATATTAAAAAATAACATAAGGGTACTTTGGTCTTTCTACATGACTAAATTGTGTTAATCAACATATTTTAAAAGATAATAATGAAACTTAACTAAAATGGCAAATACGCAAAACATTTATACTTTTGAATGGTATAAAAGAAAATAGTCTTTTTGAATGGTATAAAATAAATATCATATTTTGGAAGGGTATATATGCAAAAAAAAAACCCTCATGCATTTGTTATTTTTTATGCATTATTTAATTTAAAATATTTCCTCCCAAGATCCTTGTCATTTAATTTAAAATATTCCATATCTATTCTTCTAACCAACCAAAAATTAAGACTCCAATTGGTAACGGGTTTAGACGCAATTATGTGTTTTAATAAAGTAGAAAAGCACAAACATGTTACCTAACGCTTTGGAGAAAGTAAACTTAATTAAAATTTTATTTACAACTTTTATTATAAAAATATTGCTTTTTAAAAAACGTTGAAAATGAGCTTCTTATTAATCAAATTTATTTACGGCACTTTTTACAATCAGAGAATGAGAGAATGAGAATCTTTGTATTCCACCAGTTTGGTTGACAAGTGGGATTGGGATTATGTGAATCCTAGGATTCTAAATCCAAGTTGATTAGGATTGGAAATCATATTAACTTGTTTGGTAAAGAACATGATTCAGAAAACATGATTGGGATTCTCAATCACAATCATGTGTTTGATAATGTCTGGATTACAATATAAAAATATATATATTTCCAAAAATACTCTTCTATAAAATCAAACATATGTTAAACTCATATTCAATTTTATGTCATTTAATACACACACATCTTTTAAAATTACCCTTTATTTAATAAAATTCTAACAAAGATTCATTTTTTTCCAAAGTTATATAGCATCGAAATTCATGATTTTTTTTTAAAATAAACTTTTTTTAAATGTCTTAACATCAACAACCAATATGTTAGCAACACTAATAAAATAAAATAAATTATTAATAGGCGATGGAAAAAAAATTGAAAAAAATAATCAGATAAGTTTAAAAAGACACATTTAATCGTAACAAAATATTCATTCTTCATATCTATAAAGTTTTCTTACTTGGAAAGTCTATTGCAGTGTTCCTAAATGCGGTATGCGGTTTCTATACGCTTGGGGTACCACATAGAGTATATGCGGTTCTGTAATTTTTTATTAATAAAAATATAATTTCTAAACTTATATAAATGTTACAGACATATATCTAAAGAATCTTTTAAAGACCCACAAAATGTTTTATTTTAACCAAATTATTCAGGTGAACGCATCTTAGATATTTTAGATCACCAACTTAACATATACATTCAACGGAATTATGAACTTTTATAAAAAAAAATAACTAAAAAAGATACTCAAAAGTTCAGCTGTAAATTATTTATTATAAAATACATCTAAAGACAAGACATGTGTTACAATTATAAAGATTAAAAAAAACAAACAATTGCAAACCCAAATAAAAACACACACAGGTGTCAATCACAATGCATAAATCAATAAATGCATTGAGTGTCCCTTCAGAAGCTTATTCAGGAAAAATCAGTGAGAGTGAGAGGGAACAGAGAGACAGAGAACAAATAGAGAGAGAGAAAAAGCAGAGAGAATAAAGAGAGAGGGGGCAGAGAGGAAGAAATTAGAAGACTTGTGAAGAAGTGAGTCTCATTGATAATGAAGAAGAAGTCGATGAGGAGAAGAGTGTTGTCGATGAAGAAGAAGAAGAAGCAGCCGAAGGTCTGAGTGTTGAAGAAGAAGAAGTCGATGAAGAAGAAGATCAAAGAATGGCGTTGATTTAGGGCTAGTGTGATTCAGGTGTATTTTAAAAAAAAAAAAAGTGGTTGAACATATGCGCCTGCTTAAGCGGGCACACATGCGGAAACGGCCCGCATATGCGGGCCGTGACCGCATATTGACCAATTTGGGCATATGCGGTTCGGTTACCCGACCGAACCGTGTATGCGTCCGCATATGCGGCCGCATATCCCAACCCTGGTCTATTGTATTGTATTTTTAATTATTGGCTGATGTGGATTGGTGGAGATGGAGGAAGTCGATTTTTTTAATTATTGGCGAGACTTGTTGAGATTACTGGCTGATGTGGATTGGTGGAGAAAATTGGGGGAATACCACTTCTTAAGTGTGATCTTCAATCCCCCTTGATTAAGGATTCTCAATCTCACTTTTTCAATTACAATCCTCCTTTTAAAAATTATTCAAATAACTTATTGACCCCACCCAATACTCATATCTAAATAGACACTTATTCATTTTATATACAAGTACATAAGTGTTACACGTGTAATACACTCAATGTTATAGAAAGCGCTAGGCGCTAGTCGGACGGTTGAGGGGGGGGGGGGCTAAGGATTAATCGGTCATTATTTTAACAATATAAAATAATATATAAAAATATAAATATGCGTGTAGACCTAATTAGACATATAGAAAATCATAATCAAAACTCAAAAAATAAAAAACAAAACAATGTAAATGTACAAATTAAAAACCCTAAAATATCATGCGCATTGCAAGTGAATACAAAACACTACACTCACATTACATGACAGCTGTCAAAGGGAAAAAAACAAAAAAACAAAAAAGAGAGAAATAACTGATGACAGCTGTCGATTAATGGGATTCATTTCATTTATGAAATGGTTTCCGATTTGACACAAAAACCCTAACACCCATCAATGGCTTCCGATTCAGAGAAGCCTGTGGTCCTCATAACGGGTTATTCCGAGGGCGGCCTCGCCGGGGCCTTCGCTGCCGCGGATTGCCTCGTCATCGCCACCTCTTCCCTTTCATAGATCCATCTCTCTCAGGATTTTCAAAAAGACCTCGCACTCATCCGTCTCCGTCTACACCACCTCAGGCAGCAGCGCTGCCACCTCCTTCGACGCCGCGCAAGACACCTGCGGCAGCCCCTTCTTCACCTTCCCCATCGTCTCTAGGTCCCGGAGCACGTCCTCGTACCTCCAATCCTCCTTCGACGCCGGCGTCACATGGATCAACTCTCCCATCGACTGGCGGACCCCGACTAGGATCGCCTAGGCGGCCGATTAGGCCCAGCCGCTTAAGCATGCCACTTAGGACCTGAGCGACGCGGGAAGGAGTCGCTTCCGTCTAAGGTGCTGCCTAGGCGCTGCTTTTTGCCGATTTTTAGAATACTTAATACACTACACATATTATGACATAACACGTATAATCTAATAACATTTTATTCAAAATATTATTTTCAAACATATTTTCAAAAAGCTACTTAAGATATTTGATAATCCAAAGCTATGAAAAAATTCAGAGGTCCGAAATGTGAAATATACTTTGATGCTCGACAAAGATATTGTCTTCCACTATAGAGCACAACATAGGCAAAACAAATCCCACCATTGTTTAATGTTTCTTTCCATAAAAATATCATATATGTATATATAGATGACATAAAAACAACCATTATCAATTGGATCACACAGTGTGTGTGTGGTCGGAGGAAACATGAAACCAGCTGTGCATCCATAGCACCATTTCCAAACTTAATTGAGGACCTCAACACCCTAGCTGCCTAAAAGATTCCTATGGATTTAATGAGATCCGTCCATCGCAGCCGCCCATACTGCAATTATTATTAAATTGAGGAAAGAGACTAATTCATTGTCTTAAATAAGAATATTATAATTCAGAAAAATACTAAAACTTGAAGCTCTAAAGAAAGAAGAAAAAAATAACTTAACCATCCTTGAATGTAGGGCATATTTTCCTAGACTCAGTGGTCACCTGTCACGTGTTCCAAAGGAATTAAAGCGCAATGGTCAACGACTGACAGTAACATCACTAACACAGTGGTACATGTTGCCTTGAACCGACTCAACTTCGACCATGATCGAATCCTATTGTATCTTTTCAAATCCCACTGTATCCTCTCATGCATCGCTCGATCCTCCCTAGTCATGTCCTTAGTCATGTTGTATTCTCTCCAGTCTTATAGTTTTCTCACTAAGCCTTCATTTAAAATAAGGATAGGATTTATGATAGAGTATACATTTATTCAAACATAAGTGAGTATAAATAAGGATAAAGTGATTTTGTGTTTGGTTGTGTTTTGAATTATTCTCGTTGGTAAACGTAAGAATAAATGTTTTGTTGTTTGGATAAAATGTGAATAAATTATGGATAATGATTTAAAAATGTAAAAAAATAATGATAGCTTATTTGATATGTGATTTGTAAGAGGTGATAACAATTGATTTGACAGTGGATCCAAATATCCTTTGGATGAAATAATATATGATAACTTTAATTCCCGGGGTTAATTAGAATTCATAAACCACTTTATACCAGTTTATTCTGACATACTTTATCAGAGATTATCTGGGACAAATAAATACACCAAAATTCTTATCCAGAGTTATCCAGGGTCATATACCAAAAATAAACAGGGGATAAGTGTGGATGTCAAATCCAAAGGAGGATCTGATAAGATGATCGAGGCTGGACGGCTATACTAGAAGGATGGGAACCCAGATAAAGAGGAATGATCGAGGCTGGACGGCTATTTTGTAAAAACCTTAGACCGTATACAAAACTAACTTGATCGTGAGACCGGGATAAACAGGCGGAGGTAGCTTTTCCAGTTTAACCGTAAGATCAGCCACGGAGAGTCCCTCCGATATCAAAAAAAAAAAAAAAACTAACTTATCGGTGGAGAACTTTTTTGCAAGTCACACCTCCCCCCTCATCGTTCAGATCCCGGCCCAGAGGACGTTCATTGGAGGACTGTATACGTCCAACCAGAGCAGCAACAAAGAGAGCAAATCCGAGTACCCAACTTGACCCCGATCCGGATAATCAGATTTTGCCCCTTCCACGTAATATAATGTCTCTTAACATCTCCTTCCAAACCTTCATCTTAAAAAATAAAAAATAAAATCAAATCCCACCAATTAAACAAAGGCAATGTCAAAAACAGAGCCTTTTATTTTAGGTAACAACAAATGTTAATGGCCAAGCACGAAAGTGTTGTTTGACATTGAAGAGATGCAAAGCTCATAGCAAGAACAGAATGAAACTGTAGAGGGTATTCGGTGGCATGATATATAGAGATCCAAAGAGGGATTGAGAGGGTTAGTTAGAAGAGGAAAATTCCATTAAAGATTTATGAGCCTTTTGTAAGTCTTGTATCTCATCTTTATTTAATAGACACTCTTGGAGATTCTATCCCATGGATGGAGGTTTAAGCTGAACCACATGAACCTATTCGTTTTCACGTAGTGTTTGTTTTTCTGTTTGATCTCGGATTTATTGTGAGCTTCCACAATATGCTCAACATAGCATCGAATCATTCAATTAAAAAGCTTTGCTCGAATTGAATGTGATTCCGATTAGACTTGGATGATATCATACACCCATAGAATAAGGTATATCTTCTCATGCCTCACAAAGACCAATTATCATCATCACCATCTTATGTTAGTTTCAAGACATTATTTTAACAACAGATCAACCAACATTAAGTTGCATACATCATCACTATGTGTGGTCAGCCAACATGAAACCCATGACTAGCCCCAACTCCCAATTTGGACCTTCAAACACCCATAAATGTACTTTGAGAGATTCCATACCCACTAAACCTCCCACAACACACCAAAAAGCCACTGAAAGGACCCCACACCATCATTTTTCAAATGGAGGCCCCCTCCGTTAACGAGAGCCGTCCATCGGAGGTGCTCGCACCACAAACCAACAGATCTGTGTGCGCCATCAAACCATGCTATAAATAGGTCCTCTTCCTTTCATTACAATCACATAAAACATATATAGTGATCAAAGTTACATTGAGTTTCAACAAAAAAAAATGGCTCCAATTCTCTGTTCTTCAATGCCAGAGATCAAGGTAGGTCACATTGATGATATCCAAGAGCTTAGAAGGGCTCGGCCGACGATGGTACCGGAGCGATACATCCGCGACAATTCAGAGAGGCCTACGCATGCGAGACTTCCGGATTCCCTTCAGATACCCATCATTGATATGTCGAAGATGATTTGGGAAAACGATGTCCAATTCCACCATGAACTGGCGAAGCTCGCCACCGCTTGCGAGGAGTGGGGGTTCTTTCAGGTAATGTCACTCAAGATTCTCCCCTGTTTTTACTCTTTTACTAGTCATGTATGCATTTGCTGAGTATATACATGTGGTTTGAACAATGAAAAGGTTATCAACCATGGAATCGATACACATATGCTAGAAGATATGGAAGAAGTGGCGAGGGAGTTCTTCGACCTCCCACTGGAGGAGAAAGAGAAGTACCCGATGAAGCCAGGGACGATTCAAGGTTACGGGCATGCCTTTGTGTTCTCGGAGGAGCAGAAGCTGGACTGGTGTAACATGTTGGCACTTGGAGTTGAGCCTCCATTCATTAGAGATCCCAAACTTTGGCCTACTAACCCATCCCACTTCACGTAATTAAAAAACAGAACTGCTTCTACAACTATAAAGTAATGCATGTTTACTAGTACTTATTGTGTTTTTCTTTTCTGCAGTGAGACTCTTGATAAGTATTCTGTGGAGATCAGAAAGCTATGTCACATGCTTCTGAGATTGATCGCGAGGAGCCTGAGACGAGTAGACGATAATGTCTTCAACGATATGTTTGGGACGGCGGTTCAAGCTGTGAGGATGAATTACTACCCGCCTTGTCCAAGACCTGACCTTGTGCTGGGCTTGAGCCCTCACTCGGATGGTAGCGCATTAACGGTCCTACAACAGGAGACAGACACCGTCGGCTTACAGATCCTCAAAGATGGCGCTTGGGTGCCGGTCCATCCAATCCAAAATGCTCTTGTGATCAACATTGGAGACACCATTGAAGTAAACATAGCAACCACCTCTGTTTTTAATGCTTGAGTGTGATTGAAAACTATAATGTCAAGTGTTATGTCTTAATGTGTGCAGGTTTTGACAAATGGGAAGTACAAGAGCGTGGAACACAGAGCGATCACAAACAAAAAGAAAGACCGGCTCTCCCTAGTCACATTTTATGCTCCAAGCTACAACGTAGAGCTCGGGCCGCTGCCTGAATTCGTAGACGTGGAGCGGCCGTGCATGTACCGGAAGTACAACCATGGTGATTACAGCCGACACTATGTGACCAACAGATTACAAGGCAAAAAGACACTCGAGTTTGCGAAGATCGCAGGAGAGTTGTGATTTGTTCGACATCTTTGTCGCCTCAATCTCCCTTTATGTCCCTGTCTGTATATTCTAATTCATAATGGTTGTGTATAAGAATGTTTGCTTTATGTGTAAACTAGCCAATTAGTGAATGATTGTGGGGCTTAATGTTTAATCAAAACATGTGTGAAATGAGAAACTTCACAAACTCATTTTCAGTATTGCTTGCCACTCAGATCACTGAATGAGTGTGGTTGAGAATGCCAAGGACACGACAGGTGATGATGCCATGAAAAATATCTGCTTAGAAGCTCTGTCCCCATCTTTGAGAGGGGGCAAGAATCTGATATGCTGCTTTGTCAGAACACAAACTTGCAATCTAGAAAAGAATTACTGATTAATAATAATTAAAACTATCTTATCATGCACTGTATGGTGTATTAGATCATCTGCTTGTGCTTGTTTTTGAACATGGATATGTGATACATACATCATTATATGGACAAACAAGATCAGATGGATCAAAGAAGAAGAAGGCATCATGTTTGGGAGCACCGTAACTTTAAATGGTCATATTTTTCAAACCGTAGATCAAAATCGTTATTATAATATGTCCACGCGTTCGTATCGACGAGCCCTACATGGGTACTCACAAGCCATTATGCCAAATGTCAATGCATTCTGAGATCGTATTGGGGGTCAAATCGACGGCCGAAAGTTTTTTTTGATATTTTTGGCAGTTTTCAATTTGTTAGGATTTTATTTCATTGTTTAGGTTTTATATTAAGATTTGAATTTCAAATATTGATTTGAATTCAAATTTCAATGTTAGTTAGAATTAAATAAAGATGTGTTTGTTACATTTCAGATTTAGATAATCTGTTAGGATGTTTACAGATATAGATAGTTGAGATCCTAATTTGTTAGGGATTCTCAACTCTATAAATAGGCCTGTAAATCAATTGATTAATAAGCATTGATTATTTGAGTTATTATTTTCTCTTCGCTTTTGTTATTCGTGGTGAATATCAACTACTCAAAATTGCAATCGTCTAGTATTTATGAAGAAATCAATAGATTATTGAAGCCCAATGCACTGGTATTCTTCTTAGGTACTCCTTTTATGGGAGTGGCAAAGGATCTATTTGCGATATTCCAATGTATCATTTTGGCTATCCGATTTTGGCCGAGAACACGAGCTATAGATACCTAGATGGGAGTAACTTATGAGAGGAAACAATGTGACATTAAAGACTTCCGGGCGAACCATCAACCATTTAGAGCTAATGGCAATCGGGCAATGCATGAAATTGGCATTGGAGCTTGGCATTCAAAATTTTGGTGGAAAGCGATTCAAAAGTTGCACTATTGTGGGTCACTACATGCTGCAAGGTGCCATGGTCAGTGCAAAGACTGGTAAATTCAATTCGACATGAGTGCACCTCTTTCTCCAACATTAAATTCTCACACATCCATAGGGAGGGCAACTGCCCGGCAGATTTGCTAGCCATCACGCAAGGTCATCTAGGGGTAACTCGGTTCAACCCATCTCATGTTTGGCCAGAACTGAAAGTTCTCATTGACAGAGATAGAAGTGGAATTTCATATCTCGGGAAAAGCTTATGTGGCCTACTTTATATTACCATGGTTGTATTGTAATTGATCTCTCTTTCTTTTTGTATAATCAGGTGGTTTGAAAAAGGGTGTGGCGGATGCACAGATTCAATTTATTGAGTTTGTTCCCTCACCACACCCTTCTTTCCCTCCAACCTAGTTAAAATGGCATTTCATTGTAACTACAGGCACCTTTTATACATTTGTCATATAGTTTTGAGAAATACAATTTTAGACTTACCAAACAAAAAAAAAAACAATGTGACATTACAATTTTTAAGGTTGACATAATCAGTGAAATAAATTAACATCCTAGGATCAGTTAAACCACTCCTATACAAGCTCAGTAACTAAGATCCGTAAACTTAACTAACAGCTTCCCAATGCTTCAGGTTGTGAAATCATGACTGGGAAAACATTGAGGAGCAACTGAATCTGAATCTGCACATGCTACTTATTTGGAAAATTACTCTCATTTCGTGTTTAATTATAAATCTAATTGTTTTATGTAATTTTATCTATTTTACTATGTTAGTATTATTCATTTTATACCATTGTGATATAGGTAAAGCTTTAAATTTTTAAGTACATCCAAGATTATTGGTTATGGTGTTTTATGTAAAAAAATTTCGAAAATGAATTCTTGATAAAATGGTTCTTTGTAAAATTATTTCTAAAAAAAAAATTCTTAAAAATAATGACATGTTCCAAACGCGACCTAAAAATTGGGGAGGGAGGGGGGAGAGAAATTCCACGCAACAATAAAAAAGCAATGGAGCTCACTTGAGTTTGACATCAATATGACGTCTGTTTTTAGTTCTATTTTTATTAGTTCTACCTAAAATAGTGTATATATTTATACAGGAGTTCCTTCGTTATCATATAGAGCGAGTCTAATCCCACCAAACCTATTGCTCTCCCCCCCCCCCCCCCCCCCAACCTAATAGAAATTTAAAACATTTTATTTTATACAACCTTCACATCAACCCCACTTGACACAGACCCAGTCATACTGGGATGTCTAATATGACCCAAGGTGTGTCACCTAAAATTTTTCAACTGCAATATTTTAAAAGTGCCGCGACATACTTTGGGTAACCATAAGTTGTTCGATTTGACATACTCTGAGTCAAACTATGGTATTTATTATGACCGAAGGTGTATCACCCAGAATTTTTCAATTACGATATTTTAGAAATGATGTAACACACCTTGAATCACCGTAAGTTGTTCGATTTGACATACTCCGAGTCAAATTAAAATCGACTATGACCCAATGTGTGTCGCCCAACACTATCCAATTGATAATAAGTTAATTTTCTTCTCTATCGTAAATATCATAAATACACAACAAATAAAATATTATAAATAAACAACATTCGTATACATAGTCATAAGTTAATTCAACATTCACATATCCAACCTGCACATTCACAAATCCAATACATTATTTTTTTCACAGATGAAAACATACTATTAACATAACGATCTTCCATGTTGAACATGCATACATTCAAATTCAACCAACCAACACATCCACGTTAGTACATTTTTTTACTCAAAACATTGTTCAAAACCCAAAATATAATGTGGATGTGTTGATTGATTGAATTTGGATGTGTGAATGTTGAGCAAGGAAGAATGTTATATTAATGGTATGTTTTCATTTACGACAAAAGAATGATTAGATTTATAAATGTGCATGATAGATCGAATATGTTAATGTTAAATTAACTTATATGACTATGTATGTGATTGTTATTTATTTATGATATTTATTTGTTATGTATTTATGATATTTATGATGGATAAAAAAATTAAATTATTGTCAATTGGACAGTGTTGGGCAACACACCTTGGGTCACAGTAAACACTACGGTTTGACCCTGAATGTGTCAAACTGAACAACTTACTTTGACCCAAAGTGTCGCGTAACTTTTAAAATATTGCAGTTGAAAAATTTTAGGAGACACCTTGTATCACATTAGACACTCCAGTATGACTGAGTTTGTGTCAACTAAAATTGGTGGGATGAGTGTCTAATATAAAATATTTTAAACTTTTATTAGGTTGTGGAGGATAGCATTTGGGTTGATGGTGATAGACGGGCTCTATCGTACATCTTCTAAATAAAATGCATATAACCTGTAGCTTAAAACTCAGGCTAAAAAAGGGGCCCCAACAAAACGGAGGGATACAAGAAGAGAAACAAATAAGGGAAGAAAGAAAACACAAATAGAGTTACAGAAGATCAATAATTCAGAGATAAAATATTACAAAATGGGAAAAGAAAAGGTGGTCATATACATGAACAAGCAACAAGCATTATTAGAAATTAAAATAAAAAATAGATTTAGGTTGACAGAAAGCACCAATAGGGATGAGTGAGAGAGCTAACTTTTCTTTTCTTTTCTTTTCTTTTAACTGTTGCATGTGGGGGTGGTCTTGATGGGTGGTTTGTATTGGAGAAGAGGAAAAAAAAAACTACATGATCAATTGTGCAACATGCGACCTCCAACTTGAGGTTTCTTGTCAAAAGAAACAAAAACAAGATTTTTCCACTAAATTTTCAATGGAATCTTTACATCAGCGCATGAAATACAATGACAAAAAACAATTATATGGGGTCGCTTTCAGCAATGAAGGCTAATTTATAAAAAGTTCCTTAGGACTCATATGAATTGAGAGGATATATAGGCAATAAATTGACTTTCTTGTCGTAACGGTGTTATATATTATGGAGCTTGATTCATGTACGCAAAGCAATGTTGAGGTTTTACAGTCTGTCATATGTATATTTGTATATTTATTCATATTTTTGTCCTTTAACGAGATGCTAGTATAAAAGAACATCTCATATTTTTGTTGGATTCTATGATTTTATTTTCGGTGTTGTCATTGTAAAAATCTCTTGTAATGTGTTCCATGATCGTAAGCAAATATTGCCGAACAACGTAAATTATTTGTGTTTGTGTTATTATTCTTTAGATCTGTTGCTTCCAAGATCCTCAAATTTTGTAACAATCGGATCATTAACTGATTAACTCGGCAGATATTAGTAAATTTTATTAATGGTCAATTTTGCCATTAGGGTAGGCAAAAACCCATACACTGCACACGTTATTAATAATACTTTATATTTATTAGCTAAGTTTAATTATAGCTACTAATGAAAAAAGAAAAACTTCATTTAATTATGTTATTTTTTGTGAAACTTCCTTTTATCTCTCTCTCTCCCCCTTTCCCTCTCTCTCTCTCACAAAACAAACAAACAAACTTGTCAAAATATTTTGAAAGCACATTTGGGAACAAAGTTGGATTCCTTGATGCCCTGAAACTGAATAATGTGAAATATCATTTCATGTGGGACAAAAGATACTCCCTTCCACTACAGAGCACAACACAATAGGCAAAACAAACCCCGTCTTCTGTTTCTTATCATATTATATCATTAGAAAAAAAACAAAAAGAAAAAAAAAACAATGACATTAAATTGGATCCATCACTATGTGTGGTCGGGCAACATAAAACCATGCATGATGTGCACCCACAATTCAATAATTTGGTCACCACTTTCCCAACTTGAGGCCCCCAAACACCCAATACTTTGAGAGATTCCTATGGATTCAATGCCTTTCAGCCAGACAGTATGTCAAAAAGCCACTTCAAACACCCAACACACAGTCAATGGAAGCAGTGGTATGTGGTGGTCCCCTAGGCCAACATCCATTTGATGAGAGCCGTCCATTGCCCCTGCCCACACAGGATGAGAAACCTTGTGTTACCCGATCAATGATTGTCTCATAGATTGTATATAATAAGTTTTAAAATAATGTTAGGAACAAATCCACGGACAATCCGGACAATCCACACATGTTTTGATTTTTATGTTTTTATGAAAAATTTATATATGTTCTCGATGATCCATTAAATTAAAAACATAAAAAATTAGTAATGAGATATATACCTCGATAGCCCTTGATAGAAGGCGAGATTTATAAACTATCCGTGAAATTGTCCATGTGTTTTCCGCGCAAAGGACCCGATCTCTGTCCATACTGCTATTACCGCCGCAAATGGATTAATCGTCTTAACGTAGACGGACGTGACGTGTGTCTAGATGCATTAATATTGATTTTGTGTGGACATGATCCACCCAGACCCAGCCCTACTTTAGCCTGTTTTACTAACACCAAAACCATATGCATTTACTGAAATGTAAATGATTGCCACATACCCTCAAAACTGTGCAAATCGTGGAAATTTTGAGGTGACAAAACGGAGTGTTAAAAGTAGGTTTAATTAACGATTTTGAGCCTGACAACGGATCCTTCGGGTTAATTTAGAGGTTCGATGTAGGCCTCTTAACGGATCCTTCATTTAGAACATAACCAAAACTTACCCCAAATTCTATTACCAAATTGAATGGTATAATTTAATAAAAAAATGTAAAAAACTGCCAACAAGATATAATGCATCAATACAGTGAGTAGAGAAGGCAAACGAAGTATATAAAATTGTTTTTGAGACTATAAAATGACTTATGTGTAACAGAGCACTTATTTATTTCAAAGAATCCAAATGCAACCTAAATCTGAAAACAAGTCTGAAATATCAATTAGAATATCTAAAATGATTAGAAAATAATGGACAGGCATTTATCCCAACATGAACAAGCACCAAAAGATATTCAAAAGCTCCTAAAGAGCCTCAAATTTGTATTAGATGAAAAATACAGTCCAGAGCTTCTCAAAGACAATACCAATCACATAAAAAGAAAAGGCAAATTGCAATAGAATGAAAGACAGTATTATAAATTGTACAAGGCAGCAATCAAGGTTTGAACTGGCAATGATCATTAACGAAGACAGTGTGGCAGCCAGAGGGGCTGCTGCCACGCTATACATCATGGGGGATTTCATCAATCCCCATTTGAAAGAGTTTACCCCAAGCCCGCTCAGATGATCGATTTACAAGGGCACCTCATGGTTCAAGTGTATTGACCATGACTCTACCGGGAAAGGGCAACCAAAAATATAAAAAAAAAACCCATGAAGCACGCTTATATACTCCATGATAAGACATGTTGGCTCGTCGACCAAGCAAACACTTCCGACAGAGCATTTGATGATGAATGAGTCGCTCAGGCCAAGTACCGAAACATGTTGGGATTATCCTTGTCCCTCTCCAGGTAGTCCCTGGTGATCAGATCCTCTATCCTCTTTTTGATAGCTTTGAAATCGGGCTGCATTTCAGTGTGTGTTAGTAATCACTTCAAAAAAGACAAGATCTATGGTAATCAGAAATTGAATCCTTTTATCAGTCTGATACATTAAGTTTTTACTTAAAAGCGAGACAATAGAAAGAGGTACAAATGATTTGGGTGTGTTTGAGCACAATCTTATATGAAAATTTAAGAAAAGTGGAAGAATTTGCGATGATGGAATAGTGATGGGAGCAAAATCATTTTTCCTTTAACTAAATTTTAATGTTGTTTGTGCTTGGATGACAGAAAATGATTTGTCATTTTCCATCGCATTCACTCCTACATAGAGGTGAATATTTTGTCCTCTTTAAAAAGACAAAGAGACAAAGGAAAATGAGGGGAAAAAAATTATCTCCCTTTGTTTGGTACAAAAACAATTTTTTTTAGTGGCCAATGGAAAAATCTATATTTCCTTCAGTTTCCTGCATGCACACCTTAAAGAATAGCATACATACCTTAAACATGCGACCGAGTTGTTCCACACATTCCATTACTAACTGTTGGTGACCCAAAACTTTACGGCTCTTCATGATCCGAACAATCGATGCATCAATGGCATACCGCCTGTCCTTGTCAACGTCTTCAATAACTTTCTTCTTCTCATCCACCGGAGGTAGAGGAATCTGACACATTGGCAAACATTTTTTTGGGGTACTGTGAATGAAAGAAGAAAAAGATATAGCGAAGATGATGATTCATCATATATTCCATAACTGGACCATACCTTGATCCTCCTCATTCTGTCAGTGAATTTGGAATTGAACTCAAATTGATCAGTGGGAGATATGGTTTTTGTATTTGGCTCTTTGTTGAGAATCTTGTATTTTGCACATGATAGAGAATGAAGTAACCGTACAACATCATCATCTGTGAGATTTAGCTGAGCCATAATCTCTGAGTAACTTAATTTATCTGATGCGTTGAATAGTAACAGAGCAGACGCCTGTTAAGGATGGAACCACATGATCAGTCACACTTGTAACCACAAATCACAATCTATTCGGACCTTAAAATAACACAATGATAAAGAAATACCTGATATGTTGTAACTATTAGCTCCATAGTTTTTGGTTCAAACTTGCCATTGATGTTACAAGTGCCCAAGGAATATATCCATGTGAGCTTTCTGTGCTTCGTTTTTGTTTGATAGAAGTCCTTGAAAACTTCAACACATTTAACCTGAATTGAAAATTGACAAGCTGATATATTGATACTTGAAACAGAACCTTCATTTGAATTCCCTGCATAAGGGAAAAGTGAGCGCTCACCATTTCTGCAGGAAGGTTGAGGTCAAATGATTTGTAACTAGGCCAGAATCCAGTTGTAAGAACAGTGACTGTCAAGTCAATTCCTGGATTGGCTAATGGATTGCTGTTAAGATAATCCTCAAAGCTAGATTGATTTTCTCTCGCTAATGTTAAATCTGTAACCTGAAGAATGAACAGGTACAAACAACCATTTTCAGTTGGTAATTGGACTTTTAAGTGAAATCATGCAAAGATGAGCGCTGGAATTGCAACAGACCATTCCCTCCATCTTTGAAGTGAACTGCCCACCACACTGCTGCTTCAACTTTGTTAATATGCTCCTCTCATGGTCATCATTAGCACTTTTGTCAAATAGAAGACGTCGGGCAAGTTTCTTCCTGTAAAAGAATTTAACTTAAATAGGGAACCCAACAAAAGCTAAAGTTTATCTTGACAGTATATATAAGAGTTCAAGATATGCACTAACTTATTACCTATAGAATTCAGCAAACAAATCTTTGTCACTGATGTATGCCAGCAACTTTACTACCTGAAAATTAATCAAAACTTCAGAGAGGAGATATTGCTATGCCACATACATACAAACAAGTAGGATAAATTTATATACTTCACAAAACAAACCCACATATGCTGAGAGTTCAAATTAGTTATCACTTTAAGACTTTCTGATGTTGGGATTTTGAACTTGAATGTGGAAAAACAGGGCACAATACCAATGAGATAAATGGATGATTTACAGTAAAAACAAAAAACCTGGAAAGGAGAGAAGGAAGAAAAGTTTGATGAAAATAGGAACACAGAGAATTATTACCTTGTAGCAGATATGATAAAAGAGATGAATGGAAGAGAACCAAAATTTATCAAGACCCCATGTTATTATTGCATTAGACCATCTGACAGTGATTGAGAGACAGTATTATTCACATGCATGTGCTTATGCATGACCAACAGATAGAAGAGCCCCGATCATCAATGAGCGGGTACACATCATACATGGACCCAAGACGAACCAAATTTACATGCATACATTTTTAAACACAATGTCATAAATTAGTTTCAGCTAACACATGCATACTGCCTAGCATATGTTTCCCAGACCAAGACATGGCACAGGAAAAAAAAATTATCTTGAAAAATTGGAGGGAAACATATTTATAATACACATAAGCACCATGTTAGAGTTACAAGACAATAACACCGAGAAAGATCATAAACTATATGATGAGTTACCTTTTCAAGAGTCTCCTCGATGGCTTCATCACTTAACTTTTCACTACCGCCCTTTTTCAGAATGTTGTCACAGAATGTAGCCAATAACTCGGCGCTAGAACTGCCTGCAACACCCTTGTTGCAGAAGACCTCAAAAGCCTCTTTCAGAGACTGAAAAAAAAACAAACAAACAAACAGTCAACATCTAAAACTAAGAGTCTTAAGATGAATTGAGAAAATACAAAGGTCAAATTCAGACCTTATGGAAGAGCGAGTGGTTGTTGAAGCAATCATTCACATACGCCAAGTATTTGTCATGCAGCTCAATAACTTTCCTTACAAAAATCTAAAAAAACAACCAACTAATATCAGTGTCGATCTTTTCAAAGGCATTATTGTCAAATAAGCATATCAGAATGAGGCACGACTAATGATCTTCACCTGCTCTTGCACACCAACCACATCCCTCTTCTCTGCCTGATAAAAGAGCAATTGTTAGAGAGAGTTGTTTAAATCAAACTAACTATATCTATATGATGAATTTCAAGCAATAAAAGGGTTACGAGTCTAGTTGTGCTACAGCAATATACTCCCATGCCAATTGCACATATCTATTCACTCATAAAGTGATGCTCTTTAATTACATATTACATAAACTTGTTTTCCAAATCAATGCTTACGGAATACAAAAGAAGGATTTTAATTAAACACACTCAATATTTTCTAACTGTTGTTTTCAAATAACTACACAATCAATGCTTTTAAATAATTCTTTTTTCAGAAAACGAGAGAAATTTCTTATCGGATGTTGTTTTCAAACATCTATGGTAAAGAATTAATGATACTACCTTCCAATGGCAATCAAATCCCAACCACGACCAATTTTGACATCACACTCACAGTAAGCTAATTCACTTATCCAATCCAATTGGTCAAAATCCCAATGGGTACCTCACCCAAAAATAAGTCATCTATGGTTATCCAGAACATCAAAAATTCCCTCCAACCCTCCACACATTGAACTTATTAACCACAGATATAAGACACATCCGCCACAGAAAACATAGACATTACAGATGGAATTACTAGGTACTACAAAGGAAGATGCAAGAATGTATGTTGCATCGATAATGCATGAGCTTGAGAAGATAATCATAAATGCACAATTATAGTTAACCTCATAACAAAATAACTAAATAATACTATCCCAGCCATTATCCTGATTTCCGAAGATAAGTCTATGAAAATTACATTGCTTATCCATGACATTTTCTCAATTCTGTTTCCAACCATATATGTGAGACTGTCTTGAGATCATTCAGTGCTGAGGAAGAAACATGATATATGAGGTCCCTTAGTGATGACACAACAAAGAAACATGCTCTCTTGCTCCAAAAATATGATGACAAGACAAGAAAATGAACATAGCATGCAGGACATATTCCAAGTTTCCAACTATTTAGAAGTTAGAACATGATATGAATACACTGAACACAATTTAAAGTTGCACACGTTTGTTATCACTACATAAGAATGCATGAGTCATGCATATTATCCTTCACATCTTATGAGATCTGGGCCCATGATATTATATATGAAATTCCATAGTCTCCCAGAATACAATCCATAGAATGTGCATGTGACATGACCTAAAATAACACAATAAAATTTGAATTGTACTTTTAAGGAGAATTCGGTTTCGGTCTCTCAATGTATGCCCAATAGATCAGGTGCAATTTATTTGTGTCCATAACCACAAGACCATTATGAATGATAAACAGGAGATTAGACCAATTCAGTAAACTAATTTACTTTGTGCGGGATTTACTTAATGTATACCCACTAATGCACAGTTAGACAAAGCTCTATAAGCAACCAAATATATGTATGAAGAGACTGATACAGAGACTTTAATCCAAACATAATGATGAGACAAAATATTTCACCTTTTTGTTACTCGCTGCATCCTCTGCTTGTTTAACCAGAGCTGTGCCCTCAGCAGTAACATGCTGCAGTATGGAGAAATTAGCACGTTATGGATGCATATATAATGACTGAGACTGCAAAATATTTGTCTTGGTGGACATGAACCAAGAAGCTAGTACAAGCTGAAATTTCACCCACCTGTTTAAATATATTAGCAACAGGGTCTAAACCTCGAGGTATCCTAGAGAAGAGCCTGTACATCCTTGAAAGATCTTCCACCTGAATCTCAACATATTTGAAAATATTAAAACTGTCCAAGCTTCACAACAGAATTTACTTCATGGTCGGATCATGCACCAATTGTGTACCTTATCATCTCGAAGTAAGGCATGGCATCCAGAATGTTCCTTTTCAAGCAGTTGGCTCGCATAGACAAACAGTAACTCATGTTGCACTTTCTATTGAGAAAATACAATTAAAACAGAAGAAAAAAAAGTTAGATATCCTCGGTCATAAAATATCATTATGATATTAATGCTTCAACACTAATTTCAGCCACCAGTAAGCTCATTCTTGAGGCTTTTCTAAAGAACTCATATAGAATAGACAACTTAATAAGTACAAATAGTGGAGCCAAATAAAAAAACAGTACCTCAAGTAACTTCTGCTCACTACTACTATGCAAGTAATGAGAAACCCTATCCTTCTCCCGTTTCAAACACTCTTCAGCCTGAGAACATACACCAAGCCAAAATCATATATCACCAAACTAATAAGCAGATGCATTTATACACTAACAAACAAATTCAAGACAAGGGAAAAAAAACCTTTAGCATATAATCAGGACATGAGTCCTCTAAAATCCAATTTGAAGCCTTCCGCGAATAATATGCAGCTGTATCCTTCAGCATAGCGGCTTCAAAGTCGTTTTGATAGAATTCCATGCTACCCAATCCAATTTCAACAAAAATATCCAATACATTCTTCAACAAGGCCCGATCAATCTGTTCTCCTTCGCGCTCTTGATCAATCTGATTTAAATAAACAAATTGCTAAATCGCACCCAAAAGAAAATAAAAAGAATACTACATCACCTGTTAATTTCAGGAACATACCAATGAGATCACAGCATCCCTGACTTTACCGTTAATCTCTTGATATACCTGTAGAGAGAATCAGATGTATTTATAATTCCAAAGAAATATGGAAAAAAAGGAAAGTACCGCCCACCAAATATGCAGAAAAGTGGAGGTAAATGTGAGAAATTTTAAACATGGTACATGATGAAAAATAATATTACAATTACAACCAAAAGTAAAATAGAAGTTTGTTGGTTTTTCATTTACCAGATCACGAAAGCAAGTAAGACCAACTTCATTGAGTGGAGGAAGCGACCTCCGAGTGATAAAATACCGGTCAAGATAGTGAAAGAAACGTGAAAGCCACCTCACCATAACTTTGTGATTTACCCATCTTCTGACAAGTTCTCTGAGCATAAATTCATCATGCTTCTCTCTTAAGGAAGGCAATACCTGGGCAGTTAGACCAAATCAGCAACTGTTGATCAGATGATATCTCTACATTCTACATACATGCACAATAAATTAAAAATAAGGGCAATATCTGAGCACATATCATAAGACTGTTTCAATGGACAAATTACAATATATACTATGTTATCATGGCAGTTGCTTATGCTATTTTGCATTTAAAATCAAATAAATAACATATCTTCATTGGACTGTCGACTTATCACAACAGACTAAATGACGTTTAACAAGGGCATCAATTCATAAAGTAAATTAAATTTCCAACTCAGCCAGAAAAAATATCGCATTGACAAAAGGATCTTGGCATTTCATAAGTACTTGTGTAAAATTCTTTTTAATGATATCCACAGAAAAGCCAATTTTTACCATCACCTATCAACCATATGGACTTTTTCCTAAAAATGTCACAGTCTAACCCTACCAGAGAGTTTACAGCCTCTCAGTTGATGAGTCTGAAATCATAATTGAATCCAAAAAGGATGCATTTCGAGTCACTACACAGGAACATTCATGTCCTTTGAGGGTTTGGTCGAGACAATTTTGTTGTGACTGGTGAACCTCCTGAAGCAACATTCTTGGTTATAGAACCTTTGGATATGTTTTTCTTAGCCATTAAATACATTACTGATATGGAAATCTTTTTGGGAATTATAAAATATGTTACTACAGGAAGGGTGAGGGCTGCATTCTGAAAGCAAGATCATTAAAGTGTCAGAGTAGACAGCTACTAGTTTTGGATCTCTTCACAAGTCATCTTTTATTTCAGATCCGAGAGATAATAAGCCATGTCTGCATTGATATAAAACTTTCTGGTTTCTAATCAAAGTTGCCTTTCGGAGAGGGAGAGTGAAAATTTCAGATTATAATCAATACTCAACTAGCAGATGTGATTAAAGGATGCAGTTGTACCATCCTACAAATCGGATCCTGTTCAAGTAAGGTCATAAAGAACTAGCAGATGTGAGAACCTGAGTGGGTGGACTGATAAGCCACAACGCTTATATTATACACATTTTTGAGGTTTCTCTTTCCATTTCCCTCTTTCAGCAATTTAAGCTTCATTAAAATCTAATAACTTCCAACATGCATCACCTTTCCCTTTCTGTTTGTACACATTTCAAGACACTGCTTTTCAGATTTCTGTAATTGAAGATTCTCCATCCCCATATTCTTTCCTTTCAAATAGAAGTTTTAGCCTTAATGTCCTCTCCATGTGTCTGGAGTTTCCACTTCCAATTAACAAAATTACAGGCATTATGCTCCCACCTTTCCTAAAAAAAGGGGATTAACAGCAAGATCATTGCCAGACTAATATGTCATCTCCCTCAATACATTGAAATATCAATTTATCCTACAGTACTATTTATGAGGCTTTTAATATTCTCGCAAAAAAATCAAAATGTCCACAAACAACAAAGTATTACCCTCACAACCTGTCTCAGAATCCAATCCCCACATATTATAAAAAACAATCCTCAACAATCAATCTAAATAACAAAACTACCAAGCATATCAACAAATTATATGACCGCAACCAACTGCAAAATCATCCAAGAATCCCAACACCACAAAAGAAAACACATTTTTCAATCCAAAACCAAAAACCCTAAAAAAAACAACAAATCCGAATCCTCACCGATGAAGTGATGTACTCCTCGAATGACTCCCGGTACTTATCATACAACTGCTGCGAGTAGTCATGCGGCGGCTTCTGCGTGCACATATTATATATCGTCCTATCCAAGATCATAAAAAAAAAACATCATCATCAACGCCACAACCAAAACAAACCCTAAATAAGAATCAAGGACCCAAGAATCGGAGATCAATACGTGTAAAGCATCATGTAATCCTCCGAACAGAACTGTGGCTCGGGGAGCCCTTCAAGGATGTTCTTCAACTTCGTGATCCCCTTCTGCATGAACTCCCATCCTTGCTCCAGGTCTATCGTCTTCTTCTCATTCGCCGCCATCCGAAACCGAAACCTATCTTTCCCCCAAAATCAGAAACCCTAAATCGATCCAGAAGTCGAATTGGGGACGGGAGGACCAACACAGAAAACCTTTTATTATTTATTTATATATATAGATATTTGGAATTTATGGAAAGACTAAAAACACGAAAAGTTCTTTATGTGTCATCGATTATACACATTCACACCGCCTCACCAAAAAAAAATATATATATATATATATTAAAATAAAATAAAATAAAATTTTGATATAACTCCCTCAAAATTTAGCTTTTAATTCTTTTAAGGTCCCGTTTGGTTGTAAGTTTGTGACGGATTCTGCTTTTTAAAAAGCTGAAAAGTTTAAGGGTCTGTTTAAAAATACAGATTAAATGGTAGCTTTTGGAATAAAGCTGATTTTTAAGATGATTTTAGACCTTCACTTTTATTGGGATATTTTTTTAAATTCAGGAATCAATATTTGAAAGCAGTTGCTATTTAGCAAAGAAAATTGTTTTTCAATACAAAAATCAATTCTAATTAAAAAAGTTGTTTTTTAGCTTTTCAAAACACAGATTTCGAGAGAAAATTAAAAGGAATTCAGCTTTCGATTCTGAATAAAGCTGCCATGTTTGACTGCACGATTTTAACTTTTCAGCTTTTCAAAAAACAAAATCTGTCCTAAAGATGCAACGAAACGGGGCCTAAATCGTGCAGCCAAACAGGCTAGCTTAATGAAGAATCAACACCTGAATTTTTAATTTTTCACTTGAAATCTATGTTTTGAAAAGCTCAAAAACAACGTTTTTTTTTTCGAATCGATTTTTTAAATTGAAAATAGTTTTCTCTGCCACACATAACATGCTTTCAAATATTAAAAAACAGTTTCTGTTACCAACAACAAACATGAATCTTCAATTAAAAAAATCATCCCAATAAAAAGTTAAGATCTAAAATCATCTTAAAAATCTACTTTATTCTAAAAGCTACATTTTAATCTATGTTTCTAAACGGAACCAAAATCAAAAAATGCCACGGGCCCCCAAAAAGTATGCATGGTTGACAGATTTAATCCCTTAGTTAATTTGTTATAAATTTATACTAAATATTCTGTTTACTAAATAGAGCTCTATTAAATGAAATTCAAATAAATTTCTATAAAATATAAAAAATACATATAATCTTTTCTGATGAAAAAAATGCATGTCTTTTTTTGAAAATATTTTTTGTTATTCTATACTCACCAATGGAAGAAAGAAAAAAAAGAAAAATTCGACATAATTTCCTACAAACTTGAAAATCGAAAAAAATTCCTGTAAAATCAGTAAATCCCTTAACTTCCGTTTGAAACTGGAATAAGGGATCAGATAATAGCCAGGGATAAAGTATGTCAGAATAAACTAGTATAAAGTGGTATATGGATTCCAATCAACCCCTAGAATTAAAGTTATTATAGGTTATTCCATCAAAATAATATGTGGGTTCATTGTCAAATCAACTGTTATCACTTCTTATAAATCACTTGTCAAATCAATTATTATTATTTTTTCACATTTTTAAATATTTATCCACACTTTATTCACATTTTACCCAAACAACAAAAACATTATTATTATGTTTTTCAACGAGAATAATTCAAAATACAACCAAACTTAAAATCAATTTATCTTTATTTATACTCACTTATGCCAGAATAATTGTATATCCAAGAATAAATCATATTCTGTATCCAAACGGGGGCTTAAAATAAATCACAAATCTAATTACAGTAATTTATAAATAAATTTTAAAATGGTAGTATTACAATAATTTTTCATGTATGATTAAAGTCAACCACAGATCTGATTAATTACAATTATGATATGGGCTAAAATAAATATTGTCTAACAAGATAGAGACCCAATGGGATTTATCGATTTTATAGGGACATTTTTCAATTTTTATATATTTATTGAGAGATATATTGATTTTTATGAGAGTATTCTGATAACTTTTAATACGGAGTTAGAATTAACCATGTATCTAATTAGTTTGGGTGACAATAGAGACTGAAATAATAATTATCAAATAACATTGAAACGCACGGTAATCTTTTAATTTTATAGGGACCAAATTCCATTTAGCTAATTTTACTGGGTATATTGATTTTTCCAAAGTGGATTCTGCGGAGGAGGTCAAATCAGGCCGTCAAACTGTGGAACGTCACATCGTCCGTCGATCGGATTAATGGACGGTTGATGATGCGTGATGTGTTTCTTGCGTTCTTGATGGTTTGATTTGGTTTCGTTGAATCTACAGTTGTGGAAAGGCCTCAACAAGGGAAAACTGGATCACACGTGTAATGGAGAACACCACCCGTGCCACTATTTTCTTTTCTTTTTTGGGGAAAAATCCATATAACCCACAGTGCTTTTCTTAAAATTCATATAACCCCTTTAAAACACCTAATAAATTTAAATAACCCCCTAAATATAATTTAGGTTTATAGATAATGAATATTTTGTGAAAATTATGTTTAGTTAACCCTCGTAAAAAACACAATATAAAAAAATCTAAAATGTGTTAAAAATGTAAAAAATCTTCTATAAATAACGATTTTATCCCTTCGGATAGAGTTTTATAATATATTCAGAGAAGATAAAATCGTCGCTTTCATATGATTTTTCACATTTTTAACCCATAGTAGTGATTTTTTAGTAAACAATGTTTTCAGTCAGGGTTAACCAAACGAAATATGCGCATTTATTAACAAAAAATTTATTTAGGGGGTTATTTTGATTTACTAAATGTTTTCAGGTGGGGTATATAGATTTTAAGAAAAGTCATGAAGTTATATGGATAGGGGGTTGTATGGATTTTTCCCTTATTTTATTGGGAAATTAGTTCCCAGTAATTTTAATACCTTATTTCTTTAGATCAACTTTTTTGGCATATCAAAATGCCTTATTTATATTTTTTTATTATCAGTTGGATTAAATGTCATTTTGTATGTACAAGTGTAAGAAATTTAACAGCATATATAGATACGTAACAATGTAACAATTCAGCAAAAATGATAAATAAGTCTCTAAAAAGTTAAAAATACTTAAATCATCCACTTTTAAAAATTATACAAAAAAATCTCATTTCACAATGATGTAGAATGGACGATCAATATGTTACTGAAGCGATCAGACCATCAAAAGTGATCCACGAAGAAAACTGTGAGAATAGTAGGTGACAAGAATAATTGAGATCATCTCAGAATCTCACAAAATTTGATATACTGAATTATTATTGAGATATTTAATTTTGCTAAATTTTATCATTAAAGCCATTAAATAAATAAATTTGTTATTTATGGCAATAATTTGCATGGTTATTTTCTTACACAAATATCAAAATTATTGTCATTGATTCTAATTGATTGTGAGATTTTAGAATAAATAGCTATTATATTTATTTAATATTTTCTACTTTTAGTAAGTTTGTAATTAGGTTTAATGAGATTTCGCATTAGTTCTTATTGAGACCTGTAGCCTAATGACATATTCAATTTTTATTTATCAATAATATTTGGTTATTTTAATTTTCTTTCTCTTTGAAAAAGATTGTCTAAGATCTTGACGTAGATCAGATCTTTTATCGTTCTTCTGCTGCGTTATACAATTTTAAAAACATAAAAGACTAATATACTCTTATGTAATTAGATCTTTAACATATCTCACACCTCTTAACTTTGTTAAAATATTTCACCCTTTTAATCTTTTTAATATATTTAACATATTCTCATGTAGAACTTTTTTTTATTCTAAATTCTTTGTGATTAAGTGAATTTTGTGAGATATGTGCTAATATTATTTAAGTTTTTTATGATGAAATCCATTAAATGTTGATACTTCTTAAATATGTACTAATAACTTCATAAAAATATGTTAATAGCCAAGCCAAAAAAATGTGAATAAGGATTTAAAATACTAAAATATCATCTGCTGTATTGGAGTACAACATATATTTAAATTACATATAATGATCATACCCAATGAAAAATGATAAACAACATCAGGTAGGATATATATAAAAAACACACAATATGATATATAATAACAAAACATCTAAGGGGATTGATTTAAGTTATATAGAGAGAGATTGTTGTTTTGTAAGAAAAATATGTTTTTGGTATGGAATAACTTAATAAGGGTTAGAGGGATGTTAAGGATCTAATTACACAAAGGTAAATTAGTCTTTTATGTTTTTAAAATTGTGAAATGAGATTTTTTTTAGTTATAATTTTGAAAAGTAACTGATTTGGGTATTTCTAACTTTTAAGAGATATTTTTGTCATTTTTTCAACAATTTATATAAACAATGTACAAATAATGTAGGAAAAATAACAAAAAAAATCTTTTAAAAGTTAGAAATACCCAAATAAGCCACTTTTTAAAACTATACCTAAAAAATCTCATTTCTTTTGGAAACACAAAAAACTAGTATACCCTTATATAATTAAATTGTTAACATCCATCTAATCCTTATTAGGTTACTCCACACCAAAAAAATCTATTTTTCCTATAAAACAACAATTTCTCTTCATATGATCCAAATGTGTGAAATACATAAAAATATTCATATGATCCAAAAATCTACTTAATCACAAAGAATTTAGAGTAGAAAAAAGTTCTACATGAAAATGTGTGAAATACATTTACACAATCATGAGGATAAAATATTTTAATAAAGTTAAAAGATATATAATATGTTAATTAAGGATCTAATTACATAAGGATAAATTATTATTTTGTATTTTCAAAATTGTGAAATGAGATTTTTTTAGTATAATTTTAAAAAGTTGTTGATCTGGGTATTTAAACTTTTTTTTGTCATTTTCCATCAATTTATATAAACAATGTACAAATAAAATATTCAACCGGATTGAAGGACCTAAAAAATATAACGATAATTTTTTGGTGCTTTCATATACTAAAAAATTTCAATGGTCCAACCAATGAGGGGATTGAAAAAAATACTTTGAATTATTTCGCCCATTTTGTCATTGTGCATTCCATTCCCCCCATGTCATTATTCTGTTGAAAAGTTTTTTTTTTCTTTTCAAATGTCATTATGGATATTATTCTCCTCAAAATAAGGGAATATAATAATGCGAATATTTGTAAAGAACTATTATTACTTATTAGAGTTTTACTGCAATACATTGGTTGAAAATTTAAAGGATCATTTAGAATCATGCACACTAAAAAAGGAAAATATTTAAAATAATTGAATAATTCGTATTCAGGTATTAGAAAACGTTTCTACTGCTCAAAGAGATTTCTTTAAAAAAAATACTTTTTAAAATTTCTCTTTTTTTATCTTGGCAAAATTATGAATAATCAATAAAATCAATTGGGTGAGTTGTTGATTTAATTTTTTGTGTAATAATAATATAAAAAAATTATGTAGGGTTTTATCATCATTGTCATGTAGACAAGCACAAAAGCATCAGAACATCAACGTGGAACAGCCTCTTAAAAATCAATACTATTTTACTTTATTTTACAAGAATTGTCATTAAATGTTCTATAACACGTTTGAATTTTTATCATTTCATCCATGTGACAAACTGAATCGATAGTGAACCATACAAAACTTTCTTCATGCTTGTCATACAAAGCATCATCTTGGGGAGTTAAGGGGGAACTGAAAATATCGATGCTCTTCCATTGATTGACTGATAAGGGTGCATTTGGAAATACAGTTAAAAAAACAGTTTTAAGCTTTATATACAATGTTTTAGAATGTAGCCATGAGGGTTGCTTTTTAATTAATCAATAAACAAAAGCTGCTTTTGTTATAATAAACATTGTTTTCGATACACCTTTTTTGTTGTAATAATGAGAGCAGCTTTTCTATTAAATGAATTGATGTTTTTAAATCACTTGCATTTTTAGGGCAAATGATTAAAATAAATAAAGTGAAAAAATGAAAGTTAAGAAACAAATCAAATTTAATGTGTTTTGATATTATTAGTGTTTTAAAATCCGATCCAACCCAGTTAGTTGAACTGATTAAATCTTCACCCGGTTTGGATTTCAGTTTGATTTACACTCAAACCCCAAGGTATAAAAAAATAAGAAATCAAATAAAATATTAAATATACTAAAAAAAATTAGATTTTATATAATAAAATCATGTTATTATGAAATATGAATATATTATCCCCTAACTGTTCATTTTCATGTTTTTTTTATATATACATTGGATATTATTTCACAGGTTACTCAACAAACATGATATTCCATTACACACGCATATATACATAACCAGTCAGCCATGTTTATTTCTACCATTTGATAATCTATTCCTTCTCAACAAAGGATTATAATTTGTAGATGGGAAATTGTAACTTGTAAGTGTTCTGATATCTTTCATACCATGAAAGGATAATGTTAATTACCGTCCATTTCCGACCCAATTCCAATATTCATTTGTTTTAACTTTTTTAAAAATAGTATATTTTATCTAATGAGGTATATACTTTTAAAAATTAAAATATATACTCCAATGAATTATATGTATGCATTTATAAAAAATTTATATTAAAACATATGCCTCGTTAATATGAATATATGATATATTAATTTTCCATCGATCGTATATAAAACTATAATTGGGGTTAAGAAAACAAAAATGTATAACACTAAATAAATTGTTTGATTTAATGTTGCTAGAAAATGTTACATTCAACCCTTTTCTCAATCTCATTTACCGTTTGCACATGTTTTTGTTGTTTCTTTTAAATATGTATTTGATTAATAAAATACATTCGTTATTACCAATAATCAAGGTTTAGTGACTTTTATTGCCCATAATCAAGGATGTTTTTAATTTTCCTTTTTTAATAGACATATACGGGGTTTTTATTTTTTGTTGGACTCAAAAATATAAGTCATGTGACAAACAACAGAGCACTATAAAGCAACACTAACACATACATTATCTCCTCCCTCATATTTTTTTTACCAATTGGTGTGTGCATTTGGTTATGTGATTGCACAGCTTTTATATTTACAGGAAGCTGCTTTTGCAATAGTGCAACCAAACAATTTTACTATAACAGCTTTCTACATACATATTTCAAGTAAATAGTACAAAAAAAATGCACCCTTGTAGGATAAAATCGCGCCACCGAATCATCTTTGTTATCATTCATCCATGTGGATCTATTAATTTTATAGATCCGATCTCCAAAAGGGTTTTTTTATTATTTATTTATATACAACTAGCACCAGAGAATTCCAAGTAACAACTGGTATCATAACAATATATGGATACTATAGTTGCTTATACATCATAACAATATATGGATACTATAGAGAATTGTAAAGTTGTTCATATATCATGACATGAACCATTCTCTGTTCAGGTATCGTTTTCGCACTTCTTTTTCTCAAGTATTGTCTCAGGCGCCTTGTATAACTCATGGTGGACTCTCTGTTCAGGTAAGCAAGAACCAACGTAAATTAAGATCCAACAGGAAGAAAAAACATAAGCTAAGAGAATGTGATAATGTGACATATATTTTTAGCATGTTGAGAATATCATTGGGGATCATGGTGTATTTAACTGTGCAAGCTGATGTAAAGAATTAAAGCTTCTATTTTGAGTTTGAAAAGAACAGTAAACATGGAATCCTAGTATGAACACTGGAAAGATATGGAAGGGGAGGGAATATCATGTGCTTTGCTTGGAATTTAGCAAGATAAGAAAGATGGAAAAAAACACGTTTGTTTAGTATGGATAAACTGTAAAAGTTAAACCCTAGAAAGTAAGAATAAATCTTAATAGCTATACTTAAACATGCATAATTTGATCCTGCTTATCCATTCAAAGTATAACTATATTTTGGTAAGAAAAAACAAAAGCCAAACAATTACCCAAACAAAGAAAGGAACAATAAACATAATATCATCTAATTCTTCATTATCAAATATATCTATTTTATGCCCAAATAAGCCATCCACAAACAAAAGGGGGTGTGGTTAAAGAAAAGACCTCTTCTAATTTACTTGCACTGGTTGAATGCATGTAACATGCAGCCCTCTCCTTCTCTTCGTTCAAGCATGCCTCAGCCTGAAATGGAAAAAAAGCGTTTTTTTTTATTAAAAAAAAATCATGAATCAAAATAAACCTGTTGAAAGAGATCACAGAGATCAGCTATAACCTTGGCCCTGTATTCCTCGTGTGTATAATTCCTCAACCAATTTGCAGCCTTGAGGGAATAGTAGGATGAAGTGTTTTCAAGCATCGGTGCTTCAAAATCATGTTCATAATGTTTCAGATTATCATCAATACTCAAGTAGATATTCACAACAGTCTTCACCAAAGTTCGGTCAATCTTCTCTCCTCCACGCTCTCGAGCAATCTAGTGGGCGATCTTTATGTGATATTGGACAAAAATACAACATTAAAAAATTGACTGAGCAAGTCTAACGTACCATAGAGATTAAGACATTAGTCACTGATAACTTCATCTCATTATAAACCTACAAGACATACAGAGAAGCATTTAGCTAAGCATACAACAAATCAAAGAGCAGGAAAAGGACAGGAAAAGTTCTTAAAAAAAAAAGAAGAGGACAAGGAGAGTTCCATAAAGTACAAATATTTGCAGCGGTAAAGCAAAAACGATATGGCATAATGTAACCATTACAAATTACAAATTCACTTCCATAATTTTTTTTTCTAAACAAGGTCATATCCGTCATAATATTATCATATATCTAATACATATTACTTCCAGTGAGGTTTTCGTGGTCTAATGCCCATTTCTCATGACCTTCGATCATCATAAATTTTCTCACCAAAAAAAATATTACTACAATTTATTCTCCATTAGTTAGCCTCATCTAATCTACTATGCAGCATCCTTGGATGCATTAAACACCATCCCTAGGAATCACAGGATTTTAACAATATTATTTACGAACAGACAAAGACAGATAATGAAATATAAAATTATTGTTCAAGACACACCATATGCCTAGGAGTATGCATAATTGCATCTCATTTTTTTACCAGCTCCTCGAAGATAACGGTACCAGCGTCCACAAGTTTTGGAAGTTTTCTCTTCTCAACAAAGTAGCGATCAAGATAGGCTAAAAACCTCGAAAGCCGCCTGACCAGTTCTCTGTGATTAGTCCACCTCCTTGCAAAGTCTCTCAATAGACCTTCACCTTGTTTCTCCCGTAAAGATGGCAATACCTGGATACAAAGAATAAAAGCTAAAGTCAAACTTGCATGAAAGGACAAGTTCAATAATAAGAGATAAGATATGGGTCAGATAGAAGATGCTTGTAACAAGACGTAAACAATTACATTAAATGCTATAATACTCCAAAAAAGCAAGAATTGTTATAATATATGATTTACCAAATAACCCTGAATAACATTGATCACACAGACCAAAAAAAAAACATTGATCACACAGCTTGTGCAATGCTTTCACGACAACAAAAAAAAGGATTAAGAACTGAAACTTGATGTAGTTTATATTAATTAAAAAAAAATAGCATTCTGGTTAAATGCAGTAACAACTTTCAAGGGTCTATCCTCACAAAAAGAAGAAGAAGGGGTTTCCCACATATATCAAAGAAGCCCAAAGAGTAAACAGCATAATCTTCGAGGGCAGAGGTAAAGCAAATGATGATCCAAGTTGCTTCTTTTGACCAAAAATATATAATGACAATTTGACAAACAAAGCTAAACATAAGACCTAGTTATAAGGAAGCGCTTGAAGGGAATGGAAAAAAGAAAGGTGGGGGAGTTCAAAGAAATTAAAGTTTCACTGCATATAGGATGCACATAAATAAGAATACAATTCAGATGTTGTCAAAAAGTGAAGCTACTAAAAAATATATATTTCTCATGTTTCAAAGAACGTTCACTAATTTGTAATATTTTTCTTACTCAATAGAAATTCCATTGCAGGACAGTTTTAATGCAATGAAGGTCCCAGTCATTTTGTTAAACAATTTATTAGGTTCGCATCTAGAAGAACTAACACAACACTCAGCTGACAATTAAATCTAAATTAAGCATGTCGGCAATGTCGAAGATATCTTTTCTAATTCAAACCCATGGAAATTTCTTATAGTTTACTAAATTTATCATGCATGAATCACTCTAAAGAGAGAATTTGAACAGAAACTACATGATGAAAACAGCATGGATGATAACTCCATATTTAATCTCTACATATTTATTCACCTTAGCTTGATTTGGTGTTCATAGTAAAATTTCAAAATATGAGATTATATCATACTAAGCCTGGCCAGAAGAAATCAGCAGTTTAGCATCCTTGGTAAGAATCTCTCTCGTCATTGAAGCTGATATAGGGCATTTGGAATACATTAAAACCTTCTGTCCATGTTGCCCTGCATAGTATTTTTTTTCACTGCAACCAAGGTGTAATCAAACAATAAAAACTATGGAACTGAGAAGTTCAAGTCATAGGATTTTCTAGTGATCAGTCACCTAAGAGCCTAAGAATCAATTTTAGGAACATCAAATGCTCTGGTTTATTAGATATATATCTTATAAATGAAAATCTTGAGGAAGACAATGTAACTTTTTGGTATTAGCTAAAAGTCAAAGGAGAAATAGAGGCAATTCGATATATCCTCACAAATGAGCCAAAGTAAACTGAATATTCCCCCAAGATGCCATACTGAACATTGTATTATGATATCAGATAAGTGTTATCTAGACTTGAACCCGAATGCTTAATGAGGCTGACAAAATAAAATTATGCTTTTAACGAAAACTACAGAAGAGAAACAGAACTACAACAGGGAAATTCACCAAGTTGATACCCTATACTGGGTTCTGGAACATACGCATTAAAAAAAGAGATTATGCTGAGAATAGGTGGGAAGGTTTCTGGGCTGCTCTAGGAATAGGGAAATGTACTGATGTACAATGTGGGGCTAACAAAGGCTTGTTGGTCGGGGTGGAACTCTTTAATCGAGTAGTAACCAGGATGGAATGTACTTTAATTTGCCTTCTTTAATGGGGAGATACCTTATCTTCCCTTTTCATGTAATATTACCGGTTAATGAATACTTAATAGGGACCCCACCTTTTTCCCTAAAAAAAGGATCCCGCCTTTTATCACACACACACCACACACACAAACACACACACCTTCAAAATCTTCTAAAAGCAAAAGCTTTGTTAATATGTGATGAATTCTCGGATTGTCAAGATATAATATATTGCACATTGCATTCGTACTATGGTGGCAATGAAGCGAACACATCAGAAAACAATAAAGACTAACATGAGAAAGCCTTTGACAAAAAAATCTTCATCAATGTTTTTGACAAAAATACTTCATCAATGTACACTTTGAGTAAGATGGAGCAAGCAGGAACAAATGCACCTCAAGCTTTTTGTATATTAATGCTCAGCCTCTACAAAAGGAAAGACGATGATTCAACCATGTCAGTTTCTTGGAAAAACATTTCTAACAAATTCAGTATAAGAATGTCCGACAGGTTTATCAGTCTAGGAAGCCCTTACCAATCCCATAGTGGGTTAAATGGAATTTGGTTGTAGTGGAAACTATATAACTAGCACAAGTGTGCATGAGTAAAAAATAGAACAGGAAAATCACCTTTCACAAACAAAGAACATAAAGACTCGAGACGCAGAGACAACCCAAAAACTGCGAATGTACAAAATTTCACAAATAGCAATATTAGTTATCACATATGTATATACAATTGGCTTGCTAATCATATATACCCCTCAAACAAACAACCCATCTATCTGAAAAGGGTCAACACACCCAAAATCCAATCACAATCCAGACAACCCAATTGACATTTTCCAACCCAATGAACAAACACACCCCAAAAACACCAATTCAAGTTCACAATGAAAGAAAAGGAGAAAGCTTTACCTTATCGGCGACATAGTCTTCAATGGAGGTCCTGAAACGCTCATAGAGCAACGCCGAGTAGTCATGGGGGGGCTTCTGAATGCACATCTGGTACGCCGTCCTGCGCAATTCATCCAAACACAATACATAAGAAGAGAATTGAAGAGGAACCCAAAGAAGGAAGGGTTATTTGGGCATGAAAGGAAATACTGGTAGAAGCGCATGTAGTCGGCGGAGGTGAATTGGGTTTCGGGGAATCCTTCGAGGAGGTTGGTGAGCTTCATGATGGCCTCTTCCATTATGGCCCACCCTTCCTCCCAGTCTATGTGATCGATCTCCATTGAAGGTGTATGTTTGTGTATGTGTGTGTACGTGTGTCTGTCTCTCTCTATTGCTCTCTATGGGTTGGTTGGTTTGGGAAAAGAAGAGGAAAGCTTGATTTATGTGTGAAGTGATGAGGTCCAATAGTGGGAGGGAGACAACCTCGTCTGTGAATTAGATCACCCCCTGAATAAAGAAGTTATATTCAAAAGGAAGTGATTAATGAATTAGTGATAATAATTAATGAATTGCCTATCTTTATTTATTACTTGTTAATAAAAATGGATTTTTAGTTTTAAGTCTTTATAAACATACCTATTTAAGGATCGATCATTCCCTTTTTTATATATTTTTTAAGTCTCTATATTCAACGGAGTATTCGGTTTTTAGTCCCTCCATCAAATGTTCATCTATGCAGCGTTAATTTGTGAAATGTGATTTTATTTTTAAGTCCCTGTAAATTATGTTATTTAGTGATCAGTCCCTTCATTTTTTATATTTTATTTTAAGTCCCTAATTTCAAACGTTTTTTTATATTAGTCCATGGACAAAAATGAAAATACGTGTAGTTTAAGATTTGAACTTTAAAAATAATCGAGTCTAAAATTTTTCTATCCGTTTGGAAACACAGATTGAAAAGTAGATTTTGGAATAAAGCTGCTTTTTAAGATGATTTTAGACCTTTGACTTTTTTTGATGCTTTTTTTTAATTCAGGAATCAATATTTGGAAGGAATTTAATGTTTGGTAGAAAAAGTTGCTTTTCAATTCAAAAAATCGATTCCGACCAAAAATCGTTCTTTTTGAGATTTTAAAAACACGGATTTCGAGAGAGAAATTAAAAGGAATCCAGCTTTTGATTCCGCAGGAATCCGACCCGTTTGGTTACGCGTTTGGGCGGAATCTGCTTTTTGAAAAAGCGGAATCCGCCCAACGCGGAACCAAACGGACCCAAGGAAAATGATAGTGTATGAGATTTTATCATAATGTATGAGATTTTATCATAATGTATGGTGTATTTTTTCAACAAAAAAATACACTAGTGTATCTCAATATATATTTCAATTTATATAACAGCATGAACTTCAATGGAACAGTGTATAATTTTTTTTATAAAAACAATGGTATACACTGTAATTGGGGCTGCACGAGACGCTGGACATATCATTTTCCTTAGGAAAATGTTATACTTAGTTATTTTTACAGTTCAAAATTCATGCTACACATATTTTCATTTTTGTTCATGGACTAATAAGAAAAAAAAATTTAAAATTAGAGACTTAAAATGAAATATGAAAAAGTGAGGGACTTATTACTAAATAACATAATTTACAGAGATTTAAAAATAAAATGACATTTCACAAATTAATGGTGTATGGACGGACGTTTGATAGAGGGACAAAAAATAAAATAGGCAGTTGAATATGAGAATTTAAAAAAAAAATAAAGAATGTAAAGATCGATCCTTAAATAGACATGTTCAAGAGATCTAAAACTAAAAATCTCTAATAAAAAATGATACACTTTTTATTTTGGGGGCAACAAAAATTATCCTTGACGTAAAACCTCACAAAAAAAACAAAAAACAAAAAAGAGGTGGATTCTCCCTCCCCCCACCTTTCAAAAAAAATGGAGAGAGAGAGAGAAAGAGACGATGGTGTTGGGAGGGAGATGACAAGATCATCTCTCTCCCTCACTTTTTCTCTCTCTTAATCTCTCATTTTCTCTCTCTTAACTCTCCGCGAGCCCCCTCACTCTTTCTCTCTCCTTCTCGTTACTGCCACCCTCCGCCCCCCACTTCATCCATCCTCTTGACCCCCTCTCCCTTTTTCCCGTCTCTTTCTTCCTCCTTTTTTTTCTCCCATCGCAAAAAAAAAAACAAAAATGAGAGGTGGGATTGTATCTTTAGGGGGTGAATATAACCCTCCATTTTTTTTTAGCTCTTGTGCAAATTAAACAATTATGTTTATCTTTATTTAAAAGTGAATATTTTAAATTAAATTTAAATAAATCATATCATTTAATAATTTAAAATTAAAGATGTCACTCTGTGTTTATATATAATGTTGTATGCAAATTTAGTTCTTATATTTTAAATGGAATGAACTATTTGGATATTTGAATATTATATAAATATTTCATTATATTGTGTTATTCATACAATATTATAGTTGCATTTTGTACATTTAGATCAAGTGCATTTAGCACATGTATAAAACTAGTATATATTTTATAAATAAATATTTTTAACCCTAATTATAGTTTTATATATCTAGTGTTATGTACTCACATTAACAAATCATATACCTCATTAAAAAATTATAATTTTTTTAAATAAATTGATACAATTTATTGAAGTATATATTTTTATAAAAACATATATATCACTGGAATTGGAATTGGAATTGAAAACAAATGTATGTAATATTTTTCTTTATAAACATGTGTAGGCTATAACAATGTACAATGATGATAACTACAAAGTTGATATAATGCACATGATATAATTACACAGCGACTTTTCAAAGATCAAAATGATAATTCACGTGATAAGTGTTAAGCAACAGAGCACTGTAAAACATACGAAAATATGAAATTACACAATTCAAAGGGTTAAGATTTTAAAAATAAATTGTCTTAATTTTAGAGGATAAAAAATCTATTAATTTTGTTCATATTCATATTTATTAAAATTGAGATAAAAAGTAAAGATAAATATTATCACAAAACAAAATGTCATCATTTCCATTTTAAAATTGAGATAACAGTCCACAGTTTATCCCAAATTTTTTTTATACCAAACAGGGATAAGTTGTCCTTCCACTCACTTATCCCTATAATTATCTCTTATCCACCACTTATCAATTGGTTAACCAGCCCTTGACAACAGGTTAAGATTTTAAGAATAAATTGTCCTAATTTTAGAGAATAAAAAGTCCGTCAATTTGGTTAATTCATTTGTCAAATTTGAGACAAAAAATAAGCATAAATACTATCTTAATTTTTAGGTTAAACAGTAAATTTTTATTTTCATTTCAAAATTGGGACAACTGTCCACAATTTATCCCGATTATTTTTTATATCAAATGGAGATAAACAATTCTCCCATTCACTTATCCCCATAATTATCATTTATCCCACCACTTATCCCCTTGTCAAACCAAACCTAAAAATGCAACTTGGTGTTTTCATATGGCAAAATAGTTCAAGGAACGGATTTTTTTTGTAGATTTTTGCTCTCTCATAATATCAGTATAGAGAGAGCGCAAAAAAATAAAATAAAAAAATAAAACTGAACTAGAAACACTTTGTAGAAGATAAATCTACACGAAATGTCCGTAGTTAGGCCTAGTTTGACATTGTGATAAGAAAAAAATTAGGTTAAATCACTTGTTCCATATGGCATAAAAAATGGGATAAAACATGGACAATTGTTCACATTTTGAGATAAAAAATGAGGATACTTTGTTCTAAGTAAAATGTGGAATAGACTTTATCCTAATTTTTTATCCCTAATTTTGTAAAATTAGGATAACATCTATGACTACCATTCCTAAAAAAAAAAAAAAAAATGTTCCACCAAACAATATTGATAACTCATTAATAGGAAGCGCAGATTTGAATTTTTTTTTAAAAAAATTTAAAGTTATCGCATATTTGATCCAAAGGTAAGATTGATGATAAGAACACAAAAAATAAGGATAATAAAAAATATTATCAAATGTAAATCTGGATAAAACTGTTGTTTTTTATCCTTATAAATTAGACTAATTTATCTTAAAAATTTATTCATTTACCAAATTAGACTTTAAACCAAACAACTAGCCCAAGATTACATAAATGCCCCCATTTCATTTTGAAAAGGCTGCTCAGTGTTGAAGGTGGTGGGGATAGATCCGTCTTTTGGTAGTTTGCTTCCTGCTATAGCTGAACAAAAAATTAAAAAATGTAAAGGTTTAGGATTACAAGAAAAATCAAACCCCTATATCTTGATTAAACCCCACAAATTAAAAATGGGTTTCGATCATCTAATTCAAAATTTACCTACTTTCAATCAATTTTTTTTTCAATCAATAACAATAGTACATGTCATCCTGTAGATGTTGAAGATATTAATTTTCATTTTGTTATTGGTTGGATCAATATTTTGATTACTAAATTTTTGGGAAATAATCCAAATAACCCCCTATAAACTGATTGAAATCCATATAACCCCTTGATTTTTTTTTAAATCCATAACCCCCTTAAAATACTTAATAAATCCAAATAAACCCTTGAATAAATTTTTATTAACAGATAATGAATATTTTATGAATATTCTGTTAGGTTAACCATGACTGAAAATACAATATGCTAAAAACCTCCTACAATATATTAAAAATATGAAAAAAGTCTATTAAAAAGATGATTTTACCCCTTTAAATAAATTATAAAACCCTCTAGAAGACTAAAATCATCATTTACATATGATTTTTAACATTTTTAACACACTGTAGGCTTTTTTTGATATAGTGTGCTTTTATCTATGGTTAATCAAACAGAATATTCACAAAATATCTATCATCTATCAACATAAATTTTATTCATGGGGTTATTTGGATTTACTAGATGTTTTCAGCGCCCTTTTTTTTTCCAAAATGATCGCCCTTCATTGCTTAATTACTAAACTAATAATATATTTCAAAAAATTACCAAACTAGTCATATGACCGAGTCAAACCACCCACGTCAGCGTTTGTATTTTTTTTTAAAATCTGTCAGCTAAAAACGCCAATTGAGGTGGCGTTTTGACACTTGTAACATAGTAGCGTTATATACATCCCACAATTTAAAGACGCCAACAATGTTGTCGTTATACACTAGAAAATAATAAATCGCAACTCTTGTTGGCGTTTTATTTATTTCTGTTTTACAACGCCAATTGGCGTTTTATTATTCACAAAATAAATTATTTTTAAAAATAATGGGATCTTATCTTAAATTTAAATTTTAAATCATTTTAAAATCTTATTAGGTTTAATTCCTAGAAAATTTAATTGGTTGAAGAGAGATTATCGAGATCTATATTTAATGCGAAAGTCTATACGATCTCTCTTATCTTAAATTTAAAATTCAAATCTTTCTCAAGTTTGAAATGAATTAAATTGTTTTATCCAATAATTTGTTACATTTATAAATTAAATTAAGATTCATTTTTATCTTTAATTTTAAATATTTAATTTAAATATTTAGTTTAAAATTTAAATATTAAAATTTAAATATTTAATTAAAGATAAAAATGAATCTTAATCTAATTTATAGATTTAACAAATTATTGAATAAAATAATTTAATTGATTTCAAAATTGAGAAATATTTGAAATTTAAATTTAAGATAGAGAGAGATCTTTATTTTTTGATAGACTTTTAAATTGTAGATCTTGATAATCTCTCTTCAACCAATTAAATTTGTTGGAAGTAAACCTAATAAGATTTTAAAATGATTTAAAATTTGTGGGATGTATATAACGCTACGTTTTAAGAAGAAAAAAAAAATCACAAGTGTAAAAACGCTAACGTGGCTAGTTTGACTCGGTCATGTGACTAGTTTGGTAATTTTTGAAATATGTGATTAGTTTGTTAATTAAGCAATGATAGGTGATTATTCTGAAAAAAAGGCCTCAAATATTTGGATTTCAAGAAAAGTAAGGTGGTTATATAAATTTTAATCAGTTTACACTTTTACAGGGTGTTGTATGGATTTTTCCCAAATTTTTATCCACTGAAAATTACAGAAAAGTCCCTGAAACTTTCGCATCCTTGTCGAATGAGCTGAATCATGCCGTCCAATAGATGGACTTCAATGAGTCCATAGGAGATCAGGACCCCACCATTGGTGGACCCCTCGTTTTCTCTCCGCCTCTCTCCCTCCCCATCTTTTACTTCTTTCAAACATACAAAAGTGGATTTCACTTTTCAAGTGTTCTTTAAAAAAAAAAAATCTTCAAAAACCAAATCCATGGCACATGCAATCTGTCTCTTCTCCTTCTCGCAGACCCATTTCCCTCTCCGAACTCCAAATCAGGTGAACCATTTGAAGTACCAAAAATCTCTACCATTTGTAGGCTACCTATTTGTTTATATGTCTCTGTGAAAATAGTAATAGTTTTGGCCCAAATAAAAAGAACCTCTCTCTGTCTCTGGGTTCTGTTTGTTATGTTTTTATCTACTATTCTGGGTTGAAGTTGATGCAAACTATATGTTTCGGAATATATACAATTTATGATACTCATTCACTAATGTCTCAACTCAAATCATGCATCTTAGTTCCTCTTATTATGATTTTATATATTCTGAGGTAGCATTTGGAAAGACGTTTTGGTTCTGCTTTTGCGATCCAAACGCATTTCCAAATGTCCCAAAAGGATATTGTTATTAATAACTAAAAGCAGCTTTTAGTTATAAATTGTGAAAAATGAGTTTTTCAGGAATCTAATAAATATATATTTGGGAACAAGGTTTGATTGTTAAAAAAACACACCTTTTTTTGGCTTTTGAAAATTGATTTACTGAAAGCAATTTTTTTTCTACTTTTTGAAAAGCTGCTTTGAAATGACATTTATCACTAAAAAATTGAGTCACACTTTCCTATTAATCATTCAAAGTTGGGTGTTTAATTTTTTTTTACAGCTATTGGCTTCTGCAAAGAAGACTGCCCAAACCGTGTTTTCAAACGCCCTGCTTTTTGTTGATGCAAACTATATGATTCCAACTATAAATGGTACCATGTGTGGTAATCATTCCTTAATGCTGTAATCAAAACGTCTCTCTCTCTTTCTCTGTCTATCTATCTATCTGGGTACCTCTTTTTTTCTCTTTTATCTACTCTTCTGAGTTTTTTTATTGCTTACTCTTCTGATTTGAAATTGATGCAAAAATATGTTTCCAACCATAAGTGGTACAATTTATGATGCTCATTAATTACTGACTTGTGTGCTGGATTTGTTGGATTATTTTACTTTGGTTTATTTGGCCATTTGCTTGATGTTAATTGGGTCCATTTTAAAAAAAACATCAAGAACTATAGTTGGTTTGGATTTCTCTTTCTTTTTGTTTTTGCTATATTTTTTTGCAATGAGTTTCTTGAGTTAGATTATCGTACCTTAAAAGAGAAGTTTCTTGCTATTAATTTTTGTTGTGCTTGTTGGGAGGCACATGAATTGCACATGCTACCTCGATTTGGTTCCACAAACTGACCGGTAGAGTAGATAATTTAGTTCTAATCAGCATAATTTGGACAGACTGTTGATTTATCGATGTTAACTTTGAGTTTCTTCCAATGTATGTACTTTTACTCAGTTGGAGATGATTGAATCACAGTTAGTTACCTCCTTACCTTATTAAGATCATTGCTAGTATTTTAATGTTGTGGAGAGAGCATGGACAATATCACTAAAATCATTTGATGGGTTGGAGGAAATGTGGTGTTAGTTTACTGGCAAAAATGGGGACTTTTTTTTGTTGAAAGCTAAGATTAGTTAATTTAGGTGGGAAGATTTTCTTAGATTTTGAATAATTGCTAGTAGAAGGATGATAGAGTTCGAAAAAATGGATATTAATTATTGGAATGTCAGGTTCATGCATATATGGTTAATATTCAATCGATAATAAAACAAAGAGTCATTGACTTACATCAGATATATTTTCTGCTTCAAGTTTTTTATGAGGTGATGCTCAAAAAGATTATAATAAAAATTTCTTGCAGGTAAAACTTGTGGAATTGGTTTACCTGACCTCATGGGATAATTCAACACACTGAGAAGGAAATGATTAAAAGAGTGAATTGACATTCATACGTTTGTCATGACCCTTATCAGTACACTTCATGAATCTGCATGTAGCTTTTTTATCTTCTCTAACCTCATCCATTGTTGGCTTTCATATCCGGTGTGAATTTATTCGTTAGGTGTAGGTGTGCCATCTAGGCCTTTTCATTTTGGATATATGATGTAAATCTTAAGTTTATCCATCAGCCTTCTCAATCTCTTCCAATTTTTTCTTTTGTTGGTTTCTCTGTAAAATGATTGATTATATAAATCTGAGAATAAATTCATGCATGTCTTCGTTCCATTCATTATCCTTCTCAAGCCTTTTGGTTATTCTTGGTACCTACTATTATTAAGTTTTTAAAGATGAAGTGGATTTGAGTCCAATAGTGCTACAATTATCTACATTGTGGTAAACTTGGCCAAAAAATCCGAATCTACTGGCAATGGGATCATAATGTTTTGTCTGTGTCGTATACATGCTTGTGTATGGTCATACGAAAGCCACAATGCGACTCCAGCGTCCCATTTAGATAGATAGATAGATAGATAAAAGTGAGTTGCGTTTTGCTTACAATGACGGGAACTGGGTCATTGTACCTTTGTGCTCTTCCGTACACCATAAGCTGTAATAAATTCAAGATATCAATATAAACATCCATGTTCTAGCTTTTTTTACAAAAGCTTGGATGTCAAATGTTGATCACATGATTACTCAATTTTGACCACAATGTTTCAATAGTATGGAGATAATCTAATCATCTAACAGACTAACACATGTACTTGAATTGAATTGGTTATATTATATATCATATCATCATGCCCACATTATGGTATTATTTTTTTTTTCTTCTTTAGTATGTTTTTTTGGGAGGAAATGGGAGGCATAAAAATTGGATATTCTGGACTTACTACAGATGAGCTTGCAGGAGATCCTGTACTTTTGAAGGGAAATATAAATCATCTCTCCTTTTAAGAAGCATATTTTAGTCATAATTAATATCTGAATTTTGCAAATTCATGCTTAAGTAAATAATTAGAAGAGAATATCCATAAATCAAGGTCAAATTTGATCTTTGGAAGCATTGTGGGATAATATTTCGCAGAGAATAAATGTATTGAATGTGTTCCAGAAAATAAATGACTGTCTATATTATTTATATGAATTTTGCATGGATTGGTCGTGATGAAGCGTTGAGGCCATCAATGTGAGTCACTTTGGTCACCATAAACTTTTGAATGAAAAGAAATTCCTAACCCCTTGTTTGTGGGATTCTATTTTCATGGAGATGGGAAACATTGGATCCTGAATATCTTTCCTTTTTATCAAAATTTATCTTATACGTATATTAAAATCCAGATACTGTGTCCATATTTGGTTGGTTGATTTGTCGGTTTTCATACACACTCACATTGCACCTATTTGCAGGAATTCCGCCTAATGAATTCGCGTCTGTGCAGAGTGTCAAGCCCTGTGACTCACAGAATAGGTGTCCTGAATCTGGACTGATTTCTTATTCCAATGCATTCTATTCATTTCTTACTGCTGCAAGGATTGTTGTCAATTTTCCCCAACTCTTTTTTATGAACTGGGCAGATAACATGAGGCCACCTTGTCTGTTATTTGGCTGCTATCGACAACGACGACGTAACCAAATCCCCTTCCAAATGTCTCCTGCAGGTGAAACTGAAGTCCCTTTTCTTTTCGTTCTTGGATCTTTTTATGGGCATCACTTCATCAGTGCATTTTGTTCATACATCCTAGAAAAACATTTTGGTTGCATATTTTACTTTATGATGCTACACATGGTATGATCTTTGAGTAGACTCGTGATCAATGCCTCATCTTTTATTTCTTGCAGAGGCGAAGAACATCAAAGGAGTCAGACATGCAGCGAGTAGAACACGTTCTGATTCTAATCGCTTGTCAATGCCCAGTGGGCACCTCTGTAACTTGTTTTATGACAGTATAACAGGATTTTCTGGAATCCATTCAACAATATCTGGTTATTGGATTGGACCTGATGTAGAGGATGGTTGGGGTTATGTAAAGGCTTCCATCAGTCAAATATTCCATCGTGACTAATTTTTCAATCTGTTGTTGTCAAGTTCTTTCTTTTTACAATCTGTTTATGAGCATATCATGCTGATTCACTTATGGTTTGCATAATATAATGGCATTGAAATTGATGCATGCTATTGAGGACTTTGGAATGGGAGCTCAACCCATCATTTAAATCAGTGCTATTTAATTGTAGGGTGGATTTGAGGCTGATTTTTTAGTTTGGCTAATTTGGTGATTCAGTTTTATTCAAATGAGAGCAGGCTTTGTGTTAGATGTCTTTGTTTACCACCTCTGGTCTTTAATAAGTTTTAGAACAGGGAAAATCCAAATAACCCCCTTTAAAATGTGTGAAATTCATATAAACCCCTGAAAGCACCTATGTAAATCTAATAGTCTCATGAGTTCAATTTTCGTTGATAAATTAGTATTATTCTATGAATATGTTGTCTGATTAACCCTAGTAGAAAATATAGTATATCAAAAATATTTTACAATGTGTTAAAATAAAAAAAATCCTCTTTAAATGATGATTTTACCCCTCTGTATAGGGGTTTGTCATGTACGGAATTTTTTTTCATTTTTAACAAATTATAAGGGGTTTTTCTATTGTGTTTTCAGTCATGATCAAAATACAAATATTTCTCATCTGTTAACAAAAGTTTAACTTAAATGGTTATTTGAATTTATATAAGTGTTTAAAGAGGTTATATAGATTTTAAGAAAATTCAAGGGGTTATATGGATTTTTCCATTTTGAATATGGACAAGAACAACATTACATGGTCGGGCGATGATGCACTCAGTCATTTTTGTAGTCATAACCCACTATATAATATATCTAATAGAGTAAATACTTTGTCAAAGGAGCATGTACTCCATTAGTAAAAATGTAAAAAAGGTATTCATTCAATTTATTTGAATATATATTTTTAAAAAATTAATTAGGGATCTCTGTTATCACCCATGATTTATTTTTAAGTCTCTGAAAGTTTTTAAGTGTTTTAGGTTCCTAAAGCGACGAAAAATTATCTTTAAGTCATTTGAAATGGATGTTGTTAGTTTGTCTACAAAAAATACTCAAAATGCCCCTAGCCGCATGTTGATATTTTGTGAAGATTAACAATGTAATGTGAAATGTTAACAATGTACTGCAGATACTTAACAATGTACTAGAAAGTATAAAAAGCATACTGAAAAAATTAGCCGGAGGGTAATTTTGGCATTTTTAATGAACATAGTAACGACATCCGTTTCCAAAGACCTAAAGATAATTTTCCCATATATTTTTGTTATATATATAATATATAAATTGTTAGACAAGTATATACCTTAAAAAAAAAGTTTAAAACATGTTCGAACCGGAAAAATGTCCGCAATGATACACTTTTTCCTTCAATGGTAAGATGAAATAACTTGCCTAAATACCCAGATTTCTTGATATTATGTTTTTAAAGTTTTGTAAGAGTTCAAAATAACTTGACAATGAACCCAGGTCTTTTTGTTTTCGTAACTCGTGCCTGTGACACTAGGAGCCTGAGTATAGACCATGTTACAGTCAATTTTATTGCCCTATCTACAGTCCTACGAAGTCATAAAATTTTAGTACACAATCTTATTAAACTCTCAAATTATTTTAAATTTATATTATTGGTAAAATAGAAAAAAACTGAATATTAAAATGCAGATGAAAAGTTTTTAATAATTATGTGTAATGTTTACATTTGAATTTAAATATTAAATTAATTTTTATATAAAATTATTAAATACAATTTATATGGGACGCACATATGCATTAACTAGTATCTACCGCTGTTGGCTAACACCTTTCCTCTCCATGAAAGAGGTTAGGATATCAAACCTATGTGAGCATCCATTTTCAACAAAAAAAAAAAAATCTGATGCTCACAAAATGACTGCTCACAAACATTTCACCACATCCACCATTTATAACAAGGGGAGGGTTAGATCCATCCCCAAAAGATGGAACCCATCCCATTTTTGTCTTTTATGGGGTGGGGGTGGGTTTCATCCTCAAAAGAATAGAAGAAAAAAAAAGAAGAAAGGGAGGCAGAGAAAGAAAGAGAGGGGGCTGGGATGGTGGTGGAGGACATCGGAGGTGGGTGGATGGCGGCGGAGGGGGGGGGGTGAAGGAGGTGGCGATGATGAGGAAGCAATGAAGGCAAATGGAGAAAGAGAGGGGGGGGGGGGGAGAGATAAGGAGGGAGGGGGAGGTTGGAGGTGGCAGGAGGGCTGCGGTGAGGGGCTGGGCGGAGAGGTAGGGGAAGAGAAAAAGAAAAGAGAGACAAGAGAGAGAGAGAGTGAGGTGACCAGCTACCATCCTCCGCAACCCTCTCAAACCCTCTCTCTCTCTTTCGTCCCTTCTCTCTGATTCCCTTTTTTCTTGAAGATAGAAATCCCACCATTTTTTATTTTTTTTTTTTTGTGGTGGGATTTCATCTTTAAGGAATGGGTTTAGTTGTTCCCTAATAACAAAAAAATTAAACCCAACATTCGGCACCATTCTTTAAGGGGGAGGGTGCGCAGAGGGCTCGCGGATGGCGATGATGTTATGTTTGTGTCACTTTTTGACGATCAATATTGTGTTTGCATTTGTTTTAAAAGTTTGGGGGCTCAATTAAAAAATATAACTACATATTTGTTTTTCTGGTACTGACATTGGCATACTTGAAAAAATTTATCACATTTTGACGTTTTTAAATTATGCAATTTCAATTAGTATCCGAATTTTTATCGTTACTGCATTTTAGGTTTTGGTAAGTGAGATTTCCCCAATCTTGGCGTACAAGTCCCTCTTCTTGAGTGGGTTGGTGGTGACTTTAGGCAAGTTTCACTCCCTCTCCAAACCCTTGGTTAATAATGCCTCTATTAAAAGTGAGTGTAAGCTTAAGTGCACCCCTCCCCACCCCATTCTTGATAGGTTAGAGTTTTTCTCCCTCTCACTCATTTCTTTGACTTTCTCTCCCAAATCCCTCTCTCTTCCCTTATTTTCGGTCAGGCAAAAGTGGAAGAGAAGCCATGAAAGAGGAGGAATGAAAAGGAGAAGAGAGATAGGGATGCTTGTGTTTGTGTATTTGCTTGATCTCCCCTTCTCCCTTTCATGCTCTTTCATGCTCCCTCTCTTGTCCTCTCTTTGTGTGTTCTGAATCAGCAAAGGAAGGGGTGGAAGTGAAATAGAGAAGGATTGAAAGAGAAGGTATGTGCATGTGTGTGTGCCATTATTTTTTTGGGCACCCTTTCTATTTTATTTTTTTGAAATTATTTGGATGGTTTTCAAGCCTAGTGATCTAAAGAAGTTGGTTTATGACATCTAGAAGAAGCTTCACAAAATTTGTGAAAGGCTGATTTAGTGTATTCAGGCTAGATGAGCCTCTTGAACCTTCAACAAAAAATTCTAGGGTCTCTTGTGGCAAGACAGATGTCTGTCTTGTAAAGATCCTTGTGAAATTGGTATTTAGAGGGATATTATGATATTTGGGTCTCATGTTTCATGATCATCCATATGTTTTAAATGCAATATATGAAATCTGATGTCATAATATTACATGTGTTGTAATTTATAAGCTAATTTGTAAGGACTGTCCAGATTCATGTGGGAAGTGATCAGTTTCTAAAAATATTTTATTTCAGGCATTTAAAAATTAAATCAAGTTATGATATCCTAAATGGATTATGATCCCAACATGTTAGTGAAAGTACATGATTTATTTTATAATTATTGTATGTGTATTTGGTGCTGTGAAGATCAAAGTTTAGGATTGGTTGTAGTAGATGTTCCAGCTTTGCATTATTGTGTGTCACAAAGTTATTATGCATGTTGTGGGCAATATCACGAGTTGTTATCTTCATGAAGTAGGCTTGTATGTGTGTCAGGTGGCTTCATAGTTTAATTGAGCATCATTGATAGTGTTTTGCAGTTCACGTTGGCAGAACTCACGATGAACAAGTCTTCAGTGAGTGGTTCGATCCACCCATTAGGGGAGCTTGTATTATAGCTATACGTGCATCGTAGTATTTGTATTTCTATAGTTGTATCATATCATGATAGATAACTCATAGTTAGACATCATATCATATTTGTTACACATTATACTTGCTAGTATTAATTTTGGTGTCTTATATATCACTGAATATAGAGTATGGCATGCTTTAGGTAGCTTTTTCTAGCATTACCTCAATGATAATTAGCATTAGTGTGGTTAATTCTTGATTGATAGATTATTTGGACATGTGGTCCATGTATCTCTTTTGTGATAGAATTTGTCCTATGTTATATTGAGTTATATTGCGCACATTTAGACTAATCGGTCCTATCCATAATAGGTGTGTGTATGACCCTCTGTCAAATCATACATTATTATTTTAGTACCCAAATAAAGTAATTATTCTCCCTACATCCATGCGATGCAGTCGTATGAAAATTCAGGAGAATTCATTATTGTATCGATGTTCGTAACCAATAACTATGATAGTATGCTTGACATATCTGTAATAGGCGTGTGCATAACCCGCTTTTAGTGTCATGCTTTATCATTGTTGAGTGCGAGAACTTAATTAATTTCCTCGCGTCCGAGTGATGCATCTGTATGGGAATTCAAAAGAATTCATTGGCATTTGTATTTGTTAGATGATAGTAGTTGATCTGTAAGGATCATATTGTGAGTATGAAATACTTCCTCCATATATCATTCTACGTCAAAGCTGCCCAGCATTGAAGCTTCCTTGCATGGTACTGTCGTTCCATCGAAAGGTCGCCAAGGAGAGGGCTAACTGGGAGAGATCTACCAAGTGATATTGCAAGAATGGAGTACTTCCTCCCCATATCATTGCACGTCAAAGCTTCCTAGCATTGGAGCCGCCCTGTGTGATGCCACCATGCCATCGAAGGCCACCAGGGAGAGGGCCACCTGAGAGAGGGCTACCTCATGATATTGTGAGCGAAAAGTATTGTTTTCCTACATCATCGCGTGTCAAAGCTACCTGGTGTCGAATCTGTCTTGCGTCATGTGACTATGTTGTTGGGAATGCTTAGAGTACAATATCACTATCATACGATGCTTGAGTACCGACCATGAGTGATTCTGTGTCGTTGGAAATGCCTAGAGTATAATTTGACTATCATACGAGGCTTGAACACCGATCATAGGTTATTCCGTGTCATTGGGAATGTCCAAAGTATGATGTGACTACCATACGAGGCTTGAGCACCGATCAAGGGTGATTCTGTGTTGTTGAGAATGTCCAGATTATGATGTCACTACCATACAAGGCTTGAGTACCGACCATAGGTGATATCGTATCATTGGGAATGCCCAAAGTATAATGTTACTACGATACGAGGTTCGAGTACCGACCATGGATGACTACTAGAATGATGACTAACAGGGAGAGAGCTACCGGATGATGTGAGGTATCGTAGCATATCTATACCTTGATGTGAATGGACTTGTAGTATTGTGTTATCTAGTAATATATGCGTTATAATTAACTGTTTGATTTCTCCCCAAAAGTCCCAAGAGTCCCCACCGGGTTAGGATGAGGGTGAGGCAATGCCACATCTCCATGTGACATTTATATATGTTGGGGTTCTCCCATATTTTTTCATGAAAAAAAAGCACTAGCATTATATGATTATTGTAGAGCTTAGATTATTGTCACTCAATAAGCTTGTAGCTCACCCCTCGTGTGTTGTTTTTCCATCAGGGGCCAAGTTGGATGTGAAGCTGGAGTATTCTTGTGGCGTGGTTTAGCGTATGTGGAGTGTCCCGTCTTTTGGTCGGCGAGTGCGAGGCTTTCAGCAAACCATAATCGTGTGTATTGCACATGTCGTATTTAGATTAAACTTGGGCTTTCACATGACAGTGATTGTATATTCGGGTCTGTAATAATGTTATTGATTTACAATCTTATTCGTATTTTATGATTTCGTATTTTTAGTTAGCTATCGTTTCTCTGCTGCCTTGTTGTCTCATGTAATTCTTGTTGGTTATTGTTGCATTTTATTTTGAGTCATTATTGGTCTCTCATATATGACTCATGATATTGTATGATTGGTACGGTCATACGGATGGCAGCTCTGAGGCGTAACAAAGATGACTCTCGCAAATGGGCGCAAATGGCTCGTGAAGGGTGCACGGATAGACGAACAAAACCAATGACGAGAGGAAGTAAACAACAACAGCACAAATGAATAGGTTTGCGTGAAAAACAAACAAATATGAATGATCCAAAGAAAAACCGTGAAAATCCTCCCCCGATCCGATCGATTGAGAACTACCTGTAGGTTTATGACTTTTGTAGTAAAGGCTCTGATACCGCGTTAAAATAAAGAAATGAATTCTTTTCAGAATTCAAATGTTTTATTAATGAATACACAAAAAAAACCCTAAAATACTTTAATAAAAAAACTAGGAAAAAAATAATGTCATAGTAATCACTCTAGGAAATAATAATGACTTTTAACAAATGATTTTAAGGTAAATTTCTCAAACTTTTAAAAAATGGCAACCCGTTAAATGTCATCAAATATAATTTTTTTTTGTAAATTCTATAATTTTAAAAAATATAAATAAATATTTAAAGTGTTTTATACGGTACTTAATTTTCATAAAAAATGTTACTTCATTTGATTTGTGATTGATTTCGAATTATAAAGATAAGAAAGAAATCTTGAGGAGTGATTTATGGCATTTTTTCGTTAACAAAACCCAATAATATCAAATATCCTGACTTGTTTTTTTAAAAAATAATTTCTAAATCACAAAAAGATGGGAACACGTGATGACGCGAGATTTCCACGGAAAACATTAATATCACCAAAGTTTCTATTGTGTGTTTAATAACAGAAATAGAAGACGCGTTATCATTAATATCAGCCAAAGTACTTCATATAACTTTGTGAACACTTTTTTTTTTTTAACTTAACAGTAGAGGAAGAATGGCGGAGGTGGTGGAGGAGACGGTCGAGGGGAAGGAACCAACGGTGGATATTGAATCAGGTGGCGGAGATGGTGATCGGACGGTTGAGGAGGTGGCGGAGGGGAAGCTGAGGAGACACGACTCCCTCCTCGCGCAGGCCTCCAAGGTCTCTTCAAATGGTGGTCACAAAAAGGTTGGGCTTTGTTCTAGGTTTCCTGCGTGTGAAGATTAATTTCAAAGAAAAAAAAAGATATTTGGAACTCAAACCCCATATTGGAAAGTGGAATAGCCGGGGAATAGGAAACAAGTCAACAACAAGCCTATAAACTTGTTTGTTTGTAAGGAATGTATTGGTAGGATTATATTAGAATATATATAAAAAAATGGTATAGGTATTTCAGGTTCTCTTACTAAGCTCCCATTTGGTTCCATAATAGAGTATGGGATAAGTGAGAATTAATCAGAATAGTTTTAAAATGAGTATTTGGAAGTCTATAATAAATGAGAATCTATATGTCAGAATTAACTGGTATAAAGTAATATAAGAATTTAGCCAACCCATGGAATTAAGTTATTCCATGTTATTCAATCTAAAAAAATATATAGGTCCACTGTCAAATCAACTATCAAACCTTTTATACATCAATTGTCATCATTTTTTCATCTTTTATCAATTTTTATCTACACCTTATTCATATTTTATCCAACAACAAAAACTTTATTATTACATTTCTCAACTAGAATAATTCAAAAAAAAAATTGCTTTATTCTTATTATACTAGAATAATCATGAGACACATAACAACTTAATTCTCTATCCAAAGGAGGGGGGGGGGGGCAAAAATAATTTGTTATTACACCACCCAATGTATTCCACCACCCAATAATTCAAACACAACCACAAAAAAAAATTGCTTTATTCTTATTATTTTGTTATTCCTCTAAATTCTCGAAAGAGGAAAACATTACTCAATCTTATCACAATGAAAAAAAAAGGGAAAGCTCACTAGAATTTTTGAATAATTAAGAGAAATTTTTTAATTTTCTCGTACTTCCCTTCACTGTCCACGCTATACAAACACACTATTTAACTGATTCTTCTTTAAATAAAAGGTGTTCTATGTTTTTTTTTTCACACGTGTTTGGTGCCCCAAAATTTATTTTCAAATAGGTTTTCTAGAGAAAAAATGGGGGACAAATCTGATTTTATGTTTTTTTTTATAAAATAAATGGTCTCAAATATCTGTGGTTCGATTGGGTGATCTGATGTGAAAAGTAGAAGCAGATCCCATTCAGTATGTTTGGTACCATATACATTTTTTTGGTTAAAGTAATGTGTAAATTTCTTATTTATGGTCTTGATAAGTTAATCTTTTTAATTTTTTTAGCCTAATAAACAACTTATTCAATTCACAATTGATGATTAAAACAATGGGATAACAGATTGCTCTTAACATTATTCTTTTTGGATTAATGGTTCTCAATTAATCTCATGTGAGATTAAACTACACAGTAAAAATCTATAATCACATGTTCAGGATCTGGGATGGACGGCGGTGCTGCAGCTGGCCTTCCAGAGCATCGGTATAGTATACGGCGACATCGGGACGTCTCCCCTCTACGTGTACGCGAGCACATTCACCGATGGCATCAAACACGAGGACGACATCCTCGGCGTCCTCTCCCTCATCTTCTACACCATCACCCTCATCACGCTAGTCAAATACGTCTTCATCGTGCTCCGTGCCACAGACAACGGTGATGGTATGATGACATCATATTAACATCACATCAGTAATGTCCACTTTACTGTCAGTCTTTCCAAAAACGTTCTTTTGTGTGGTAGGTGGAACGTTTGCACTGTATTCTTTGATATGCCGCTACGCGAAGGTGAGCTTGATGCCGAGCCAGCAGGCGGAGGACGGGGAGGTCTCGAACTACCGCCTGGAGCCACCGAACAACCGTCTGGAGAGACGCGCAACAAAGGTGAAATCGGAGCTGGAGAGGCGCGGTTTCGTGAAGTACCTCCTCCTCTTCGTGACGATGCTCGGCACGTCTATGGTCATCGGAGATGGAGTCCTCACTCCTTGCATTTCTGGTTCTTGATCATTTGAATCTGTTATTGTCGTCTGATTATCATTAATGTTGTTATGTGGTCTTGTATGTTCTTGATCATTAATCTGTTATACAATTGTTGATCAAACTTGGCTGGTCTTATGTGGAATATTGAATGTGGGTGTTTGGTTGTTGCAGTGTTATCAGCAGTTGGAGGAATAAAGGAGGCAACCACTGTCATGACTGAAGGTAAGTGTAATTCTCACATTAATGTGTTGACATATTTTTTCTTATTTGTCTAGTACTAACTGTCAAAAATGGTTGATTTTCAATAATCTACTTTGAGCTATCATTAAGCTTGTTATGTAACTGATTATCTAAAAACTATTTTGTAAAATCAAAATGTATTTGGCAATTTGTTCCAAATGGACTTTAGATTGGAAAGTTTTTGTCTGTCTTATAACAGTAGTGTTTGCAGTGTATGAAAATTTTACAAAAATATTTTCAACCAATTATATACTACGATAGTATAGTATATATTGTGCTATCGCAGTGTATGAAAATTTTACAAAAATATTTTTTTTCAAAAATATATTAGTGCAATTGATCAAGCATATACTTCACTTCTTTTAATAGTATGTATTTCAATAAACGAATATATATTTTTTTTTAAAAAAAAATCTGTGAAGCATGCAGACTGGGCTGCATATGAGGCTGAGACTACACGAATCATTTTCCTTTTCTTCTCCTCTTTAATTTCTACATACGTTCACGGATGACATGAGAGGGTAGAAGGAGTTGCATGTGATTTTGTGGTCAAATTGGTGCTCACATGTTAGTAATCAGATTATCCATATAGTTTTAATCACAAATGAACAAATGAACATGATTGATATATCTGTTGACCTGATGGCTGAAGTTAGGTTCAATGCTCACATTAATCATAAAGTTTGTTTTCTTAAAAATTAAGTTCTTTATGTAAATGGAAAACCTGCTTTACTTCTCTTAAATTTCCACACAGATGCAGTTCATGTGATTTAATGGTCAACTTGGTTGCACGTTGGACTTGAAATATAGAACTTTGGTTCTCAATGTCAAACTCTTAAATGCTGTTTAACTTTCTCAATGACTCCATCAGATTCATATACTCTCTGTCAGGAGAAAATTAAAAATATCTCCAGTAATCATAGCACGAAAGGTTCAAGGTTTATCTGTGTTAAGGATAGGTCTTGTGTTGAAGTTTTAACGATGTCTTACTCACCTGTTTGTTAGCGATTATTCAAAAGAATTTTTCGTGAGACCGGGACAAACAAGTGAAGATAGCCTTCCTAGCTTGACCGTAAAGTCAGCTACAGAGTGTTCATCTGATATATATATATATATATATATATATATATATATATATATATATATATATATATATATTTCAAAAACAACAGAGAAAATTAAAAAATGTGTATGTGAAGCTATTTCATGTCTGATGACTGTTGCAGATAAAATCGTCTGGATATCGATAGCAATTTTGATCCTTCTATTCTTCGTACAAAGGTTCGGGACTAATAAAGTTGGATACACATTTGCTCCTATAATCCTCATCTGGTTCCTCTTCATCGCTGTGATCGGTATCATCAACATCGCAAAATACGATCCAAAGGTCCTCAAGGCCATCAATCCCGCATACATTGTCAACTACTTTGCAAGGAACAAAAAACAGGCATGGGTTTCCCTCGGCGGCGTCATCCTCTGCATCACAGGTATTAAAAAATGTTAAGACATTAGTCGCACGGTTGATGAGTGACTAAAGATTAATTAATTTTTTTTTAATAATAAAAAATAATACATATATTGTAACAAAATAACATTGAAGCAAAATTGACAATACAACGTATCAACAATAGCATATAAAAACTCCGGCCCTTCATCTTTGTCTAAACTTTGTCTTTATTCTCGGTCATTCTTAAATCGACTTAGGGATTCTAGGGTTAGTTTAAACACACATTTAAAAAATAAGATTTTAAATAAAGTGACTTAAATAGATTCGATTTTTGGAAAGCGCATTTTTACATTTTTTAAAAAACAACATTTTTGCACTAAAAATTAAAATTAACTTTTTAACTAAGCCAACTTTTCAGAATGCGTTTGACAACATTTTTTAATTTTCTGTTTAATTAAAAACAGAATCTCATTTATTAAATGATTCTAAACAGGGCCTAAATCGTTTGCTTCTTCTACAAGGTTGCCTCCCCACGGTCGCCTTCTATATATGCTTGACTCATTAAACTACTCGTCATTCTTTTATTCTTCTATTAATTAACAAATATAACATATAAGTAAGATTGCTTAATAATTTATTAGTTAATTAGAGATTAATTAAAAAGATGGTTAAGCCCTTAACATTACGAGTTGGATTGTCTAGGTTTAAAGGGGGGGGGGGGGGGGGGGGTTAATAGCTGTCTAAAAAGGATTTTTAGAACATTGTCATTAGTATATACATGATCCACGGTGCGCTTGTCAATTTTGATGCACAAAACAGGCTCGGAAGCATTGTTCGCCGACGTGGGGCATTTCACAGTCCGGTCTGTGCAGATCAGCATGTGCTCTGTGGCTTTCCCTTCCCTCATCTTAGCATATGCAGGTCAAGCTTCATATTTGCGACATAACATGAACGATGTCGGCGACACCTTCTACAAATCCATACCTGGTAAGCTCCCCCTAAAAGACCTCTCACAGACTCATGACATACTAAAAATTTCAGTCCTTTGATTTACTATGTGTAGGGGGTCTCTACTGGCCAATGTTCGTGGTGGCGGTGCTCGCCGCGATCATCGCCAGCCAAGCCATGATTTCAGGCACCTTCTCCATCATCCAGCAATCCCTCTCCCTCGGTTGCTTCCCGCGGGTGAAGATCGTCCACACGTCGGCGAAGTTCGCCGGCCAGGTCTACATCCCTGAGGTCAATTATCTCCTCATGTTGGCCTGCGTCGGCGTCACCGCCAGTTTCAAGACCACCCAAAAGATCGGCAACGCTTATGGTAAATTTTCCATTCCAGCAGTCAGTGTTAATCATAGTAACAAAATACTCTGATTAAATATCTTGCAAACAAAATATACTATACCGAACATAATGCATGTAAAATTTATTAATACAATCCCATCAGGTTTAATCAGTCTCCAATTACCATTTACAGGGATCGCGGTGGTGTTCGTGATGACACTCACGTCGTCCCTGCTGGTGCTGATCATGATCATGATATGGAAATGGCACGTCGTCTATGTTGTCACATACTCTCTGATCATCGGCTCGATCGAGCTCGTCTACCTGAGCTCCGTCCTCTACAAGTTCGACGAGGGCGGGTACCTCCCTCTGGCGTTCGCAGCTCTCCTAGTGGCGACGATGGTCGTCTGGAACTACTCGTACCGCAAGAAATACGCGTACGAGTACGACCACATGGTCGCCCCGTCGCGCCTCACGGAGCTCGTTGAGGGAAGGGGCTTCGCGCGCGTGCCGGGGATGGCCTTCTTCTACTCCGAGCTCGCGCACGGGGTCCCGCCCATCTTCGAACACTACATCGAGAGCGTGCCCGCTGTCCACTCCGTTCTCGTCTTCGTGTCCGTGAAGTCGCTCCCGATAAGCAAGGTTTCGCCGGAGGAGAGGTTCTTGTTCCGAAGGGTGGGGGCGAGGGGGACGTCGGTGTTCCGATGCGTGGCGAGGTACGGTTACAACGATGTGAGGAGGCGGCGGGGGACGGAGGAGGATGAGGAGGAGGGGTTTGAGGGGGTGTTGGTGGGGAAGTTGAAGGAGTTTATAAGGGAGGAGGGTGGTGGGGATAGTGGGGAGAGGGAGGTGGAGAAAGTGGAGAGGGAGGGAAGGGCGGCGGTGGTGCACTTGGTGGGGGAGAGTGAGGTGGCGGCGGGGAGGGATTCAAGTGTGTTGAAGAGGGTGGTGATAGACTATGCTTATGGTTTTTTGAGGAGGAATGTGAGGCAGGAGAATGAGGTGTTTGGGATCCCTTATAGGCGTTTGTTGAAGGTGGGAATGACTTGTGAGGTTTGAATTTTGGATGGAGGGTTTGTGTGAGGGCCTATGTGATCAGGGTCTTATACTACAAAGTGATTTTTTAGAGCATCATGTGAAATGATATTTCAACCAATTTTTATTTTTTATCTATGTATTTAGTATTTTTATATTATTAAAATGCCTTGGTTTAGTGTCAAGTGTTGTGTGATTGGTCAATATATGGATTCCTACCCATTGTATTTAATTAATATCTAAAATTTCCTCTGCAATCAAGATATTTTTTTTATTGGTTAGGAATCAAGATATTGTTTACTCCAATGTATTTCTACCCCAGTTCATTTTGGAGTGTTTGGTTCATTTCATTCGAAAGGGGAATTGGTGTAGATATAAAAAATACCTTCACAAAAGATCTTATTCATGTATACTTGAAAATCAATCCCTTTACTTATATTACAATTGCAAAAATTAAATAATACCTATAAAATGATAGAAGTAAAATAAAGGAAAAATGATCAAAAAGATATTTTAAAAGATAGAAATATTAATATCAGTCACTTTTAAAATTATACATAAAAAAATCTAATTTTACCATTTTGAAAATACAAAAGACTAATCTACCCTTATGTAATTAAATTATTAACATATTCCATACAAAACAACAATCTCTCTATGTATGACCAAAATCAATTCTCTTATATATTTTGTTATTATATATCATATTGTGTGTTTCTTATATATATCATGCATGATGTTATTTATCATTTTTCATTGTGTATAATCATAATATGTAATCTAAATATGTGTTGTGCCTCAATGCAACAGATAATATTTTAATATTCTAAATCATTATTTACATTTTTTTTGTTATTCACATATTTTTATAATATCATTAATACAAATCTATTTTTTTAAAGAAGCATCAACGTTTATTAGAGTTCATTATCAAAAACTCAAATTATATTGATACAGATTTCACAAAATCCATTTAATCACAAAAAATTTAGAATGACAAAAAGTTGATCTATATGAAAGTGTGTGAAATACATTAACAAAATTAAGAGGGTGAAATATTTTAACAAAGTTAAGAAGGTATAAAATATATTAAGGATCTAATTGCATAAGGGTAAATTGGTCTTTTGCGTTTTCAAATATGTAAAATAAGATTTTTTTTATGTATAATTTTAAAAAGTGGTTGATTTGGGTATTTCTAATTTTTTGAAAAAAAAATTGATCATTTTTCCTAAAATAAAATAAAATAAGATAATAATACATAAAATTAAAGTAATATCCCTATAAAAAGTTGTATGCTACATTGTTTTTTAAATATCAAAGCCTATGTAAGAAAAAAAGGATGGGGTATTATTCTATTTTATGAAGAATATATATTATAATAATTTAAATCATGTTATTATAAATGGGTATATTGACCGTTAAAATTAAATTCACCAGGATTCTCAAAATCTCATCAAATTGATAAGATTTTGGTTTGATTCGATTTTCTCTTATATGGATTTTGAATCCAGTGAAACACACAATTCCTACCTAATATTCCACCAACTAATCAGATGTATTTTCACAGTTTCCTGAAGATGGAATCAGAATCCATTATCCCAGACCTACATTCATTCAAAATATTAATTTTACAGAACTAATATAACTTGAAATCGTAAAGATGTTGAAGCTAATGTGAACTAAAAAAAATTGCTCAACCATGATAGTGTAATAAAGGGAGATTCACTGAACACTGTATGTAATGCTAGCGAGCAACATTTTAACAAGAAATCACAACTATTCTTTATATATAGCATGGATTCTGAATGACAAATTGAAAGTTCTTCAATATACCAGTATCAATTCATGATTTAGATGGTATCTCTGGTGGTCATGACTTCAACACTAATACTAATTCTAAATGGCACGACAAAACTTTTCGTCCCTCCTTTCTGATTAAGATTCTTCCCAAGGGATTTCATTTTGTATTTTTCAAGACACTTTTTGTAAAGACCCTTTTATAGCAATACAAATTCTTGATTACCAATAATAAATAAAAAAAAACACTTCAGAAACCATGGGCGCCGCAGTCCGGTAGCAAGTATGCAATCGCTAGTGCGATTCCCATGCCATGTCGCGACAAATTGATCTACGAAGCGCCTGCGATGTTATCGAGGCTGCATATTAGAAACTCCAACATTGCTGGCCATCGAATAGTATACATGGTGAGGGGGAATATGGCCTTCCATAAAAAAACTTACAATCTCTAATGGTCCCTTTTCAAATGGTACCAAAATAGTACTTTCTTTTGCATGCATATTGAGCGGCACCAAGCTTTAAAGCAAGCAACTCCATATATAGCTCTTCTTTCAATTTGCTTTTGTGTGTGTGTGTGTGTATACAACTCCTGTAATTAGTGTCTCAAAATGCCAGATCTAGTGAGTACAACAAGAGGCCCACACGCGCCCACACGCGCACACACACATGCGCAAGGGATTCCCCCATTTGTAATCACATGCTACCTTGGAACCATGGCTTTCAGGATCAACATGTACATTTCTCTAATGGTGTCACCATATTTATAATGGAGGGGGGAAAAAATGAAAGAAGTGCTTCTATATGTCAATGTTGCATAAAGACATTAATTTTTCATGTTTTTTTTTTTATTTTCTTCAATTGATCAAGATTTTATATTGACATCAAAATAATCTGATGGTAATAATTCATGCCATTCATCTCACATAATCAATATTTGAGGGTAAAAATAAAATTCTAATAACAGATATTTTCAATATCTTTTTGTAAATGGCATCACACTACCATTTTTCATGATTATACCAATCCACAAACCACTGCCAAAAGGAACAAATGATCCCCATATAATTCCAAGTAAATCCTAGTAAAATTTACACATTGTTTTATCAATTGTGTGGGTGAAGGGATAATGGAAGGGGATTTCATATTCTTGATCACATTTAAAGCAGCTTGCAATATATTGAAGAAATCCTTTCTCCCAACCGCAATTTCAGTCACAACAGTAAGCTAAACTAGTCTTCATTGAATTATTTGTATGAGAAATATGAAATATTTATCAAATGGATTCAAATCTTACCCAATGTACAACATCACTCCTTATCATCACTATTATACTTTTCAAGATCCTCTTTCATAGGCCAAACTTAGACAAAGTGGTTCATTCCTTTTGTGTCCAAACAAGCATTATAAAGGCAATACTTACAAAGAAAAATTTGCCTTTAAAGCAGTGGGAAGCTATATATCTTTAATTTAATTCTAATGCTTCAAATCACATAGCTTCAACACTCTTAAACACTCATTGTGGATTGGCCCTTTGGCATGCCTTCCTGGGTACTTTGTCCAAGTAACGTCACACCGCATGTTATAAAGCATGTATCGTGTCACCCCATGTTGTAACATTGCACTTAATCTGAGCCAATAAACAGTCTGTAAACAATATTGCTTATGCCAACTGCAGATTCGATGACATCCAACAATGCCAACTGCAGATTCGATGATACATGTGCGCCAGTGCGCCAGCGAATCAGTCTTCCTCCACAATTCCTTAGTTTAGAAATCCTCTTCGCGAAAACCAAAGAAATGCTATACACAACAAAATTACAGATGGCAACAGTCCACAGCCATCGCTACCGATGTATGTTGTGTTTGTGTGTGAAGAAACATTTACAGATTGGCCATATATAGAGAAGTTGTATGTCTAACATGATTGGCTCATAAGAGAATTGAATATGAGACCTACACAGTACAATTGTTTCTTTAAGAAACACATACCAAAGAAGTTTTGAATTGCAGTGCAACCAAATTAAATCTATTATATGCTAGACATCAGTTTTTTAGCCTAACAAGGTATCCGATAATATTAGTTCTTTGACCATTTGGGTAATCCCCATTTGTTGGGACGGATCAATGTGGTAATCATCCCAAAGTTAATGGGTCTCACTTTTCCCAATCTAGGTGAGGAGGCCTTAAATTACACGAAAAAACAAAACCTAGTTTCCCTAGCTAGCTAGGGTTTAAGGAAACAAGAAAAAAGGACACTTTAGTTAACCATGGTTGTCTCTTGACTTCTTTTTTTGATGTATCAATCTATGCCAGTACTCATGTATGGTTTTTTATGGACAACTCTTATGGATAGATGGGAGCACAAGTTGTTAAAACTATGTTGCACTTTTGGTGATGATAACAAAGTTCTCAAAAACTACACCTCTATATTTCGCTCAAAAAAAACTACACCTCTTTATAGTTAATGTTTTGAAGGACATATAAATCTCTATGTTTCTATCAGAACTGATAGATTTGATCTCTTCAACTGTGATCATCTATCAGAATATTTTCAATGGGTAAGATATTTTTAGCCATATGAGTTTGGACTTTATATATACCTGTGTGTGTTAGGCTGTCACGTAGAACAAAAAAGACATCTGGTTTTGGATTCACTAAGTTCAAAGGAGGGTAAGGAAAGAATCGTATGTTTTTTCTCTCAGTTTTTCAAGAAACAAAACATTAGTTGGTAAATCCCCAAATATACACAATCACCTGCAAGCCATGTGCATCAGGTAAGGAATTTGTTCTCAATCTTATAACATCTGTAATAAGGACGACCAATAATCTTACAATTCATAATTTTCTGTAATAAGGACAACTAATAATCTTACAATTCATAATTTCAAGAAAAAAGTACTATTATTCCACGACAAAAAAAAAATTTAGGCCATGATCATGTAAGCGAGTAGTTCCTGAGCCAGTCTGGATTGGTTTTCCCTCCTTAGCAATTTGTCCCTAATGTTAAGTCTTCTTGTTCATTCTTTTTTTCACAAATCTCGCCATCTGGTATAGCAATTAATACAAATTTACTTACCAATTAAAAAAACTTGTAGGCCATGAATACATATTAGGCTTCTTCAAGAAAAGCTGAATGGAGATGATGTGATGATTTATTGAGGTATAGAGTTAATTCAATCTATGATATCAAGCCAATAAAAAAGGAACATAATCTACCAAGCTAATCTGCAATTAAAGATGTAGAACACAGGGATCCTGAACTTACAAATTGAACCATCAACAGGAACATCAACAAGTGTTACAACAACATCAAACATAGAAAGAAAAAAAAAACTTTACTTACCAATTAATACAATCAATACAAATTTACTTTAGGCAATTAATACAAATTTACAAATTGATAGCAATTAATACAAATTTACTTACCAATTAAAAAAACCTTAGGCCATGAACACTTAATAGGTGTCTTGAAGAAAAGCTGAATGGAGATGATGTGATGATTTATTCAGGAATAGGGTTACTTGAATCTATGATATCAATCCAAAAAAAAAACGGAACATAATCTACCAAGCTAATCTGCAATTAAAGATGTAGAACACATAGATCCTGAACTTACAAATTGAACCATCAACAAGTGTTACAACAACATCAAACATAGAAAGAAAAAAAAACTTTACTTACCAATTAATACAATCTATACAAATTTATTTTAGGCAATTAATACAAATTTACAAATTGATAGAAATTAATATAAATTTACTTACCAATTAGAAAAACTTTAGGCCAGAACACATATTAGGCTTCTTGAAGAAAAGCTGAATGGAGATGATGTGATGATTTATTCAGGTATAGGGTTACTTCAATCTATGATATCAAGCCAAAAATAAAAATGGAACATAATCTACCAAGCTAATCTGCAATTAAAGATGTAGAACACAAGGATCCTGAACTTACAAATTGAACCATCAACAGGAACATCAACAAGTGTCACAACAACATCAAACATAAAAAGAAAAAAAAACCTACTATGACTACTACTTCAACATGGTTGCTACACAAACCAAATCCTTCAACATACTAAATACCTAGAATTGCCTCATATTAGATCGATTATTTCGATCGCTCGCATCAAACATCAAAGTACTACTTGTACCTAAAGATCGAAGTGTGTTCTCATCGTCCCCAAACAACCTCAACTCATCAACACCACCACCACCATCATTAGCCCTATTGGGATTGGCAGAGCTGCTCTTCTCCCCCTCAGCCTCCCTATACCTGCGCAAGTACGCCTTCATCGGCTCCACATAGTCATCGAACCCCAACGTCGATAGCGCCCAACAGATGTCATCTCCGTTCACCGTCTTGCGCTTCTCCTTGTGGCACTTATCAGAGGCCTCACCGGTCACGAAGCTTATGAACTCTGAAACGCACTCTTGCATGGTTTCCTTTGCTTCTTTTGATATCTTCGCATTCGGGGGGAGGGTCTGCTTCATTATTCGCCCAACGTTGGCGATGGGCAGCAGGCAGTCTTGCTCGCGGAGGAGGCCTTGGCTTGAGGAGGAGCCGGCGGTGGCGTTTGGAGGCCCCTGTGTCTGGCCCATGGAGTCAGTTTTGCTGCCTATGTTATCAACCATGTCCAAACAAGGAAAAAATTTAGGCAAAGCCCGTCAGATGGAGACACGTTGCGACTCGTTGTAATACTATATATATATCATGTTTTGCTACATGAATATTACTTAATGTCATGGTCATAAAGTTTGTGTACGATAAATATTCGATAAAAGCTTTTTTATTTGAAGTCTGAAGGTGATGATGAAAATTATGAAAAATTAATATGATAAACCATCTAAACTAAATTGATACTTAGATCATGAAATATTAACTGCACAGTTTGATGAACAAAAAGTTTACTTCGACTGATATTTAGGAGAGAGATCAATTAAATAAATTGGCTTGAACTTTGAACGTGACACGTGCAAGCACATTTGCAAATGCACGCGTCGCAAAGCATCATGAACAACAAAGCAACTATTAATTAAGGTTTTTTAAGTCTAATCAGTTCCCACCCATTTGTGATGCGCTTTGTTTGCATCAATCCGATGACTAATTACAGTAAGATGTACTAGTGATGATGTGAGCTTTAGTTTAAGTGAAGGTTTAAGAAATCAATGTAAACTACATTTTCACAAAGGCACAGAAGGTTATATAGTTCAACTATTTGTATAGGTCAAGTGGCGCATAAAAATTGAAATGCATATATGATTAAACAAGGGAACAGTATCAAAAATGTGTTGTTCCCCTGGAAAGGGACTTCAAAGCTGGAATCTGTCATGGCAAAGGGGGGAGATGCTGCCATAATTTAGGTCTCTACTTGTGAAGTTTTTGGGCCCACATGATATATACAATTCAAATATCTCAAGTGGTAATATTTTTGAATATTTATATAGTGGGGGAGAGAGAGAGGTGTCACATGGTGGGGAATCCACCTAGGATTTGCACTGGTTTATGTCAACCAATGAAGTACTTTATAGTTTATGGAGTCTTAAACAGACCAAACTTTTGTTTTTGTTCATTATGTTTCATGTCTCTGTTAAAGTATCAAATGCATTGTTAATATTTAAAAAAAGTAGAGTTGAAAGGTCTTCTTGAATTGTTTAATCATTTAAAAGAATAATACTAGAGTTAGGGTGAATGAAGCAGTGAATCCAATAACGTCCAACTTACATCACTAGTATAACAAGGTGGGCACTCATGTATAACTAAGGAGGTTATTAAAACAGTTTCAGAAGACTTTCCAATCAAATTCTGAATTGTATACCCCATCTTATTCTAGTCCTTGAAACTTGTAGTTCCGAAACCAAACTTTCTACATGTACACTGTGACTGCCTTTGCCTTAATAACCCTATAAAAAAATCAACCTCTGAACACATGATTGATTACCTCTTGATCTTAATTGACATACCACTACTTATTCAAAGGTTTTCTTTGTTGGTATGGAACATGAAGCCTAATAAAAACTAATAAAATACATACAAGTGGTAAATACATGCGCCAAAAGGACAATGAAAGCTATCAATAATTCCAAGATTGTTGAATTCTTTTGAGGATGATAATAGGACTTCTTTAAGTCCCACTTCAAGATTCTTTGTTCCTTAAGTGGGTTTAGGGAGGTACACTTCGTGTTTAAGTTGTTTTGTTTACCCAATTTAAACCCATGCTAAAATAAAAGTTTGTTCGTCTACCTTCCAAAATCTTATATGTATGTTTAGTTTACTAGAACCTCAAAAAAATTTATGTTGTGATTAGTATTGATGGAATCCTATTAATCAGTGACATATTTAGATAGATAGCATGTGTTGATCGAAGAGTTAGAACCCTTCATCTATCAAAATATTACTTATGAAAATCTCCATAATCCACTTTGATGGATGTGCCTCATCCATTCAAAAATTGTACTGATCAATATGAAATTGTTTTCTTGGAATCATGATTCTTTTTATTAGGTAAGTGATTAGATTTAGAAAAAAAATTGTGATGGCAAAATCATTATTGTTTATATAATTTGCTTTAAAATTGTAAGGAATATAAATAATTATAATTTTTTAACGCAACAAAAAATAATGATAACCTATAAAAGGATGGTATGCACACAGAGAGGGCCGATATTAAATGGAACATCTTGCCTTTCAAATATGCTTCGTTTCAATCCTGAGCTTAATTATACAAAAGTATTCTCTTAATTATCATTTCATTTCCAGTTCTATGTAAATATAGAAAAACAGAAATCACTTTAGAAAACAACACAATATTTAAATATATTAAAAATAATACATGATACTGATCTGCAAATTTGATGGTATCATTATGACAAATGCAATGTTTATAACCTAGGCTTACACTTCAATAAAAGGCATCAATTAGATGTCAACTTTAAAACTTTTTTCTTTAACTTCTCTCTATACCACACAAAAAGAATCACTTTAAGAACTCATACAACTAATCCTCATTGTACAATATGTAGTCTCATACATATAAGTGGAGTAATGATATGGTGCTGTCTGTATGAACCGCGTATTACATTCCTTATCGAGGTATATGCGTTGATAAAAAACATATCTGCTCATTGAAACATGTACCTTACTGAGTGAGCAGATATGTTTTCTTTATCGACACACATATACCTCGATAAGGGATGTATATACATGGTTCACACGGCTCACATATTATCATTTCACCATATAAATGATATACAATTCATCTGAATAAATATCAATAATTTTTTCAATATTTGAACAATTAACTTGGGAACATGTGTTCCACCCAGTTCTATTTTTAGCTTGTTTTATCATCCCAAAATACATATGTATTCATTTGAAATATGATGACTACATATCTCCCACGTGAATGCGAATGATTTTTTTTTAGTTTTTTAATGTTTAAACAAACAAAAAAATCATCAAAACATGTGATCAATGCATGATAGTTGAATGTTGGACTGTCCTTGTCATTATCCATAAACTACTGCCCCCCACCCAACACTACACAAAGTGACATTTCCAGGAGATGCCAACCCAATTACGGTGGGCAATCAATAAAAATAGATCAATACCAAACAGTGATACAACTCCTAACATTCGGTGGACGAAAAACTGGAAAAATTTCATAGAAGTATGTATTGATGGGATTATCATCAGTACATGTTTGAATGGATGGCACGTGTCTAATAAAATATATTAGTGAGAATTCTATCAATGATTTTTTTTATTAGTGAAATATTTTAACTCTTTAATGGATACGTGTGTCATCCATCAAAACATTTACTAATGAGATGAATATTCACCAGTATCTACTGATATGAAAAAAATTTCCAAAAACTCCAAGCAACTTTAAAAATCAGCCAATAACTTAGAACACATAAACTAAACCAAGGTTAAACCTCATTTCACCCTATCTCAAAGTAAAGATACCAATTACATTTGATCATAACCTTCACTTACAAATATGTTGTGTTATTATGTCCATGTGTGCATGTGTATACACTGAACACCTTTATTAACCACAATCACATCTCAAACACATATTTCATAAACCTCTCCATCTTATGCTGTTCTAAGACCATCCACACATTAATCCCCCCACCATTCTTTAATCCATCACCTTCTCCATTCTTGCAAGACTTTCTATTACTACCCTCAGACAGCAAGAGCACAAACTCATGCAACCCACTCACAACAGGCCCTCCAAACACAGGCCTCCCAGACCCGAAGTCAAGCTCATGAAATGGGAGCTTATACCAAGCAGAAACAAAGAAGTTGCCATTCATGGTGGAAGGGACCCCCTTGTGAACCTCCAACCAGTCAATGACTGACCTCACATAATCATCAGTCACCCTCTCTATTGCAGACCTCACCTTCCCAACAAAGAAACACAGTGGCTGCTCAACAAGCTCCACCACTTGTGCACTCGCAGAGGCTGTGATCACAGCATTCCCAATGAACCCAATAGGGAGAGGTGGGTTGTTCATCTTGGATATTATGTCCACTGCAAACATGACAGTGGAGACCTCACTAGGGTCCTCAAACACTGCCCTTGTCCTTGCCCTCCATATGTGGGCAACTATGGCTTCAAAGCTGGAACACTTTGTCATGGCCTTGGATTTGAGGCTGCCTATCATGTCAGATGAGAAATGGAAGAGTTTGTAGGATTGGGTGTCCATGATTTTTGGAGGTGGGGATAGTGAGGCTTGGTGAGGTGAAGTGAAGGTGGTGGTGGTTGTGTCTGTGAGCTTGGTGTATTCGGTGTGGGCGTATTCGATGTAAGGCGGGGACCGGGCGGCCAGGATCATCCGGTCATTGAAGAGAGCCTCGGTCTTCAATTCTTCGCCACGACATATCGAAGCAAGGCATTGGAACATCTCCGCTGCCGACCTCCCATCGAGAGTGCAGTGGTTAATCACAAATCCGATGGAGTAGCCACCACATTTGAACTTAGTAACCTATAAGAGGGGGAGTTTTGTTGAACTTATTGGAACACTAAAAAGAAGATTTTTAGTTTTGATTCTATAGTCCAAACTAATTAGCAAATTTGGTCCTTGATCAGATTAATTGTGCAACACTGTCATGTTGTGGCCTGGTTAAAGAGTTCAATAACACATGAGATGTTAATGTTTTCGTTATTGTATTTGAAAAATAGAGTGAATACGTAAGTTCAACTTACGTATTTTTCAGAATCATTTGAAAAACACATTTAACTTTTTTTTATTTCTGCGTAAGTTAAAGTCCACCCAAACATGAATCTTGCCTGAATTGTCCAAATCGGGGTCTCGGCGAGGCTCCTGAACCCGAAGGTCCGGGAGATGAGGTGCTGAAACGACGGGTTCGGGGAGGAGACATCACCAAGATCCTTGATGGTGAGTTTTGAAGAAGCACCAACAAAGAGCACACCAGCATTGTTGCAGACCAACTCAAGCCTCCTTGTCTGGAAGTTGAAGTTGAGCCTTCCAGCCATGAAGTAGTAAGGGATGAGTAGGACCTCAGAGATCGATCTCTTCACGGTCTCGACGATATCCTCCACTTGTTGGGGAGTCGAAGAAGAAGAGGGTCTCCACAGGGAAGGCCACAGTCTGGTCTATGTTTGAGAGGAAGAGTGTCTGTGTTGGTGTTGGATTTGTTGGGGAGACTAGTGTCACTGGTGGTTGTTTGTTCACATCATTTTCTGATATTAGGAGTGGTAGACCCTCCATTGGGTGGGGAATGGGTATTGTGTTCTTACTGTTTGTTTGGAGGAGTTGAGGATTTTTTCTTCTGGTGTATGACATTTGGTTTAGTTTTAATAGAGGGACTTTAGGTTCATCCATGGATCACGAGTTTTTAGGAAATTGAGGCATGATATTGGTGCTTCTTGGAATCTTTGAAAGATGGAAGAACCTGGAAGTAACAAGAGTGTGAGACACCACTGATGTTGTGGAGATTGAGAAAGCATGGTTGGTAGAGATGGAAGAAAATATGTTATCAGAGTACATGCAGTCTCATTTCGCTAACGAAATATGTGTTGATATAGCATGTGGGATTTTTAGAATTTATTAGAGTATGTATTTGAAGAATCCATGCATGTGCGGCCTTCAAAAAAATCAAAGCACATGGCAGCTTCTATGGTTCCATCATATCTACCAGTGTACATTGAGACAACTAGTTAGGTTACCCTAGTTGTATTTTTTTTTATTTTATTGATGGCTCAAAGAAAGTGTTAAAAATAATAGAAGCACCAAACAAAAAAATAATATGAAGGGTTGGAAACAATATATATTAGAGATCTAACAATGTTTGGTCAGTTTTTTGGTGGGTAAAGGCATGTTCGAACCGCGACCTCCCCTTTACAGGGTGCATCTCGACCACCCCTTTGGTCATAGTTCTTACAGAAATAGCAATACAAATTTAAACTGCCCACCAAAAAAGTCTTTTTCAAAAAAAAAAAAGACACACACACACTATTACACATTTGAATATCACTTAAGCAGTTTATTTAGCCTTCTTATAGAGCTATAGAACTAAAGTAATGATAATCAGTTCTGGGACTGATGACCACAGCATGCGCTACATGCTTTATGGAGTCCGGATCCGGTCAGTGCAGAGTTCGGTCAGTTCGGTCAGTACTGAACTGCACCACGTTCAAATCGAACTGCACAACAAATTGTTGGGTATATTTTTTACTCTCTTATTGGATACTGATGATACTTAGGAATTCATATTTTCTCCAATAGTTGATTGAATCCAATAAGAGAGTAAAAAAATATACCCAACAATTTGTTGTACAGTTCGATTTGAACGTGGTGCAGTTCGGTACTGACCGAACTGACCGTAATCGAGCACTGACCGGATCCGAGCCCTGCTTTATACCAATAAAAATAAAAATAAAAATAAAAAATAGGATACATTTTATCATATATCTGAACAATATTATGACAGTTAAATCAACACAGAATTAGCAATTTGATTAAGAGTCATGAATTTGCTTCTCATAGTTCCAATCTCTCATGTTTACCTGATGTATATGGTTTGTGAATGATTATGCATTCAGGGATTATCTCAACCAATGTTGGATTTCTTAGTCACATGTTAAATGCTCCTATGAAATAAGTCTTGAATTTTTATTGATGGCTAAACATCATGACGTGGTTCAATAAAGATCATATCAATTAAAGGTGGTGTTATGCACATTACTTGGACCCTTTGAATAGATTCTGTATTTGAAAAAACAAAAGATTCTCAAAGGCAGATTCAAACACATTTTAAACTACCATACCTTTTCAAGCTAAAAAATCTAACAATTAAAAAGATAACAAAATAATATTTTTCAAAAACTGAATTTAAATTTTAAGATTTTGAGAATCTCAACATATTAATCTAACATCTAAACACAGCCTTAGACATAACCATATATACAACTTATTGAAGCATATATATTTCATATTGTAAAATTACATGCTTTGTTATGTTAAGTTTACAATTTTAAAAACTAAAACATTTTGAACCCTAATAGTTTTCTTGATTTAAGAAAATGTGCTAGAACTTGCTGGAGAAAATGACAATTAAAACATTTCTATGCCTCAAAAACAACTGAAAGTTATATCTGATAAAAGTTACATTGAAGAATATTGGCCTAATAACCTTGTTACACAACATGATCCTATTTTGATCCACTATTTTTTTACCCCCTGAAACTCACAGTGCAAAAACCATAATGGCAATCACAAGATTCAATACACACCCTGCTTTAAATTTTTTTTTTTTTTTTTTTTTGCCCTTTATGTCTAGAAGTAAGTTTACATATTGTCTATGGAAATAAAGCATATAAGATCTGCAGTAACATGTGTTAAAATAAGAACATATTTATGACTCTGGAGTTGGCCTGCCCAAACCAGTATAAACTGCATTTTGGAACTGAGGATCCACACCTTGGCCGAAGACATCTGAATCCAATTCGTTGATGTGAGGCCAAATCTAAATATATCAAGATATAAAAAAATATTATTAGACAAGTATCTAGGAGATATTTGACTTGAGAATAAGCAATTCAGCATATAAAATTAAACAAAAGGCTAATGTTTTATTACCTCACTCGCATATTGCCTCGTAAAAGCCTTGACATATGCCAAAGTGGAACGGCGCCATTGCGCTTCTTCTTCAATCGTGTAACCATTTTGTGGTTCACTAATTGAGAGATTGACAAGCGACAGAATCAATATTGAATGTTGAATGAATCGTACCAGCAATGAATCTAATTTAAAAGATGATGGAAGCTCACATTTTCTTGGATCGTTCATTTTCTCATCAACCTCCATTGTTGAAGGTTCATCAGGATCAACTGCCATAGCATCTGCATTACGAGATGGTACATTATCTTTTTTTCCATCAACATCCACATGAGACAATCCCTCCTTGAGCACGTTTGTGAAGCTCTTATACATTGTGATGAACAGTGCCTGAACCAAACGATTAAGGTCATTCCTGACAAATATCACAAGTCATGTATACAGAGGCCAATGAAGTGGGTACATGGAATGCAAGGACACTTTGCTCACCATCAACATGCTTTGCCTTTCATGTACATCTCTCAGTAAGTAGTGGTAACAACAACATTTTTCTAATGGAAAGGAAACTAGCAATAATAAGATTGGCAAGAAAGTACCTTATTTTCTTCAAGCGCCCTAGCAAGGAGAGCTTCCTTGGCCTCCACAGATTCACGTGTAGATACTTCCTCCTCTTTTCTTTTATCAGCAAATGCTTTCAGACGCTTTAATCTCCCAGGATTTTCACCTCGTACAGGTTCACCATTCACTATTGAAAGTTTTGACTCAGCAGCCTCCAATTCTGCTTCAGCCTCCACCAAAGATTCCTTGGCTGCCAAGACACTTCTCTTAAGAGAATAAATCTCCTTTCTCAAGTCAGAAATACGATTGTATGTCTTGCTAATTGCATTTCTGAGAATCTACAGGAAAAGGATACAAAGTTAGCAAGCGCATGATAAACAGAAACAGATTCATCATCTAGATATGGCTGTTCATTTTTTTCAGTTTCTTATCATAACAGAGAAAAATCATGACCTTACAATAGTAAATGTGTGATATAAACAACAGGCTAGTTTTGGCAGTGAATAAACATCTATATTTCAAATTATTTGATATGATTTGGGATAAAAGTAGTAGTAGGGACTATCAATATCTATTTGGAAAATAGTTTTAAAAAGTCTGACTAAATTAAAATATCAAATCAGGTATTTATTCCAACCAATTGAAAAGCAGTGATCATCCATGTAATGGAAATAGGGATATCTATAATGTTCCAGGAGACAATACTCTGATCTAGTTTTCTTTCAAAAACACAGCTCTAGTAAAAGAATATAGATTTTTTTGTTGTTGAGTTATATAATCTCTCTCTATATAATTATTTTAAAAATTCGGCATTATTCCTCACATAATACTGGATCATGTCCACAGATGGTGTAAACATTTCCTCCATTCATAAAACAAACATTTACAATACACATTTTGCAGTAGAAATTTCACAACAAATTCAAATAGCCACACAAAGTGAACCAGCATGATAAGCTTAAAGCATACAGGATGAAATTCCAATAATTTGAAACAAAAATGCTCACCTCCCAAGGACGATCCGATGTATGAAATTGCTGCATAGAGGAGGGGGAGAAGACCCAATAGACAATTGCTAAATTAGATACTAATCGATAACCCATCATACGGTCAATGGCAATAGCAGTCATTTGGGTATTGTCCTTCCAGTATGAACTAACTTCATCTATCAACATCACTTGCTTTCCTGGTCTGGGCACATTTTGGCAATGACATTCCCATATCTCTCCATCACAGTTATCAGATGAGTGAAACTTTTGGAACCAATATCCAGAAGTGTTTGGATGACTACTTCAAGTGCACATTTGAAGCCATGAACTGCTACTACTTTCTCTTCCACCCACAAAACAATTTCATGCACAGTCACTTTCCCTTTGACCATGCTGTTGAGATCCTTAGAAAGAGCATGTTGAGGGCTACTTTCTTGTCCATCTTCAGCTCGATATTTGAAGTTCGATCCACCCTTCAATGGAAGCAACTCATCCAGTCCAACAGCATTCTCAATGCTCTACAAAAGGGGAAGAAAATTAAAAGGAGAAAAACAATAATAATGCACAAATAGATGAGTTAACAACAGTGGCCTATGTCAATTTATAGGCAGGGAATATAAATTTTCTTTCTAAATTTTAAAAAAAAAACAGTATCTTCATCTGAAACAGCATACATTTAGCATAAGAAAGTATCCACATATTTGTAAGAGAAAAGTGGAAGATATGCAATCATCCCAAGACATGCAATTCCTTTCATTGCATAGATGCAAGCTACCATGAAGTGGAGATCAGAAACCTGTATTGGGTCCCTCACTAATCTTTTCGATGAAAGAGTAATCCAGCTGAATGCCATTAAATTTGAGATATATGTTGGGCATGCGCTTCATCAGCTTGGATACAGTTAGGACAGTCTTTATAACATAGTAAACCTCCTAAGATCCTTCAGGAGCAAACAGGCCCGCATAACTTAGAAGTGAGGATACAAATAGATTTTTATCTCCATTCCACAATGAGGGACACCAATTGGTCTTTGTCAGTTTCTATTGCTAGATGTCAGGAACAGCAGGGAGGATGATTCGGAGGGAGAATGGAGAAGAAACGGACAATTAGTAGTGATTTCATTGCCTACCCAAAAAAAATAAAGATTTCATTGGCTCGAGTTCTCACACGGGAAATGGGCAAAGATTTTGGATAAGAAAAATTTATGATTAAAAGGAGAAATAAGTGACGGAAAATTGAAATTTCATTAGTTAAGATGGCCCACCCACTTGTCCGTATTAAAGATGACATTCAAGAGCAATCCAATTAACATCTCACCAAAAAAAGAAAACACATAATCCATGCAAGTTGTAACCCTGATTTCACTGTGATGCATCATGGGTTTTCTATCTGCAAACATCAGGGAGTGCAAGGCAAGAGTTGAGATGGTCCACCCACATGTCTATAGTAAGTAAAGATGACATTCTAGACAATTAACTTTCACACAAAAAATAAATATCCATGGAAGTAAGTTGAAACATGGTGTTACTGTGTGATGCATCATGGGTTTTCTGTCAGCAAATGTCAAGGAGTTCAAGGCATAAGTTGAGGTTTGTACTTGAAATGAAATACGAGGCCACAAGTTTGAGGCAAACAGACATAAATAAACTGAAGCAAGCAAATGAATGAAAGAATGACAGAGTAAGTGTATAATTGCCTGAAACTAAATGAAAGTTGGAAGGGGAAATTGTGGGGGCAACAAACCTCTCCCCTTTATTCCTAGTCGGGAAATAAATTACGTCAACTAATGTTCGTGTTGCAAAGATTCTTAAAGGCTTAATCCCATCTATCAAAAAATAAGAAATAAGTCTGCAATTTCAGGACCACATGATGCAATTATGACATTGCTAGGCTAACACAATCAAGCCAATGAGGCCTGAACTCCTGCATTGTGGGAGGCAATTTAACAGATTATCTTTTCACAGAGAAGGCCATCATGTTAAGCAACAAGCAGTCCCATCCAACCAGTATAAGCTAACAACCACTAGGTGCATGCAAATCAACCGAAGAAAATGTGGTAAGTTGCAGTATTAAAAAGGATTGACTTCAAACTAAAATTATTAAAGCCACCTGAAATACCGATGACATTCAATAATGTTGAAAATGAATCAGATGAAAATAACTCATACCTGCTTAATCTTCTCCCAATAAGACAAGCGAACCTCCCTCTCCAATACTTCCTGAACAAATACACGTTTTGGAGCCCATTTTGGGAGGTCTATTACATAAGCCCATTCCTCCCACGGCCAAGTGAACTGAAAATTGGCTCTGCAAAAAATTGTCAACCATAGTCAGATGCGAAAATCCAAAAAATGAAAATCGAAAAACATGGACATATTTCAAACTTATTAAAGTATCAAAGAAATATGCAGGTAAGGGTCCAGACCACACGTGCGGCCGCATATGCTGCATATGCGGTCACACAATGACCGTTCACAAAGACTCATAATTCTGTTCGGTCATATTTTATTTTTTAAAACCGTCATTCGAACGGGACATTTCCAGAGCGCACATTTTTTGAACATTTGAACTACTCTTCGAACGGCACTTATTTCGTTCGAATGGAATCTGGGCTCCAATGGTCCATAGCAAAAACTGCACATGCCAGATCATATGCTTCAGGCTTCTAAAACCACAAGTGCCTATGGACTATCAAAATTAGGACGCCTTCCCCTTAATTATTTTAGATGCACAGGAAATTAAATTGAAAGTTGTAGGCACTGATATTATGAGTTGACAATAAGAAGAGAACAGAATACATCTAATGAAGAAGATGATCTCATAACCAACATAACCCTGAAAAGATGATTCATACTAAAAAGGCAAAAAAAACCAAGAAACACATACAGTGCAGAACTCTCCTTCTAAGTCAAATGTCCAACAAACAACATTATGATTTAAAATTAAAAAAAAAAAACACACCCCCATTTGAGAACAAGAGAAATCATTGTCTGTGACATTTTTAACAGTGTTGAACAATTAGATATCAATCAGATATTATAAACTGAAAGAACTCCCATAATGATATCTATACTGCCTAGCCTCATCAAGAAATCGGCCAATTTCAGACAGTGTGAATTCAAATTAACAGTTAACAGGAAAAAAGTAGCAATAATGACCTTGACGACATAGATTGATCAAAAAGTGAAAGAGCCTTAACCACTCTATACACTTCAAAGTACATATGAACATTCATGAACTTAATACAACAGAAAGTGTTCTACATGCTGATAAGTATAAACCATAACGTCAACTAGAATATTCTAAAACTTACAAGTGATGAGAAAACCAAAGTATGAGCCTAGTCCGGCATTCCATATCCAAATCAGCAATTCTATCGAAGAGAGCACGAACAGCTCCTGCTACAACAGCAGGAAAAGCTCCTGGAAGTGCCTAAAGGAATACATCAAGTCAACAAGACAAAAAAAAAAAAGGATGATCAGCTATGGAAAAAGAAATTGAGTGAAGGTAGGCAAGAACCTCAATTATATCAATCAAAGCAAATGCCCAAAATGAAATAGCAAGACAAAACTCTCAGGTGGAAATCCATGAGTTACCATCACCACTATGGCCACAGTAGAGGAGGGCTCTACCGCACCTCGACCATAGCAAAACAAAACAAAAAACCATAATCTATTCCTCCACTAAAAATTTACTGTCGGGAGTACAACTATCATAGCTATGATGAAAAATTAATGTCAGCAAAGTATACATCCACATGTCACACAAACAGAAAAGCCAATGCCAGGGCATTCATACAATCAAATAACATATTTCAAGACAAAAATTGTATATATTCCAGCTATAGAATAATTTGTGGGGGAGAATTTAGAGCATCTCCAAAAGCATCCCTACACCACATTTTTCTTCATATAGGGAGTCAAAACTCTTAAAACCCAGTTCCAAAAGCCTCCCTACACCCCTCCCTCAATACATTTTTCCTTAACTCACTCCCTATGGGTGGGAAGCTAAATGCATTCCCTACATCACAAAATGACTGTATTGCCCTCTTTCCCTTTCATTTTTTTTTGGCTCAACCTGAACGTAGAAACCAAAACACATCCACCACTAATAAGTCAAAGCGATGCTGGAGCGGCCGATGGCAGAGCCAACGGAGTGGGGAAGAAGCGACTATGCGAAGCTTGTTGAGAACAAGATCATGGACATCGCCAGGAGCGGTTCAAGGTTTTTGATGGCAAGGCCGGCAACCTCGGCGACTCCATCACTGTCTCCCGCGACAAGAACAAGATCATCGTCGTCTCCGACTCCAATTTCTCAAAGAGGTAACCCTAACGAATATGTCTATGTGAAATGAATTGTTCGATTTGTAATGGATGCCTGTTTCGAGACTTTGTAGGGTTTAATTTTTGTTTAATATTTGGGTTGGATTTGTAAAATTGAAGAGAAAGTTTGTTTAATGTTTGGGTGTGTTGGGAAATATGGGAGAGGGAAGGCTGTGATAATTTGTTTTAATTTTGGATTTCATAAATTATGATGGATATATTTATTTGATATTTGGAGATCTTGTAATTTATAGATATGAATTGGGGTAAATTAGTCATTTGGAATGAAAATAGGGTAAGAATGAGGAGGTTTTTAGAGTGATAAAAGGAGAATGGCTCCTTACATATCATAGGGAGCCATTTTTCCCCACAATGTAAAGAAACAATGGGGAGACTTTTGGAGATACTCTTAGGCTCCGTTTGGTTGCACCGATTCGGCGGATTCCGCTTTTTGAAAAGCTAAAATCTCAAAATCGTGCAACCAAACGGGGCGGATTCCGGCGGAATCAAAAGCTGGATTCCTTTTAATTTCTCTCTCGAAATCCGTGTTTTAAAAAGCTCAAAAACTGTGATTTTCGGTCGGAATCGATTTTTTGAATTGAAAAGCAATTTTATCTACCAAACATTAAACTCCTTTCAAATATTGATTCCTGAATTTAAAAAAATCATCCTAAAAAAGTCAAAGACTAAAATCATCTTAAAAAACAGCTTTATTCTAAAAGCTACTTTTCAATCTGTGTTTCCAAACCGACCCTTAGTAAGCATGGCAAAGCAATCCACCAAATAGCAATCCAATACACTATGCAATCAACAATATAAAATAATAGCAATATCTAAAACTCAGTAGATTAAAGAATAACATATGGCAATGGGTCAGGTTGGTGTGCAGTCAAGTAACTCCAATTATGGGTCCATTTGGTTTCAAGTACTTTAAAATACTGTAGAATTTGTTTTACGTGAATTAGATTTTCCTGGAAAATGAAACTTAAATCTCATGTTTGGAGACATTGAAAATATTTTACACAAAATAATTTCCATTGTTTGTTCCTCTAAAAGTATTTACAATATTTATCAATGCTCAATGCCAAAAATATTATTAAAATATGTATCTGATAATAACATGATATGAATACATAAAAAGTCGTTTGGATAAAAAATCTCTATTAATCCTTTTTTTATTTGACTAAGTGATTTGGATAATATCAAGAATAAATTCAAATTAAAGATAAAATTTAAATAGTTTTATACATATCCTAAAAAATCTTATGAATCAAATCATATCATATTCAAATTTAAACCCAAAATCTTATCAATTTTACTACTAAAATTTCATTAAAGTTTCCTATGAGATCAGGATTACAGATTAATATTTAAATTAAATATAAAATTGAAATAGATTTCATATATATATATTAGTTATATCTATAAGGAATTATGAATAAAATCATATTTATGGTTTAAATCTTATATATCATAAACAATGTATAATTTTTTTTACAACATTTTGAAAAATTCCAATAAAACATATTGATTTTTTTTATCGTGTGGTTTATTTAAAATAAATTTAAATTTAAGATAAAAATTCAATAAATTTCAATTAAAGCATAAAAGATAAAATAGATAAATTTAAAAACAAAAATAAAAGACATAAAAAAATAAAAAGATAAAGATCAGATAAGATAAAAGAGATGATCCTGGAAAACAACATATCTACTCATTTTTCTGTTTCCATTTTCGGAATTTAAGGGCAGTTATGAAAATGAGTTTCCTTTAATACTCTTTTTTCATTTCCCAAACATCCATTATGTAACTACTTTTACCGAAAATTAGCGCATACTGAGATTTTACCTCAAAACAAACGGACCCTATGAGTTTATCCTCACAAAAAAAAGACACTCCAACTATGAGTCCCTTTGTAAACCACACCTCTCCAATTTTGCGCCAACAAGATCTTCATCTCCACTCAGCTCAGCTATTAGAGTACATATGTAGATTAAACACTCATCCTGATCTGGACACCTATATGTGATCTGGAGTGCCAAACCAACTTCACAACACACCAATTATTCCTAGCCTCGAAAGAGCCGGTAGAAGCAAATACATATAAAACATGTTCTGACTACTATCCATATATGCTTCAATCACTTAAATCAATATCTACCCAAATAATTTGAATTTCACTCCACTTGAAAACTACAAACTTTTGCAACAGCATCAGACATCATATTAATCAAGTTTCAAAAACTTCAGTATGCATGCAAATTTTAATTCCACTAACTTTTTTTTATGAATTAATTCCACTACCAATATATATATATATATATATATATATATATATATATATATCAATCATAGTTGTTTGGGCGGCTAGGCGTGCCCAAGTGGTGCTTAATTACATTTATATGTCATCAAGATTTTGCATATAATACATTTATAAAATCAGATATAATCAGCCACTACAGTACATTAATTTGACATGTGTAAATCAAATTATAATATTATAGTGAATGATGACAAAACATAAAGTATCAAAAAATAATTATAGTGAGTAATGACAAATAAAATAGTGAGTGATGACAAAAGCATTAAAGTATTAAAAAATAATTATAATGAATGGTGACAAAACATAAAGTGTTAAAAATAATTATAATAATAAAATATGTATATGCCATGTGAGTATGTGACAATATTAAAATAACAATAAATAGTCACTAAGTATAAATAATTTAAATGGTGAGGGATTCCATGCATGGGTGACATGGAAAAAATTTAAAAATAACCATCCTTTCTTTTTTGACACGTGAATCACATCAGTCAAAAACTCTTTAAAGAAAACTCATCATATAAATCAAATTATAATATTATTGCCCCTCTTGTTAGGTTTTCTAGCCCGCCTACTCGCCCAGACAACTATGATATATATATATATATATATATTCCATAAGCCAGAGATACGTAAGCTATATATACACTAGAATATCTCAATAAAAATCATTATCAAGGGCTCCACTAGAGATTCAAAGTAAATGTATGACAAAAAAGGGGGCAAAAATAAATCAACTCCCGCCGAACACATCTAGATTGTTGATGATCTGGAAGGGCATCATCTGTTTGGTCAATGAGTTTAGAGAGAGTATCAGTTGGAATGTGGGTTCAAGGGAGAGGATGTTTTGGCATGACGTGTGTGATGATATGCCTTACAAAAGTATCCTAAAATATTTGAATTGGCAATGAATAAAGAAGGGGTGGTGAGACAGTTTTGGTGTAGGGAAGAAACGAGTGGGCACTGGGAGATCATCTTGAGAATAATTCTGCCTGAGGCCGAGGTAACTTGCTTTGTTGCTTTACTATCCAAGCTGCAGCGTATAGTGATTCGCAAGGAGAAGCGAGACAAGAAGGACTGAAAGCCCCATCCAACGGATGGCTTTTCAATTCGCTAGTGCTACACATGGTGGAGGGGGCGACCAAGGAAAGACAGTGTTGCATCTAAATCAGAGGAGGTTTGGGGGATCAAGGTTTTGCTCAAAGTGCAAGCCTTCTTATGGATGATGTATCAGAACAAGGTGATGACCAAAACATCCAGAGCAAAGTGGATGTCGAATGACAATCTCACTTGCGTGTTGTGCAATGCAAAGGACGAAACTACTGAACATTTGTCTTGCTTATGTCGGGTTGCTCAAAACATTTGGAGGTTGCTTGGAACTACTACAGGGATGTTGATGTCCTTCATATCACTCGAGGGGAAATGGAAAGCTGGAAGAAGGTTGAGAAAGAGTGGAGATAGGAATGTGAAAGCTAAAATTTATCAGCCCTATGTTTAAACAACAATATGGACCATTTGGTTGATGTGAAAACAAATTATTTTTCCGGGTGTCAATTTGTATGAGAAAAACATTTGGAGGCAATGGATGGATACATCAATGACTGGGGTCGATTTCGTGTTGGGGGCAAATGACACATTGTATATAGAGGGTATTCCTTGTTGAGGAGTGGGTGCAGTATTTCTGGAGTGGGGGCTTGGTATACAATAGCTATTTCTTCTATTGTTCCCTTTCGGCCTGTGTTTTTTTTTTGTTGTTACTTTATTGTTGTTTGTATTTGACATTCTATTTATTTAATAAAATGAGGTAAGATGTCTTATCATTTATTTCACGGAAAAAAAAAAAAAACCTTATTCTTACAAGTGTCTCATTGATCAATATCTACTTAGGAGTTAGGGGATCCTCATAGAGCATCACAACCCCCATTACTGCTTTAGGCAGCTTCATTTAATCATTCAAGGAGAAACAAATAAAAGCCATTCATCAATATGATAGCAAGAATATTTACAGTATGCAAACTCTTACACAGACACCGGTCCCTAATGATTTGATATCTAACAGTCTGAGACAAAGTTTTACTTCTACACATTTAAGTTTTCTATTTATTTCTTTGCACTTATATTTTTTAATAGTTAACATTGAGTCTCTTGCATATCAGTCCCCCTCTATTACTAATATTCTGCTGAAATGAAACGCCAGAAAACATACACCACGTTATTTTGACACAAAAACACATCATTGTTTTAAAGAGTAGAGAGACGGTTATCATAGTATAACAAAAAAACAGATTCTCAAGAGGAACCAAAAAATTTGCATGTGTAAAGCAATGTTCAGGATGTCATTCTGAACAAAGTCTATCCACCTATACACATCAGATTTTGTGAGGATTGGTGATATTGTAATTAGTATTATTAGGAAAAGGTTAAGTATTGAACAATATTATAGACGTTATACGATCAAAGGGAAAAGATCAACAGATAATTTAAGATTTTAACTTTAACAGAATATCTAAGGGCATGTCTTTGTGCTTCAATGTTTAGAAAGACACGATTTTTTATCTCATTTGCGATTCTTTCTCTTGTGACGTCAATTCAATAATTTGGTTACCTAAACTACGTCGTGATCTTACAGGTGATGAGATGATGGACCTTTCATTACTTCTAGCGGGTTTCCAAAATGTATCTCTTGATTTAGAGGAAGAGGATTCAGTGGAATGGAGGCCTTCCCCTCGAAATGGGTTTTCCGTTCGCTCATTATATCAGCAACTAAATTAGAGGTCACTTCCTAACATTCTCTCGACCCAGTTTGTACCTCAGATTTGGGAGGTGCTCTCTCCATTAAAGATAAGGTGTTTTATGTGGCTTCTTTCTAATAATAAAATCATTACAAAAACATCGGGCGAGATGGTCTAATGATGATGATACAGTTTGTGGTTTGTGCGGAATTGAGAAAGAATCGAGAGATCATCTTTTCTTTTCTTGCACATTTAGCTCTCTTGTATGGAAGAAAGTTGGAAATGCTCTTGGTTCTGCTTGCTTATTTTCGGATATGGAAGGCATGTGGAGATGGTTCCGGGTTCGTCGAAAGAAAGGTGATAGGAGTAATTATGCTAAGTTCACATGGTTCATTCCCCATGCTACTTGTTGGTCTATTTGGCTATCACAGAATGAGGGAGTTTTCATGAAAAAAAGAGTGTATGTAGAAAACACTTGGATTGCTCTATCGTCGATGCTTCTCGAGTGGGTGAAATTCATTTTAGAGGAGCCTTCGCCGTATTCCTTAATGGGAGAAAGATAGGGAGAGCTTGAATAATTACAGGAACAATTTAATTTTGCATATTTTTAAACTTTTCTTTTATTATGTAAGGAGATCCCTCGTCTCATTATTTCGGAGGTTTCTAGAAATAAGATTCTCCAATATTTATTCAAAAAAAAAAAAGACACGATTTTCCACCATGAATAGAAGTGAGATATTTGATGACACTCATCATGGGTTTAAAATTACAAATGAAACTCATTACACGAATTGATCAAAACAATATGAACGACTGGAAATAACATGAACTTCGTACTTTTCCAGATTTTTTAGGTTTTTAATATAAAAGGAACAAAATAATAAATTTAACCCATATCAGTTTTTGAAAATTCCATACTTATATCCATATTGAGATATGAAACATTTATACAAAAATTGTAGTCACATTAACATGCAAGGGTGAGATATTCTATAAGAAAAGGATGCCATTTTCCTTGAACAACAATTGCAAATGTACTTACCTTACAAAGGTCGATAATGACTAAGGTGTAGTATATTGGTTTGAATGGTGCTTGAGGGAGTAGAAGAAGCTGCACAAAGACAGACAAACAACCTTCTCGTGAAAATCTTCCAGACTTTTTTATGCCATGATGAAAAATGAAGATATCAACCAATGAAAACCTAACACTTCCATAAACCATGCATGATGTCATATTAATAACTACATATCATGAAAACTCATTCAAATATCTTTCTCTGAAGTACAAACACTCCCAGATGGATGTTGTGTACTAGTGTCAGGCATGGACATGTGTCCGACACGTGGGACACATATAGACCATGTCCAAATTAAATACCATAACATTTCAGCCAGATGGCCCCAACATGGCCTCAGACATGGCCAGGCCAGATTAAGAACTTGTCCTGAAAGAAAAACAAATCCATCATTAAAAGTTGGAAACTATTCAAAAATCTCCCTCAAAACCCTATTCTTGAAATAGGTCCCTGTAGGTCTGAATGAGGTTTTGAGCAGGTATTCCAGTTTGTTGTGATTAATCATTGTTGTTTGATGAAATTTTGTTAATGTTGTCCATGGTGTCCATTAATGTTTCATTGTTAGCAGTGATACAAATTGAATAAATTTTGGGTTTTTATGATATACATTTGGATTAGGTGTATGCCTTTTTGTTTTCTATTTTTCTTGTGTTTGATACTATAATATATTGTCTTACATTTTATGAAACCCCTGTTTCTCTTTTTTTTTATGTCAACATATAATCTATCTATTGTCATGTCCTTGGCATACTCTTTCAAAATTTCTGTCATTATGCCCGTGTCACGTCATACCTGTGTTCTCTATCCACGTGTGTCCTTGCTGCGTAGATCTTATTTTAGAGAGAACGATATGATTGTTTCCACATATGGGGTAAACCTGCAACTGATTGCATCAATCTGGAGAGTAGGAATGTTACTGCGGTTAAGGCCTCTGCAAAGTTATATGAGAATTGCCATTATGATACCACTATCAGCATTTTTTTTTATCTAGGAGCTCTTACTTTGGAGATTCCTCATCCCTGATCATTGTTATATTTTATCCGATGGCTTGACGCTGATGTCCCCCTTCATATATGGAAATTCTCACTATTTCAATCATTTATAAAATCACAAGTGATGCGCTCTCACATCTTCTCATATATAAATATGTGCATGTGTGTATTCTTTGTCATGATGAAAATGTTCAACAATAAAAAACATTAACTTCTACCTAAAATAGAAATAATGACATTCAAAAACAATGCAACACCTTATCTTAAAAGAATGAATAACTGGAAACCAAAACTACTTTAATATTGGTCATTTGGCAGGAACATTTAAAATACAGTCTCAAAAGAATCACATCTAACAACATGTCTTCCAAAAAGAGAGGGAGGAGGAAAAGTGCAGGAAATGCCCATTTGTATGGGGCATGCCCATCATAATCATCAGATATTCAACATCAGATATTGATAACGTAAATGTACTGAACTGAAATTATATAATCATATAAAAACAAGCATCCCAGAAAACATAAAAACACAATTAGATTAAGAGCACATGCTGCCAAACTGTCACGAATCCCAGATAACAATACCCCCTCGCCATGTAGCAGGTGGTTATTCAGTTTTTGGGTTCCAAGACCATTATTATCGATTATGTATTCATCTAAGTTACAGTCATCACAAGGTGAAACTACCCAAGTGCTACTCTCTGCAGGTGTAATTTACAAGTGTTGCACGTATCAACAGCTGTTTCAAAAGTAAATAGCATGCATGTTGCCCTAGAAACTGATAGAAATTACATCTTATCCATGACGAAGATAATACACTTGCAGAGCATACTATTCAAAAATATACAACTATAAACTTATTCTTAAGGGAACATGACTAAGAATCACTATAAGGGTACATAACCATTGCAATATTTGGTGAAAATACTCAATTGTTGCTTTATTATTTATATATATGCAATCTCATATCGAAAAATTACTAATTTAACTACTTTTCTGTATAGGCCACATTTACAAGCCAGGTTTACTGTATAGGGAATTGGGACTGCATTTGTAACTATAACAACTGATACACTCTGACATGATGATATTTTGAAACCAGTCTGGTTCATTCCATTTCAGTTACTATGATATGATGATGTTTGAAACCGGTCCGGTTCGTAACGTTCATTCCATTCCAGTCTGTTCGATTGGGCCATATTTACCCACCCAGCTGCCTCGCTGGAGCAGATCATTACATGAGCAATCTAAGCTGCATGACTTTCTAATATGCCTAAAGATCATTTGATACACATATAAATAAATTTCTTGAATTTCGTTTTTTATATTTGATGCAGACAAGAAAAAGTGGTGGGAAACCATAAATGACACTAATATTGAAAACTAACAACTACGTAAAATCGGTGGTTTAAATAAGCTTCACCAAACAAAATACAAAATTACTCAAATCTGACCTACAAAACCCAAACATCTTGAGACCTTTTATGGGCTCCCAAAACAGTTAAATCCTGAGTTTTCTTCAGTAGATGAGATTAGCTACTTTGACCTGACTGATGGCTCATAAGAAGTGTCATCCACAGAGATGTCTTGTGTACTAGGCCATTGAATGACTTGCTGGCCGAGCCATCTTCAAACTCTACCCAGAGTTTCCCATCCATAGCTAATGTGTCTAGCCATCATGAATCATTTGAATTAGCTGCCCCGTGATGTCCATCGACGCCAATATCTCACCACATATTGGAGTGAATTCAAACTTGAATCAGGCCCAAAGAAACCGACGGCAGGTTTAGTAAGTCATCTCTTCTAACTGATGGCATGTCTTCCTTGCCATCAGTAGTAATCCGACGGATTGTTTCTATAGCCACCAGATCTCTGGCAGCTTGCTTTATTATTTCTTTATTGGGGGTACTCTCACTGAATCATTTATTTTATGCATCTCTAAATATAACGATCAAATCAAGTTGGAAAGCCACAATTGTTTTCATTATTAATCTCGATATAAGATGAACTACAAATTGCATGGTGTAGTATGATAATGAATGGAGAGTATGGCAACAAATAGGCGACAATGACAAATACTTCACTATGTTAATCAATTATTCATAATACTAACTGTGTTTTAATTAAACATTGAGCAAAAACTGTCACATATGCTCCATGATTAATACTTTGAACAAAAAAAATATGCAAGGTTCATGATGTACATGACTGCAAATTTCTTCACATCCCTGCAAAACTTGTTTAAGTCAGCCATCCCTTGTAGTTCTATCCAAGACCTGGGCCAAATGTCATAATGCTCTATTGCACAAACTATTTTCACAAGTTTTTTCCTAGTTCATTAATGTGAATTGTGTGTATGCCTTGAAATTCGATGCCAGGACTTAAGCAATACATATTAAAGCAAATCAATATATGAAATTACATCCCACCTGAGAAAATATAGTCTCTGCCATCAGATATTCATAGCGAAAGGGCACAGGCAAGCTCGCCATGTATAGAGCGCATTCTTTACGACTAACTTTCCATGAAACAAAGACAAGAAATACAATGTAGTTTAAAATCAAAAGCAAAATGAAAGTAAATTATATGACTGTCACATAAAGATGTCAAACAAGTCCCCCAACAAAGCAGTTATTCAACAATCATTTATCAAATTCAAGTAAAAAGGTATACAAGTTTACCTATAGATCAAGATGGAACTTCTACAGATAATATATGATATGAGAGCACATAGTTTAAAAAATAATATCAGTGAAATGCAAGAAAAAATGATGCCATTAATGACCTTCAGTCATTGTGTCTTCTGTTCCTGGCCAAACTAATGCAGTTAATCTGATAAATTTTGGGACTTGGGGCCCATTCTCCTGTTCAAATCTGACCAAACTTTAAAAGTTGATAAAGATCTTCATGTGCAGAGACATAATTACTCAATATCAAAAAAGCATAATTCTCCTTTAAACCGGATTTCTTTACTAAACTATCATGTATTCAACTTACAAATTGCAGATTGCAAGTTATTATCTGATAATTTAAAGGTTTATGATACATTATTGCATTATGTATTATATTCTCAGATGATAAAGGATGTCATCAATGGTACATTGATTTTTTTTTTATTCCAAGTGTACATTTTCTTTACTATGTTTTAATCATTAAGAAGAATTTTTAATAGTTGTCTCATTTTATATGCATATTAGAGGGCATCAAGTGACAAAGAAACCATGAGAATCTTTTAAACTCCTTTTGCAACAAAACAAAAATGATTGTGAGATATGAAATCTCACATAACGAAAACTTTTAACTTTTTTTTTCCAATTCCTATATATTTCATTATTTTGAGATGCAAATTTTCATTGTCCACATACCACGATGAGATATTGACCAGTTGGTACCATCACCAAGCCTCAATAAAATTACTGAGTCCATCTGCGTGAGGATCTTACTTGAGAGTGAGAGAGACAAGGAAAATGTCAAGGAAGTTACTCCGTCCCCACTCTTTATGGGATCTCCACCCCATTAAAAAAGCAAGTTGCTAAGCCTGGCGGTCGGCTAATTCTCTTGAAAACGAACCTCATAAATCGTTCTCTTTATTTTTTTCATCATTGGAAGGATAGAGGCCATTTGAAGGAAAGGCTGAGAGCAAGGACAATGGGAGAGCATCTTCCCAGGCTAAGTGTGTATGTTGCAATAAGGAGTGGGGAGAAATGGGCATCATTAGTCTCCACAATATGAATCGAGCTCTCTTGAAATATGACTTTCGAGATTGCTCGTCGATCCAATCCAATGCTTTTATGGAGCCGAGGTTATACATCAAAAGTACTAGAATAGATGCACAAGATTGTCCTTGGAGCCCAACTCAAGCGCTCACCTTTCAATTGTTTGGATGCACTTCTCAAAATGGCTACAAAGACCAAGGCTAAGATTAAATTCTACCCTGATAACCGAGTGGACACTCTTTTGGAAAGATAGTTAGCCAGATGGAGAAGCCCCTATGGTCCTTTTCCCAAACCAGCTTTTGGCGTCCATCAATAAAGACAATTTAAAGGAAGAAAAGAAAGCATAGTAGCAATGCTAAATTCCACTTTATTATTCCTCAAGCGGTGTGTTGGGAAATTTGCCTTGCAACATCTTTCAAAGGAAAGGATTCATTTGGAGAATATTTGGATGACAAGCACTTCCCTCCTTAAAGGTTGGGTAACCTTCTTAGCTAGCAATCAGCGTCAACGATGACGGGAACAAAGTGGAACAGGTTGTAGTATTTAGCTTTGTGCTCAAAATTTTCTTTTGGGCTTCCGGTTTTAGATATACTAATTGCTCTATTTTGTTACTTTTATTTATTTTGGATCCCTTGTCTCCTTTTTTAGAGGACATCATTTTCTATATGAATGTTCCAATCTTTATTCAAAACAAAAAAGATGATTTAGCATGTGATTCCTTCACATGTGGAAACAATTCCATTGTTTGGTGCCCACAATTCATTCCGACAGAATCTTGATGATGCGGAAGCAGAAGATGTCACCCTCCGAGAATTGCTTCATGAGGCGAAGTTGGGTTTAAAGAATAAAGACACTGTAATTTAGAAAAGCCCTCCTCACAATGGTTAATTCTATATATGTAAAAATATAAAAAAAAAACAAAAAATAAAAAAACATCAATAGAGTCCCTTGTCAAGAGAAATTCTAACCACCTGGTTTATGCACAGAATATGGGTCTCATCCACGCCTTTTAAGGTCCATATTTCACGTGATGATTTCCCTTTACGAAAGTATATATAGCTCTAAACAGGAAAATGACGGTAATCTATCTTGTGAATTGCGCAAAAGTGAAGAGGAATCTGAGATCATCTCTTCTTTGGCCTCCCTTGTAGAGTCAAGGTATGGTCCAAGATAGGCATGGTTCTTGGAAGTAGATTTGTGGTCACAAAAGATGAAGATACGTGGGAATGATTCTAGAGAACTATCATGAATGTGGACTGAAGAACATATAACTGGATGGAATTTTGTGTAATAAGTTTCAGGATTCAATTATGACAAGATGCCAAAAACCCCACAAATAAACATGATTGAGAAGTACATATCTTTAAAAGCTCAAACATTCAATGCCAACTATCATGAATGTGGACTGAAGAACATATAAATGGATGGAATTTTGTGTAATAAGTTTCAGGATTCAATTATGACAAGATGCCAAAAACCCCACAAATAAACATGATTGAGAAGTACATATCTTTAAAAGCTCAAACATTCAATGTCACTGATGACGCACTCCTATTATAGAGAATATAGTACTCCAAAGAAAACATATAGCTAAAAGAAATGTATGGATAATTGTAGGTCCATATACCAGCCATTGAAGAAAAGAAGCACATCCAGCAAATATTCTTCAACAACGAATCGGTCTATCGGCTGCATATTCTGCACATCCCAAACCAATTAGCAACTGGGTAAGAAACACAAAAGATGAAACATTAAACTTTTGTATTAATAATATCAATAGAAAAAAATTACAAATGAAAACAGTCAGAAGTCAGGATACAGATAAGACACAAAACTAGTAGTAGATTAATGAATTCATAACATGTTAATATATGTATACACTTTAAATTTATACTCTAATAATTGCAATTTATCAGATCATAATGAGTTAAGCAGAAAGATTTATTAAAAGCACAAAGAAATAAAGAAATTGCATGTTCCTGGTCTGAATAAATGTTCATAAAGATTATAAGCCTCCACACATTATACATTTAGGTGCCTGGAAATTCTACTGAAAGATCTTAACAGTTAAGCACATAGCTCCCTACCTAGAATCAAATTGAACGGATAATAAATAATCATACTAAAATATGTTCAACTTGAAATCAACAGAATGAACAACCTCAGATTTGCTGGCAGGAAATATGTTCAGCCTACGGAGCCTCTGAGGATATCTTAACTCAGCTTCATGCTTTTGTTTACCACAATCGATACCCGGGATGGAAGAACAGGAGGTTCATGGCAGCTTATAGGACCAATACCATGAGATTTGCCACCAACCAATTGTGCTTCAAAGGTCAGATGAGGTCTCGGCACTGATAAGGAGGGATATAGAATATTGTTATTCATTTTAGAAAATAAGCATTCAATGAATGATGTGCAAACTGCACAAAAAAGACCTACTAAAGCATTCTCACATTATCATCTCACCGTACACAATATATGATGGAACAGGTGAACAATACAACAGAAAAAGTAATACTCAAATTGAACAATTCTGCTGGGTTAAGTAATAAATCATAAATACTACATTAAATAAGGCAAAAAAAATAATATAAAGAAGCAAGTGAAGAAAGATATACAATGCACAAGACAAATCTTTGAGTTATAAAATCTTTTTTTTTTTTGAAGAACGGTAGGCTGTCTCGTTCCTATCACCGTTTCATTAAAATGGGGCAAGAGCCCAAAGCATACAATAAGAAATAGTAGTGGGATCAGTAGAGGAGGTTTCTACTGCACACCACCCCAGCCCACCCCGAAAGGCTACTCCTCAATGGTTATTCTGCACCTTAGATAACACACTTTACAAGCCCCATCATAAAACCTACCCCAATCATGTATGATTGCATGAATCTAATAACCATCTCCCAAACATTTTCCACATACAACTTTTCCCTGAAAAAAAATGTGATTCTGAGTGAGCCATAGGTTCAAAGCTGCTACCAGCACCAATAACTTAGAAATCTCGCCTTAGCGTTCCTATCACCCCTCTCCCTTAGTTTCTCCTGATTTCCCATATTCCCTTCAGAGAGTCGAAATCATACAATAACCAAATGCTTCATGAAACAAAGGCCAGATCTGTCCAACCGAAAAGGTAGTTTCCTCCTCCGCACGGCACAACGGACAAAAAAGGTCATATTGCAAGGTCCACTTCACCCTCTCTTGGTGAGGAGTCTACATCGATATAACAGCCACATAAAGCCTTTAACTTTGAGCAGTGCACGAGTACTCCACATTTTTTGGATTTTGACGTTGTTACCTCCCATCTTGCCCTATTCCTCCACCAATCATAGCACCTCCTAACTGTGAACCCCTCTCTGGGTCACGGTCCCCATGCAACCTCGTGCTTCTTCTTGCACATGCACCTCATGAAGCTCCGAGACCAAATCAACCACCATATAAGCTTTAACAATTACATATGAAGAGTAACAAAAAAATAACCCATCCATAGTCCAACTATATCCATAACTAATCATCATGAAAATAATGCCCACACAAGATACTCAAGACTCAAAATAAGGCAATTCAACTTACAATGTTTTCAATCTTCCCTCCATTTATTTTAAGAAGTGTTGTTCACATCATATTAAACTAAAAAACAACTGGAAAGTACAAAATGGGAACAAAAGAGAGACTAAACCCTTCCTTTCTATAATTAGCTTCTCAATCTTGAGGATTTACCAAACTGCATATCTTATGAAGCAAAGGATAGTCATTATTGCCCAAGCATTGTCATGGTAGCAATGCTGGCCATTGAAAATACAATCATTACTGGTGAGCCACAGGATCCAGCAAATGGCATGGGACACACCAACATTGACCTTCCTTTATTGCTTCTCTCCTTTCTTCTTTAGACATTCGAAAAAAACCCAAATTGGTCAACACAGGAGGATTCCATGGCTCTCCCACATGCCAAACTCACTTTATACCAAATGTCTCTGTTGAACAGACAATCAGTAGGTGATCAGCATTCGCAACACCATCATAAAGATTACAAGAGGTGTTTCCTGCTGGAGTACATACCGCCCAGTTGCTTTGGTTAGGACCATGTTCAGAGAAAGCATCAACCTGAAGCCTTGCACTTTCCAATGGGATTTCACCAACCAAGCCCAATTAACCAGCCTAAGATCAAGACCACCATTCAACCCAGCTCTAGGGAAGATAGAATTTTATAAAATGCTTTATGACCAATGATAGAATAATTTATACCACAAAAATACATTGTCGATACAGACTTGATCACACAAGAAATAATAAGCTCCACTCCATCAAAATCCGCATATTGGAGGCAATCCAGTGATATCAAAATGGCCCCACAACATGATTGGTATAGTTTTACACTGGTGCTGAAAAAATGCTCTAGGCATGTTAGTATGAATGATTGTTTATGTAAGGAATGCATCCATCACTGAGGCAATTCATCAAACAAAGACCAATCTAAAACACAGCACATAACAATGAACACATCCTCCAACAAAAGAGGATCTGCTTGAAAAACACTTGGGCGACAAAATGTTCACTCCTTAGAGCTTCGGTCATTACATTATTAGGCGTGGACATACCAACTACCATTATGGAAAATTTGGGGTTTGGAAGGCAAAGATAATGGGATAATAATTCAATGATCTCTTCATTTCAAGGCAATGTTCTAAAAAACCCTTCTACGCCACGATTAATATAATCCCCCACCTAGGCCTAGGCAGGCCCAACCCGCAATTCTTAGCGCCTAGCCATTTTTCTGATTAATCCATAGTTAACTAATAAGCTATTAAGTTACTTTATATATTTTATATCTATTAATTAATTTGTTTATGCTATCCCTATTATGCTTATATTATTAATTTTGTTTTGATGTTACTTTGTTATTATTTTATAGTCTAAAATTATTATACATATATAACCATAGTCACAAATTCGGGATTCGGTCATAATTCGGTAGGGGTGAAGTTCAGTTCGATTCGAATTATTTGAAAAGAAATACGGAAACAAATTCGAAAAAATTCGGGGTACTTAAAAACAGTCTATATATTATATATATAACATAAATCAAGATATACAAGTAAACATTTAATTATAAAAAATAATGGATGCTCAGGTCAAATGAATGAATAGAATCATGAAGAGAGATAACTATCAAAAATCATAACTCAGCATAGATGCATCTTCTGATATTAAATTCTCTTTATTAATTAAGTACGTCAGTGGCTATCCAGATTCACACAAATCAATACTCAATACAGAAATCACAAGATTCTCAACAATAAAAAACAGAGGACCTTGAGTCCTTCACAAACAGATGAGAGAGACAGAGAACTCTATTTGAAGCCACTGCGGATCGAAGTGGCCGATGAGGCGACGAGTGGGGACCTCTCTCGCAGTCGCAGAGACGGTGAATAACCGAATATCAAATTAGGGCATGACCCCTTGTTTTTCACTGAATAAACTAAATATTTGAATACCAAAAAAGCCCCCGAATTTATTTCGAATTTACCGTTTCGTCCCGTATTTTCTAACATACGCCGAATCACACGAATGGAGAGAATAATCGCTGAAACAATCGGCACTGCTGCTGTTCGGCGGAGATTCGCGATCATTCGCGAATATATCGGCGGATTTGTTACTATGTATATAACATGTATATGTATTATACTAAAAAGAGATTGATTAATCCTCACCTAGCCGATTAATCCCTAGTTCCTCCTCAACCGTCCGACTAGCGCCTAGTGTTTTTTACAACATTGTTTCAAGGTTTTCATTTTTATTTCCATTTCCTATTATCTCTTTATTTTTTGTACGGAAATTCCTCGTTTCTCCTTGTTTGGGTCACCCTTTTTAATAAGATTGCTTTAATATTTTCTATAGAAAAAAAACTCCTCATTTATAGTTGGATTTCGCTCATTCTTTGTTTAGTGAAGGTGGAATAAATAAGCCCATTAAATTTTGAAAGAAAATGAGGGTTTAGAATTTCCCTATATTCAAGTTAGGAAGAAGGATAGAGCGTCAGATCGCACCATGGGAATCTAAATGCCCGCACCAATGCTAAAAAGTGTAACCATTTACAAGCGGAGTTTGTTTTCCTTCCATAAACACAGAGTCCTTTATATAAAGTATGTCGTTGCACTAAAAGCGAGAAAAAAAATTTGTGCAATTCCAAAGCTCTTCCTTCCAACAGACCAAATAAAAATAAAAAAAACTCTTCCTTCCTAATGGAATTCAAAGTTTCAGAACTCATATTAAATCTAAAAACCTTTGAAGTAACAAATATGAACCTATATGAAACTAATAATAGGATTCCAAAATTGAAGATTCAATTCCAGCTGTCAGACACCCTTTAAGGCAACCCATTCCTATACTTGAGAACTACCCCTTTTTTGAGCAAAAGGTAGGTGATCTACCACAATTTATTAGATAAATTATTATAGTACAAAGTGTGAACAGTGAAAAAAGAGAGAGCCAAGCAAAACAGACAACAACAAAAGTTAGAACAGGGCCAAACTGGCACTCTGAAACTACATGCCCACAACAGAAGAGTTTTCTACTATGTGCAGGAAACATCCCCAACTCACTCCCCAATCAGCAAATTCCCGCCTTTGAATTTAACACTGCTAGCCCTTGTGCAAACATGCCCCAGTCAATTATATATTGTGTCATAGCCTCCCATATATTCTCGAGATACAGATGAGAACATTTAAATACCATTATGTACCAACCGCATGGCCCACACACCTACAGGCCTAGGTGATTGAGAAATATTTGCCTTCTTATCTTGTCACCTCTGGCTTTGAGTTTCTTCCCTACCTCCCAAAGTTGTTCCAATGTATCAATATTTGTTTTCATCCTACTGGCAGAACCCAACTATTACCATAACTGTTTGGCAATAGGGCATGCAACAAATAGATGTTGTGTTGTTTCCATCTCATCCGAACAAAGACCCCGGACGCCATTTAGTCCTGTGAACTTTTGTTATCAACCTCTCCTGGTATATAAACCATAGAAATCCTTGAATCTTCAGAAGAACCTTTACTTGTCTAATTTGTCTGCCCTGGGATTTTATCTCCACGTTAATTGCATGGTCTCTCCACACCCAATTGTAGCCACCTCTGACGGTGAAACCCTCCTTAGGCTAAATCCCTCTACACGGCTCTTCTCTCCTCACGTTCTTCAGCTTTAACAAATCTGGTAGACTAAGATACTCCTCAGCCTCCATCTCACTCAAATTTATGACCATTTTCTGACTTGAAACTCTTTCACTCAATTATCCAAATAAGAACTGCATGTAACTATGTAAGCCAAACATGTACTGCTTTAACAAGCATACATGCAAACATGTCATGTGATGACGAGAAAAGCCATAAACATAAAACTAAAAATATAACATTAAGAGTATAGAGCAAAATTGTACAGAACAGAAGAACAGAATCATACAAAGAGGAAAAATCACAGACCACTATCAACTTTCCAGCCATCATTGGACATGCTCTGTACACGAACCCATAAATCTTCCAAGAAATCCTAATGGAAAAAAAATACAGACACATTTCCATAGAAAAGTTAGAAATAGAGAAATAAAGCAACACATACGGATATTATCACCAAGCAATAACATGTAAAACCAAAGTTAATTGATTAAAACTTGAACATGCAATCAGAAATGGAAAAAATATGTACATAAACTCTCGTCATAAACTAATACAAGTACGCTCTGTTTACAGATCTGCACCTAAGCTTTGTCAAATGCCTTACATCCATGCCTGATGCGGGGACGTGCATGCATAATACATATGTTGTCACGTATCCTTAAAAAAAGCAGAATATTTGGCCAAGGTTAGTCCATCCAGAATAAATACCCACACATGTAGGACAGATGAAGAATATATATAAATATCCATAAGTGTAAATAACCCAGCTCTTGTTTCCAAAGGCCCACAATTTTTTTGTGAAGGCAGAAGGCCAACAATTTACGATTATAATCCAAAGAATCAAACCGCTGCACACCTTAAGAAGGCCCATGCTCTAAGGACGTGTATCATCTAGAGAATGGGAAATATAAGATATCTCAAGGGTCATGGATTTTCTTGGCTGATTGATCAGCATTTTAATTTTTGCCTATCGCCAAACCTGTCAATTATCCGAAAAAAATCTGAATCCGATCTGAATCCGTATCCGAAAAATCAGAAATATCCAATATTTGAAGATCCGGAGTGCGGATATGGATATTAGTCTATCCGATCCGAAAAATATCTGTATCCGACATATATTATAAAAATATATATATTTGTATTATATATTGTTCATATTGTTATCTTGTATGATTAATCATACTGATAATATATTATAATACTATTAAATTTTCAATATATGATATCTTAAAAAGAGAATAAGCATTAAAAACTCTTTTAATTTTGATTTCTCTCTAAAATATTACTTAATTATCCAAATTAATGTTAATATTTAAACATGTCAATTTGAGGTATTTTTTTTTTATGGAGGTCAATCTTTGATGCGCGCCATGTTTTGGAGTTTACCACTGTTAATAAAACTCATTGATGGGCTTCCAAATTTGGTTTCAGAAACAGGACAATCCATTATCAGAATTAAATCTAGATTCTATTAAGTTTCTTGATCAACTACAAATTTTGATTAAAAAAGTTGACGTTATAGGACAAAACAATTAACATTTACATAATGATACTCTTTCTTTTTTTTGACAAAAGCACAAAGATAATATTGGTTACAACAACAAAAAAAACTGATTGGATTTTTTTAATATGGCAGATATGAGCAAACTGCACGAGCGATGCATGCGATCACAAAAAGAACAAAAATCTGTTGGTAAAGATATAAATTCTTAGTATTGGGCTCATCTTTTCATGTTAAAAGTTCAATCAAGCAAACACATTTTAGAAGATAGTATTTTCTGCAGAGGTCAGATTAGAAGTTAGTTTAAAGTAGTGAGAGACAGATTTACAAAATTGGTTTCCAGAGTGTCTAGGATGTCTCGAATTACAAGTTGGTTTAAAGTAGTGAGATATAGCTTTTAAAATTATTCCAGAGTGTCCAGAATTTAATAATATTCATTGAATACATTAAGAGGGAACGGTATTAGCACTCATGGATGAGAAGGAACAAGAACAAACAGGTGGGACATGAAAGTGCATGCCAAATGTTCATTGTCATAATAAAGGTCGCTTGACCAATGCTATAGCTTATACAACAGTAGTAGTGTACAATTCCAGAAAAAACAGAGTACTATAATTTAACAAAATCAAATATTAAAAGATAATTATATGTTATCAATTCCGTTTTACATTTTAGCATTCTTAAAATTCCATGTAGACTTGATATGCAACAATTTTACAGCTTACGATTCACCAGTTCCTATTCTACTCATGATTCTACAGTCCAATTAGCTTTGCAATTTGTCAAATCTGGCAAACAATCTATTTTCTTTGACCATAAAAATCTCATACCTTTTCATCTAGAGTTTTATCATTTCCCTCGCCTATCTCAAAAAATGTGACACCAGTATCATGAACATGTTTCCTGATGCTTAAGTATGACTGTATACCAAGCATGACCTCTTCAATCATCTCAGGGATTTGCTGCAGAACACATGACTTATCAGACAAGAAGAAAATATTATCAATAAAGCAATACATATATTTCCTAATAGAGAATGATGATGATGATATGATGATGATGATATGACAAACCCTTGAATATTTCCTGCTAGTGAATACAAATAGTAAAAGAAAAGGGTAAGCATCCATAAATATAAGGACGGAATATATACAAGGAGAATACTCTTTCAGAAAAACTTTATGATATCTGGAAAACTAATTAAAGTGTCCGGCTATCACTGCATGAAATAACAATGGTAATTATATTCAAACATACCTGTCACTAAACAACAATCCGCACAAATGTATCATATGTTGAATATCCAGCTTTATGATAAAGATCTCTATCCATGGAAACCTTTCGTGGATTCATTATCTTTAATCTTAAATCGTACCTAGGGTAATTCTTTATGACCAATTCCTCTAGTTTTCTTGTAGGTTTTCATGAACAAGTCTCATTCTCTACTAGTTCTCCCCTTCTACTCCTATTTATCAACGAAACTGATCTGCAGCCATTTGTAACTGACTAACTGGATCAGGTCCTTAATTAATAGCACATGATGAACAGAGTTTTATCTACTATGTAAAAGATATTTCTCAGCATATTAACAAACCCACCAAAATCATATCCTCCCTGAATCTACAAACATCAATTTTCCAATTATTATTCCCATCTCACATTCAATATGAATATGTATAATGAAAAATCTGTCTCTATCATAAGCCATGTATGTAACAATTGAATATGATGGAATCCACATAAAACTATAGATAATCAACATAACTGGAGGATCAATTAGTGGAGTCTATGTAATGGTAAATACATGGCTTATCTCTATCACAAGCCACGTGCATAACAATTGAATATGATGGAATCCATGCAAAAATATAGATAATCAACACAACTGGAGGGTCATTTGGTATAAGAAACAAAATTTCATCATCCCATTGGAAAAATCCAGTTGAACTTTATTCATGAGATATTGTTGTGAAATTTCCAATAATTTGAGAACATTCAACTGTTCCTGATGATAAACCCAATAAACAGAAGATGAAGGCATAAGGCATATTAAAAGAACTCATAAAACGGATCTACATTGTGAAAGACAAATTTTAAAAAAAAAAAAATTATTATAGGAACCATGTACATGTTAAACAGGTTTATGGCCACCCATGAGAGCCATCAAATGAACACAAAAATAAGAGAAACATAGTACCTCATTTAGTTCTGCACCTCCCCATGGGAGGCTGGACAAAATGCAAAACACATAAAAATCGGCCCGTGGTTGCCAAGAAGGGTTTCCCTTCTCCTCATCTACTATTGTGCAAGCAGATGAAAGAAGTGTCTCAAATAAATTCACTAAAGAACCTGGAGAAATGACTTTGCTGCACATCTACACCAAAAAAGCACTTCCATAACTAATTGTAAACAAGATCACTCCTATTGCCAAATGTATCAAGTATTCTGAATTAGAAAAGTTTATAAATCTATGAACACAAAATAATTTGCAACAAGATTAGTGATAGAAGCATGCATAAAAAAACATCTCACTAATAATTTTGTTTGATAAGTTTGCTTCACAATTCATGAACAAGATATCACTAAAAGTACATGATAATCGATGGGGTGTATGTCATGAATGATAATGACTCTTTGAATCTTTATTTGTTCTGTCAACATCTTTACTTGTTCAACCACCAATGTAAAATATGAAAGCCCATATTTTAACATGATTCCAATCATCCTCCTTTTTGTTTAATATTGATGGGAAAAAAGCATCCATCAGCAACAACACACATACATTAACATATAAACAACAGTTAAAAATATACTCAGACACCAAAGCCCAACTACTATACATTTTTGGTGACTTATTTAGACGCTAGCCTAATAGCAGAAATGTAACACAAATAGGTATGTTTTCCTGTGATCATACAAGCTTAATCAAGCAAGGCAGGATATAGCTTCTTCACCACCATTCAGTTCAAGAATATGGCCTGGACAAGAATAGGGTAACAGCTTTCCTCTACTCCATTTGATTGCACAAAATCGGTGGAATTAGGTTTATCCTATCTACTAAAAAGAAAACTGGAATACTAATTCAAGCAAGAGGCTTAAAAGACTTTAATCAGGTTTTATGCATGGAGTCTCACCGCCACCACGCCACCCCCCCCCCGGCCACGCATCAGGGTTCTATGTATGAAATTAACAAACTGAAATCAGAATAATCAGTCCTATTTCTATACCATTATAATAGCTATTACAATTATTCTAACTTGTTACTGTTCCAGAAACAAACCGGGGCTTAATGTGTGAGGTGGACTTGTGCCGTTTTATGCATGCCACCTTATGCATTCAATAAGGTAAACTACACTGGTAATGAGAAGTAGGTGTGTTTTTTTTTAGAGAAGATAAGTAGGTTTATTGAATAATAATTGAAGGCATTATGCAGAAGAAATGTTTGGAATCATGTTCACTTTAGTAAGAATGTTGTTATTTGATAGTAACCACATGAATCACTTCATCTTCAAGGGAAAAACACTCCCCAAATTTGGTGGGGAAGCCTAAACATCCCTCTTCGTATTAGCACTATCTTGGGTCCCTCTTAGCACCTAGGCTTCTAGCCGCCCCTCCCCCCCAACCGAACTAAAAAAAACACCAGGGGCAACATAATGCCTAGTGAAACAATATTGTGAATAAATGTTTTCCCACTGCCTTTTATGTTCCTTTTGCTTCATGTTGTATGGAGATCCTTCATCTCCTTTGTTCAGAGACTTTCATTAATAAAAGTTCCTACCTCATTTCAAATAATAATAACAATAATAATTTTATAATAATAATAATAATTAATAAACCTAATGCCTAGTGAAACAATATTGTGAATAAATGAGCCAACCTCCTCATAAGATTGAGATAGTTTACAATCAGATGTCGATACGATGTCTATACTCTGTTCATACATAGAATGTTAAGTTGATTGGGGGAGTATGGTCTTCCTTAAATGATCAACTTTTTCAGGAAAAGTTGTTAGACGAAAATCAGAACACTAGAAAGGCCGAGAACTAATGCCCTCAACCACCTCATTAATAATATTATAGTAAGATGTAATGAAATGAATATCATATTCAAACTTAACTATAGTCAAGATGTAGATGATGGGCTCAACACCGACACCAAGTAATGAGTAGATAGAAATAATCAGAACATAGGCTTAAAGTTACCTACCAGTGCTGTGAGAAAACGAATCAATACACGAATTTGATCACATTTCTCTGAGCTTATAGCTTCCTGTAAAAGTCATTGCACATTCGCATCATATTAGAGGATATTAGGCCCAGTGATGGGAGATGAAAAAAACCCATGTGACAATTTGTACAGTAAAAGAGGCAATGACGGAACATTAAAGAAAATCATAAGGAAAGTGATGGATACAATAAAATTGATTTCAACATTAAGCCTTCAGCTTTCCATCTAAACCTTAAGACAAGCAAAAAAGAAAGGAAGAAGTTGAGGAGGAGAAAATATCGGGGTACAAGTTGTTAACCTGCAAATTAATTTGTGTGATTTCCAGTATCCTTTTAACAAAATCTTCATTTTCCAAATTGATCAAGCCAATCTGCAAAAAGAGAAAAGAATGTAATACTTGCTGATGTCAATTTAATTTTACCATCATATTATCTGTAAGCACATGGCGAGTACCTTTTTTGAGAACAGTGCATCCACTAATTTTATTGGAAAAACTGAAACATCACAGGGTCTATTACAAATTTACAACTGAAACATCACAGGGTCTATTACAAATTTACAATGAACAAAAGCAAGAAAAAGAAATATAATAAAGTACAAGAAGGAGAGGAAGAACCATCCCCAGGTTGAGATATAACAAAAGTACACTCCTTAATCAACTCGAAATACCCCCACCCTGGGATAGACTCTCTCAATTTTCAATAGATGGCAGCACCAGTCCTTGACGAAGCAAGTAATCGGCCACCAAGTATTTTCAATATAACATTCTCTTCCTCGAAAGACATTCTCATTTCTAGTCAGTCATTGCATACAGAATGAGAAATCATGAGAATGAATATACTGATATTACTTCTAGCTCATATTTCCTTTGTCTTTCAATATAGCATTACTGCCACGCCTGCTCTACTTTTACACAAATTATGTTGCTAAAGCATAATAAATAAATGCTCCACTGATTCTTCTTCAGTTGCATATAACTCAGATGTCAGAGCACCATTAGCAGTCCACACTGCTGTATTGACCGTTATTGTGGTCTTTTCAAGATGAGGATCCACATGAAGGCTTTGGATCTTCAACAAGACTTGATATTCCATACTTCTTTTGCAAGTGATGTCCATACCTTCTAACATCTGAGTAGGTGATGGAGTCTCCTCAACAAGGATCTTATAGAAGCAACATAATTCCTTGCCCAGTCTTTGATAATAAAAAAATTCCCATCTCACATTCCAACCAATTTGTTTGACTTTATCACCTAGTTTTAGGAAGTAATTGGGAGTTTAATTAGTATTAAATTTGATTAAGATAAAAAAAATTAAATTTTTTTATCAAAGATTGATTGATTGATTTAGTCTGCTCGTATTCATCCTGGAGTAATTTTGAGATTAATCATCATTAGATGAGATTAGGGTAAAACACAAATCATTTATTAGATTTAGATGTTTTAATTATTTAATTTTAAGGTATATGTATTTTAACTTTGGCTTTTTCCTTCTCTGTTTCCACTCCTCTCTGTTTTCACTTTGGTTTTTCCTTCACTGTTTCCTTTTGTGTTAACTCCTGTTTCGGACCTTGTAATTACGGTTCATTGAAATGAAATTGTGGTAGCATTGTCTACCTTTCGCTCAAAAAAGATTTTAGTGTTTGGTTTGTTTATATTACACCATGTCTTAGGGAATAGTGAGTAGTCATTGGAAAGAAACCTTGATCACGGTCAATTAATATAAAACTATTATATGTCAATATTGACATGTGAAAAGATTCAATTATTTTATTTTTAAAATGTGCAGGGTACATACTCCGCACATGGTTGCAAATGCAATACATGACCGCATATGCCCCACACGTGTCGCACGTGGATGGCACATGCGACACCTGATACAATGTGTAAATTAAATACGTGTGGCCGCACATACTAACACATGAGGTTGCACTTAAAACATTGGTTCCAACAGGAGATCCACATTCCCTCTTCTCTTTATTTTCATGACCAATGCATTGAACTGTATTTTTATGCATTGTGATGGAACAAGGGTTGCTAGAAGGGATAATGATGGAATATGCATGGCTTAAAGGAATATCAAGGGACTGTGTAGGCCGAAGCATTTTGTGGAGTTTAATGGAGCTATACCTCTGATTAAATATAATTCAGGTGGTGTGCTCCAACCTTTTCTTTAAAAAAGGCTGTCCAACATCTTTAATTGATTCAATATTATAGGTTAATAATATACTGCACATAAAGAGGATCAATATCCATCCATTGACACAAAGCTAAGGGATATATACATGGTTTATATAAGAAGCAAGAGAAATAAGATTTACCCTACCACAACTCCGTAAAGAGGGATCTTGTGTGGCAACTGTTCAGCACACTGAAGAAGGAACTGAAAGGATCCAGAAAACCAAATTAGTATATCATCATCTAGAGTTCATTACCTAAAAAAAATGTAAATGATGGTTACAAAAGAGTTTCTATGGAACTCAATTTACAGAGCTGCAAACAACAAAGTTATATCACAAAAATATTTAATAAATCCTTAATGATTTGTTTTGAACAATTTATATTATATAGTATATTTTAGCTCCCCACATTCCAACCATCTCACCTCATTCCATCTGATTCTAACAGATCTTCATGAAACATATGAGAGGTTTGACATGAATCTATTCCATCAACTAAATCAAATAGGTAGTAAACTGTAGTGAACTTTCAAATCAAGGTCCCCTGATATTATCTGCTGTGAAGTTATTCAAATGATCACATGCTAACAAAACTGCATTTGCAACAAATAAAGAAACCTCACAGTCAAGAAATCAGGCCTAGTCAATGACAATATAGATATGCGAAGAATTTTGAATGATGCACCAACTCTAGTGACCTAATATATTCTAAAAATCCATGAAGTTGGATGCATACCTTGGATGAACCTTTCTTACCTATTCTATTAAAAAAAATATAATCATATAAGCTTAGCTCATTAAGACTTGACTGCACACTTCTGTATTATGATACATCTAATCATTTAGCTGGCAATGCTTGGGACATAGCAGTTTCCAGTGCATAATGACTTCCACCCAGTATGAAATGATATCATGAAAACTTCAACTACGCTTCCATCATGTAGGGACAATATTTTTCATAACTTACACCTTAGGAGGTGTACACCAAGGGTTCTAGAACAAATCACCAAAACCATAATGAATTGGACATTATACTTCCCCAGAAACAGTTGGGGATTTCTCAATGAACCAACCCTATCACACACGCATTTCAACAAACAGCCCGAGTTCGCCAAGCTCTTACCTTGAGAATGTCTTCCCCAGAGTGCTCAAGCTCCCGAAATACAACGCTGCAACAGGCATCCTGCAAACCCAAGAAGAAAAAAAAACACCTTATCTTTCGCACATGGTAACCAAAGTATCGAAAGAACTGAACTTTCCTTCCGCCTTTTTTTTATAGTAAATTTGGTCATTCCCATTTCAAATTAATTCAAAACGGACAATGTCCGACAAAAAACAAAGATAGAAGATCATAAAAAAAGCGAAAGAAAGAAAAAAAGGACGAAGAGTATCCCGTATATAACCGGGCGCACAGATGAAAGGAGTAGAAAAGGCTTCAGCTCCGCTCCCCATGCCGACCCCTTTCTACGGTTGAACTACTCCGTCACATCCAATGCGCACTCGTCCATTCTTATGCTTGAAGCTCCTGCTACCCCCTTCCCCCACTCAACGATGCTTCGACGAAATCTTTCCCAAAGGTTCTCAAAATAAAAACTTTCCTTCCGCCTTGTGTTTAGGTTTACGAAAGATGGATAAAAAATGAGGGAGTAAAGCATGTACTTCTCAAACTAGGGTTCCAGTTCGTATTATGATAGTGAAACACAGACAGTGAGTGACTTTGGGCAGAAAGAGAGAGAACTCACGATGTGCTCTTTGAAATCGACGTTGCCGAGGCCGTATTCGGGGCACCTGTCTCCGATCCTCAGCAGGTGCGACCTCCAAACGCTCATCTCTCCTCCGAAGGAAACTTTTGTGAGGAGAAGATTTGTTACGCGCGCGCGCGAGAGAGAGAGCGAGAGAGCGATGAATGGACGGAGGGATGTGATAAGTAGGGTTTTGGGAGGCTTTTGAGCAGAGAGAGGAGAAAGACTGCGACGAGCAAGTTAGGGGAGAAGTATATTGTGAATTTTGAGTTTTGTAACATGTTATGGCAGCAAAGTTTTGATTAAACGATTTTGCGGAATGTAACGGCGAGAGTGACGTCCGCGGAGGTGGAATACGTGGTTTAAGAGAGAGGACCTAACATTAAGTTCCGGTTTGAAAATACAGTTGTAAAACAATTTTAACAATAAAATCATTTTATACACGATTTTTTTTTATAATGTAATTGTTTAGGTTTTTTTTCTTAATCAAATAATTATGTTTGTTCATATAAATAGAAGTTTTTTTTGCATATTTGAAATCAGAGCGATTTTTTATTATAAATCGACTGTTAAAAAGCAAAAGAGCTAGATTATCTTTTTACCCTCATCCCCTCCACAAAAAAAAACCCTCGCAAAAGTTTTATAATCATTCACGTCAGTCGATCTCGTCTGACGTCTACATCCCCTGATCAGAAAATCTTTGAAAATCACCAGCGCCGACTGAAGCCCCGGCCACCCGTAACCCTATTTCCTGTGTTCTTCTCATCCATGTATTAGTCGGACACACTCCACTCCTTGCATTCACATTTCATTTGCATTTGCCTGTCATTTAAACCCTTTCCGTTTGTGAATTTTTGAGTAACCTCTTCATTTCTCCTCTTTTTGTTTTCAGATTTGACATGAATCGAAAAAGACTCTCACTTGATCGAATGGCGGAAAGGATGACAAAAAAGGAGATAGTGGAAATGGTTATCAATGATGACCCTCACAACAAAATTGAACGGTGGCAAGACCTCCATTGTTTAGGGTTTGGGGGGTGACAAAAAAAAGGTAAGCAAGAGGAACCCATTGGAGGGTTTAAATTTTATATAGGGTTATAATTGAGGAAGTGTGGTATGAGTAATATAGTTATTTGGTTTGCCATAATTTAATTTCTAAATTCAGAAAAGTCGAAAAGCATACTCACATTCGCTTTATTAAACACACATTTCAAGATAACTTTTTGACAAAATCCACATGTGGGTTTTCATATAAGCAGACCTGTTTGGCAACCCGCTTGGGGATTTTAACTTTTTAAAAAACTAAAAACAACCCAAAACAGAATGCTTAAATGTGTTTTATGTTATTTAATTAGTCATGGATAAATTATGGATAAAATATGAATAAGATATAAATAAATATTTATAAATAAAAATAAAAAATAATTTTATGTGAGTCTCTTGATTTTTAATAGATGATAACATGTGATTTAATATGTATGATATGTTTGGATATGAGTTAGATAGATTTTACTTTTAAAAAATTAAAAATTATCAAACTCAGATCCAAACACATTTTCAGTGTTTAATTTTTCAAACCATCATATTTCCTTTTTAGGCCAAAAAATCTTATGGTTGAAAATCTAATAAATAACGTTTTTCGAAAGCTAAATTTGAAACACAAGATTCTAAGAATCTTAACGTTTCAACCTCACGTCCTAACGAAGTTATAGTCTTCTTACCCCAATGTAATAGATTGAGTAGAATAATTGAGGTTGGAAGTCTAATACCAGTTTATTCTCAAATATTTTGGGATATTTCTCAATTCCATGCAGATAAACACATATTTTGGGTTTATTCACTAATATTCCAGTCTATTCCAGTATCGTTACTCTACCCAAACAAGCCACCAAGCGTTAAATGTTGTTACATTACATTTGTATATGTCACGTTATATGTGCTTATACAGATTTATGACAAATTTATACCCTGCGTATGTTGCATGTTCCTGAATTGCTATTCAATATCACTCATCGCGTCCTGCAAATAGAATTTTCAATCAAAGAATGCCAAAACAGGAATTATTTCTATCAATTTTACACAATCTTTAAAAATGCCTCCATTGAAGTATTGAGCGGATGCATAAAATCTTCAGCATAAATAACTTCCAATCTCAAAAGTCACTATCACACAACATGCACCATTTTTTTTTTGGGTGCTGTGACAACCATATTCGTTTTCAACCCCAATTCTAGTCCTATATGTGTCGATAGATTTTTATCTATACATATGCTCATGTTAACAAGGCATATGCTTCGAAAGAAATTTTTTACCTTTTCTATAAATACATTTATACAATTCATTGGAGTATATGCTTCATTTTTTATAAAAGCATGTAACTCATTAGAAGAGCTATACTATTTTTTAAAAATTCAAAACACATGTAAACTGAAATTGAAGTTGAAAATGGGGTGGATGTAACATTATCTCGTTTTTTTCTTTTGCTTCAATCACTTGTGATAAAGCTGGGTTTAGTTTATTTATTTATTTATTAATTTATGTATGATTCATTGATGTCCACTGTCTAGCAAGGCAATAGATCAAAACTTCTCTGTATGAGAGCTACTGACTACAAGTGTACTAGAATTAACAAAAGTATATTCGTTTTCATAAACAATAAGTAGAGGATTTTTTTTTTATTAAAATTGGTGCCCCACTGTGGACATTTGAGACGGTAGGGTTTGATCCCCTTGACCTCCTTTTCAATGACAAAGGGTGCCAACCATTGTTTTATCAACATGAATGGATGATGGTTTAAAGACAAATTTGTTGGGTATTTTCAAATTTGAATTCAAATATTTGGGTTTTAATTATCCCCTTTAGAAGACGAAAGTGGTTATATTCTTTAATCCCAGTTGTTTGTAAAAGATTTTGGGTGTTTGTAAGGAGAGCGCAATCAACTCTAATGAAGTCCTTTTGGTGGACACCTTATGATGAACCTTTGATGCACACGCGTCGCGCACCAATCCCTAGTGTACTCGTGGTTCATACCGAAACGGGAGAAATCTATCTAAAAGCATCATTCAACATAGTTGATCCTACATTGTTGATCCTTGAAGCACCCGCACCGGTTCTGTCTTCTTCCATTATCCCGTTATCCAACAAAATTTATCAACAAAATCATTTCAATAGAGTCTCAATAATTATTGACAACAGAATTTGCAATCAATGATCTTAGTTTCAAATCTCATCACTTACCTACTGAGAAAAAATAATCTGCCCTGTTTAATGTACAATTAATGATATATTTGAACAAGTAAATTCTTTCAGCATTATGATCTTAATAAACTACTCTGATCATTTGTTCAGGCATGTTGTGTGTGATTTGCAATCCCAAAATTAATTTGTTTGTAATGCTTCGGTCTAAACAATTTTTCTATAATGTTTTCACCAAATCTACTAAAGAAGCACAAAGCATGAATGCTTTTTAAAACTCTTACGAGGAATAATGGAGTAGGATGGGATGAAGCAAATCTCCTATAAGAGAGGGTATCTAAGTAGATTGAATAGGGCAGGTTTCAACAGTTTGTTAGCCATCAATAAACCAACTCATGAACTTTTGTACCTATTTTCAGTCCACATTCCTTTAACATTAGCTTATTGTCATATAGTAGAGTTATAACTGGAAGTTTATGCTCCGAGTGGTCTGACTGACTGAATGGTAGTCAATGTAGAATGTTAGGAATGCAAATCAAGCAAAATAATGCAAGAGTGTTTCATATAGACAATCATGGCACCCTAATATAATGTTATAACCAACTTATACTTAATTAAGTTAAAAAATAGCATTTATCTCACCGGAATTCTATGATCATTAAGATGCATAGAGCTAAATAAAGAGAATGGAACTATATTTAAGCATTCTCATGACATTTATCTTCAGGCAAACCAGTCACCACACCAAATCTTGATCAGTCCTTCCACAGAGTTTCAGAATTTCAAGGCAATCCAGATTTATTAATTATCATGTTCTGTGATTAGATACTGTAAGACCAAAGCTGTTGTATATATACCCAAAACCACAGAAAAGGGAGGGGAGAGGGACTAAAGGATTTCAAGAGGCAGTAACTATCATTTGAGACATGGAATTATATGTGGATACTATAATAAGTGAATCATATCCTGCGTTACATGCAAGGAAATAGAACATGAAACAAAAACAACAAGAGCGCAGGTTAGAGTGACCGTGGAGGCTTCTCCAATACTGCTGAGAGGTAGACTTCATCCTTAGACTTTGGAGATACAACCCACTTGTGCTTCCGGTACCTAAACTGCAAAAACATATACATGTAATCATCCAAGTCCTTTCTGCTGCAGAAGAACTTGTCAATCCACAGCAACCCTCCTGGCCTCAATACCCGGTCCCAGTCAAACAACATGAAGTCCATCATCTGCAGATCGATCCATCCATCCAAGAACACACTTGTGTGGATCAGATCCATCGTGTTGTCAAAGAACGGGAGCCGCTGATTCAGTGATACGTATAGCGGGACCAGCCCCCGAAGGGCGATCGTCTCACTGAAGGGCGCACCGATATTCAGAGCAGTCGATATGATGGTCACATTATGCTCTCTCATCCTCGCAGCGAAGCTCCCCGTAGTGACGCTGTAATCCAATCCAATCCTAATCTCCCCAGGCTTGATTGATAACACATCACTGATCAGAAAGTCAGCTCGGAGAGAGCTACTAGTCACCCATTTGAGCCTCTCCTTCTCCATTTCAAAACAACCCGAGCATTTTGAGAAACCCTTTTTAGGATTTGTGCTTGACAAGCAGCTGTAGTTTCCACAACGATAATGACTCCACCGCACATTCCTGTGATCGGGCAATCTCCACAATGATTCATTGATCGGCAAAGGCTTCATGTAGAGCCTCGAAGCCCTGGCCAAGCATCTTCGGCGTGGCAATGGATCACAACCATTGATCATCAAACGCTGGGCGAGGATCCAATCATCCTTGCAGTACGACCCGATGTCATAGTTCATGTACTCCTCCAATTCCTTCTTCATAAGAACGCAAGCATGTCCAATTGAGTTGTAGCTCTTCGAGGCACCGTATATGTTGACCTTCCCCAGTCGATTCTCCTTGAGGCTTATGTACTTCCGAATCTCTTCGACTGTGAAGAAGTTTATGAGGGGATCCTCTTTCGGGCTCCCGTCTTCCGAATCTTCCTTCCTCGGAATCCGAATCAGACGTAGAGAAATGTGAGCCCCATATAGAGGATGGATGACCTCCTCTTCTAAGAACTTCTGGTACTGCGATTTAGATATGCTTCTCTCCGGAGAGACAGACTTTTCCTTTTCAATCTGTTGGACGACAGATTCAAGCTTCTCTTGCAAGCCCGCCATCTGAGAGAGGACCTCCGTGACCCGATCAGAGAAGGCCTTCATATCGAAATCGGAATAGTCACCGACACTGCCACCATTTCTGAAAGCTTGAAACCGGAGGCACATCTGTTCTTCGTTGAAGAAGAACCCGCCATGGTAGAGACGGAGGAGGCTCGTGAGGCTGACAATAATGACGAATCCACCCAAGAATATCTGGATCAGTCCCACCACTCTTGAGAACCGGAACCTTGAACAGCATGACCTCTCCATCTAAAAAAAAAAAATTTTTTTTTTTGAGCAAGCGGTAGGCAAACGCTTTATATTATAATAAGGAGTGCCCAAAGCATACAACAAAGCAAAATTAAAACAAATTACCTACGAGAGGAACCTACTAAACACCCGAAACCAACTCCGATACCTGGTCTTCTATCAGAAAACTGCCCCCTATGTAACACACCCTGAACTACCCAAAATTTAATAAAACCCACAACCATCTCCCAAAATCTAAATATGTTGAGAGTTTAAAAGAACTACCTTTTTGTTTCTCTTTTTAGCCTCAAAAGAACTACTAAAACAAGACCAGACAGTACAGATTTTCAACCAGTGTGTCAAAGATTAGATCTTTTTTTCTTCTCTTTTTTTTAGCCTCAAATGAACTACTAAAACAAAACCAGACGGTACAGATTTTCAACCAGTGTGTCAAAGATTAAATCTTTTCCAAAAAAGAGTTCTCTACAGCCCCTCATTTGGCATAGACTAAGGACCCATTTGGAAACGGGTTTAGGTAGCTTTGGGGTTTGCATAAAACTATTTTTCCCAAACCCGTTTTCAAACAGAAAAATTGGAACTAAAAGTTGCAGACAAATTTTCGTGAAAAAGTACCCAAAACCTAAGTTTTCGAGAAGCTGTAGAGAGACAGATTCCTGCAAATCAGTTTTAAACCCAACTTTTGCCTAAAATCAGTTTTACAATCGTGCAACCAAATGCAGCCTAAGAGATCAATGCTACTAAAAATGAACCAAATCTGATAAAGATTTCCAAAAAAAACTACTTATAATATGCTCCAACAAATTCGATACAGGACTGCAGAAACCACTACCTCGAACAATATTTACTAAAGATTTTCGACCAGACAGGTTCAAAGATCCACTTTCTTCCTCAATGGGTCGATAATTCAAAACTAAGACACAAAGTAACCAAATTGTTGAAAAAAGAAAAAAAAAAACCTATTTGGGTTTCAAGCTAATCCAATCAACGGATGCGACGAAGGACCCCAAAATCAATCAATCGAATGAGACAAGACGATTCAAGCAAATTTACCAGATAGGCTTGCCGCAACCAGAAACCCCGGAAAACAGAAGACCCTCCAATGCCGCTACGTCTTCACGAAAGCCCTTCAAAACAGAGCTCCCTTTCCTTCAACATCCATCAAATCCCTGGACGGTTTCCGAATCTCGAGGTAGCCCCTTTTTTATAAATGAAACCCCATTGACTCGAAACCCTAAAAGGGCAGATTATAGAGTGCAAAGCGTTGACTTTTAGGTAAAGTTGGGAGTGAGTGAAAACGTACCGGAAGACTCGCGTGTGTAATGTGGGCTCCTTCTTCTTCTTGTTGTTTTTCGTCTCCTTTATAGGGATTTCGAATCGATTGACCGCCATTGATGACGAGGAGGAGTTGTAGAAGAAGGAAGGGTTGGGGTTTCTCGTGTGGGGGGAAGTATTGGAACGGAAAAAAACGGAAATGCGAAGAGAGATGTGAAACGACCGTTATAAAGGGCAAAAGTATATTTCATGCTTCGTTTTATAATATAATATAATAATAATACAGTAACATATTTTGTGTTTTATTCTATTTATTTTTCATGAGTGAGGTTTTTCTCGATCTCCATTTCAGTCATAGACACATGAATAAAAATTCATCAGAACATATGCATATGTTTTAATTAAAAAAAATTTACATTTTTATATAAATGCTTTTATCTAATTTATTAGAGTATATGTATTTTAATAAAAATATGTAACTCATTAAATAAAATATATTATTTTTAAAACATTCAAAACACGTATAAATTAGAATTAAGATTGAAAGAAAAATGTGTGTAACATTATCCTTATTTATTTGGTCAGATATGAGAACATACATTTCATTGTTAACTTTTTATAATGCATGATTTGTAAATTCGTGTGCAAAATGTCAAATATAAAAGTTAAAAAGTGAGATTTTTTAAAAACTCACTTTTTAGCATTTGAATCATAGTATGTGTACTGTGAAAACTGATTTTCAAACTCCCTTTCAAAATGACCCGTAGCAGAGGCCATTGTTAATATTCAATATCATTCACGCGGTTATAAGAGTATATGATTTTTGGGTTTTTTATTTTTTAGTCTTCATAAATCATAAAATTTAGTGATCGATCTCTCACTTTTTTATATTTTAGTTTTAGTCTCTAGATTTAAAGGATATGTTCCTTTTTAGTCCCTATGAGGGACCTATCCCTAAATTATTTGGTTTTCTTTTTAGGCTCCGTTTGGAAACACATATTGAAAAGTAGAATTTGGAATAAAGCTGTTTTTTAAGATGATTTTAGACCTTGACTTTTTTGTGATGTTTTTTTTTTTAATTTAGGAATCAATATTTGATAGGGGTTTAATGTTTGGTAGAGAAAGTTGCTTTTCAATTCAAAAAATCAATTCTGACCGAAAATCACACTTTCTGAGCTTTTTAAAACACGGATTTCGAGAGAGAAATTAAAAGGAATCCAGTTTTTGATTCCGTCGGAATCCAACCCGTTTGGCTGCACGATTTTGAGATTTTAGCTTTTCAAAAAGCAGAATCGCCCAAATCGATACAACCAAACGGACCCTTAGTCTCTAGGAGGAACTAAAAATGAACATATTCATGATGCAAGTATACACCTTTAAAAAGTTTAAAATGTGTCGACAAGAAAAAAATAACAGCAAAAATAAATGTCTCGAACATTTTCCTTTACCAAGAGTTGTCTGATGGTGTGTTTAAAAACTTCATCTTTAACCATTTTAAAATCTGGTGTTTGTGCCACACAAACACAGGGAAAAAATTTTCCTTCACTTTTTCTTTGCTATTTTGTCTTATTAGGATTGGGGGGAAAAAAATTTCCCCTTCCTAGAGTAGGGAAAGTGAGGGAAAGTGAGAGAACATGTTTTTTTTTACCTACCCTCAATAAGAGTTTTTTCTTTTCTTTTTCTTTTGGAGTAAGATGATTTTCAGATTTTGTTAAAAAAGAAAAAAAACATCTTTAAAAATAATGAAAACCCTCAATCTTTTGAACATCTTAAGATTCAAATTAAAAAAAGTGGTTTCCATATTAACTCTAGAGTGATAGATTTCAATTAAAAATTTTATTTGTTAGAAATATATTCATTCAATTCATTAGATGTTTGACAATATTGAGTATTACATGAGACTAGTTAAATGATTTATATATGTCTGTTTAAGAAATTCTTCATTTGAATAATGTGTAATCATGGCTATAAAAGAAAATGCTACAAAAAGAATTTTACATGGACCATAAAGTTGGAAGAAAAAATGCTTGATTTGTAATTTAATGTCACTTTTATATTATATTTAAATTAATTGCTAAAATATATATTTTTTTATTTTGTATCATTTTCTTAAAAACACAGACATTACATTTTTATTTTCTATCATCTTCTATAACAAACACAAACAACAGTTTTTATTTTCCTTCATTTTCCATTACAGGCACAAATAGCAGTTTTTATTTTCCATCACTTTCCATTATATGCACAAACAGCATATAAACTGGTCAAAGGGAGAATCTTTTCTTTTCCATCAGTTTCCTTTTGACCAACATTACTTTACTTTCCCTCATTTCCCCTCTCTGATTGTGCACAAACACACCCCGAGAATGTTTTAACTTTTAGGTATGTGTCCAATAACAAAAAGCACAAAAAAAACTGCAATTTATCTTTTTATAAATTAAAGTCTTCAAGAAATATGGTTAAATTTATATGAATCACTAATCATTTTTAATTATAAAAAATCTTTAAAATATCTTCTCTGTATAAGAATAGCAAATACGCATCTTAGTTAAAAGTTAAAACTTGATGTTGCCTTGAGTATTTAAGTTGTTTTTTCACAAAAAAAAGTTGTTTATTTTTATAGATGTTTGAAGTATTTTGAATTGTGCCCCGACAGAAAGGTTTCAATAAATTTATTGTTTCTTCACTCATTTCTGACCATAATTAAGTTTTTGCATGTGCTGTGGTACCCAATTAGTGCTTCTTTATCAACCAACAATAAGACAAAAGCCTTTACCAAATAAAAATAAAAAATAATAATAAGCCACCCAACATGTTGCATGACCAGTGTGTTAGCATTATCAAAGTTTTACATCAATAGCTCCATGATTAGTAACAACATTTGCAACCATAAGTCTTCCTTTCAAATCACAATACTCACCTATTTAACAAAAAATAATTTGCATTATCAATTGCCTCATGAGTGTCGCTTCCTCCTCGTAAGTAATTCTTCCAAATCAATTGCATAATCCATAGTTCTATAAGATTTTGACTCTTGAAAGAATTAAAGTTTGTTAACCATGACTTCTGAGTTGTTATAATAGTGTGATTATTTCTTTATGTGGTATAACATTACATGAAACATACTTTTTTCATATTTTATAAAACTTATTTTTATAACCAAGAGCACTTTTTTATTTCTTCAAACAATAATGATTTTTAAACTCAAATTTTAGACTTCATTACAAACCCCATGAGCTAACATATGTTATCAAAAAAACAACTAGGTATCATCTAATTTCCATATCATAGTTGGTAGAAGACCATAAGTGATCTTCAACCACATTGAAAGAGAGGACTCAACAATCATATTGGGTTAGCATAGATTATATTACAAAAAAGGAAAACAAAAGTACAAAATTCATTCGAATATATACTTTATTTTTAAGGTATATGCTTCATTAAATAAATTATAAATTATATACTTTCAAATAAAAATTCAAAACGTATTGTAGACCGCCAAAAACAACAGCAAGAATGACTCTTGCTAACATTTTCCAAGATAAAAAACTTGTGAGGAGGCTAACCAATGTTCAGTTGATCCTATGTGTCCATCCCAGTGGCCTCCTCCTCTCTTTCAGGTCAATCAGATTCATTAACATTCTCCTCCTCCTCGTCACTTTCCTCCTCATCAGAGAAATATTGGTTGTCCTTGGGGCGAGGCACTCCCCGCTCGCATGCCTGGTAGCCCTTGTGGAAGCCCCTGTTGTACTTCTTGCGACCATGTCGAAGGATTTTTACTTTGGCCAGGGCTGAGAAGTATTTGAGTTTCCTCTCGAGACGCCTTTTGTTGTGCTTCTCCATCTTCTCCTTCTCAGCCTGGAATGCGACCTGGACATCAGCGATGCGCTTCTCCATTGCATCCCCCCCTTTTTTTACGAATGCCTGAGCTCTTTCCTCAGCCTCAACCAGGCGCCTTGACAGCTCCTTCATCTCTTTCTCTGACCTTTTCAGCTTTTGCTCTGTCTCGAGTCGTAGCTGCCTCTCCTCCTGCTCTTTCGAGCTAAGGATGGTCAACCTGTCTGCCACTTCAAGAGTACAGACCATACTCTGACAAAAATAATAGCGTAGAAGCCAGTCCATGAGTGAAATATTTTTCCAAGGCGCACTGATACAATCAAACACTATAGACGGCTAGACATCATGTCGTAGTATATGAAATCACTAGTAGAGTATATCCTCTGCTATGTCAGTAAATACTCTATTATGAAAAATGTATATGCATTCAATCCATTCGAGTATTTCTTTCAATTTTGTGAAGGCATGTGCTTTATTATACAAGTATATACTTCAAAAAAAACAATTAAAGCGTATTTGTTCTGCTATATTGAGTGCAGGAATGGCTATGGGCCAATTTGATAACCTGGTCTGGAAGGAGAATTCCTCCTTTCCCAGGAATCCAATTCTTATAGATTCCATGGGAAAGGAGTTTTGCCTCTATTACCTAGGAGTGGTCACAGGAATGAGGGATTCCAAACGCCATTCAGCCAGCAGGAGAAGAAATGAGAAGGGATACGAAAATGCAACATTTTCCTTTTTCAACGCAGAAGAACAAAAAGGAAAAGAAGTGCATTTACCTGATAAATGCAATGGTAAAATCCGGACATAAGCTCATCAAACGTCATCTTGTCTAGCTCCATCTTGTCTAGCTCCTCCTTGTACTTTGGGGGTATCATTCTGCCGATCAGCTCTCTCCAGTCAGATGTGGTGACACCTGTGTCGCAGGCGAACATGGAAATCCACGGCAAAGCTTCATCGGAGTTTATTGGAAACTGTGGTAAATTCATGCCAATCGGAGCAGCCACTTGGGGTCTGTCCTGTGATGATTCCATCTTACAAATATTGGAATCAATATCAGTATTGATGCCAACACCATTTGCATTAAAGATGCACTTGCAATTCTCCTCTGCATTAGTTTTAGTAGTAGAATTAGTAGATTGCTTCTGCTGATGTGGGTTGACCTCAGCAACCTTGACACTGCTTGCTTCAAATGTTTTTGGTTGGATTTCAGCAAAAGAGCCACTAGAGTGAATTGGTGCGTTCTCAGAAGAATCCAATCTCCGCCTTTTTTGTACAGGGGAGGCTAAGTACTGTGTTCTACCTGATTTGTGCAACCCCTCATCAAACATGCACATGCGATTGATCGATTTGTTGATATCATCTGACTCCCTTTGGTGATCCAATGATGTATCAACAAAATCTGAGGCACTGTCTTCTGAGTCTCCACAAAATCTTGATGGTTTGTATCTAAAAGCATCTTCTGCAGGTAAGCTTCTGAACTCTCCAGCTTTGGAAGGTGCTTCATCGTGAGCCAAACTAGTGTCTACACAGTAAACTTCATCATTTCTGTGTCACAACTTGGATGTTCAGGATGGAGATGGCCATTTTGTTCAACGTTGGTGCCCTCATCACTTCCATTTTCATTCTTATTACCATCAACCTTAGACGCTTCGACATCTAGCTCGAGAAGTATAGGATCGGATGCCACCTTGTTCAAGACATCGCTGACAGAGTCAAAGCAGTGGTTTCCCTTGACAAGTTTGGTTCTTGAGAACTTCTTGATGCCGGGGACGAGAAATACCAACGCATTCTTTGAACCAATGTGATTCTTGGGTTGCTCAGAATGCCACCCTTTTGCAAGCAGGCGAGGCCACACAGCCTCCCAGAAGAGATCTTTTGACCGGGCTGTGCTTAGTCTGAAATCTCCTGTTAAAAATCTAATTATATCTCCTGATGTGAGATAGGAGCATGCATTACCGATGGGAATCTCAGACCGGAGAGAGGCGGGTTGAGCTGTCCTCACAGGCTCAGAAACCATGCAAGTGAGATCACTCTTCCCCTTACCAATTCCTACGGCTTCTACAAGAATCTTTATACCAACATAACTCTTGAGAGTGAAAACATAATCTTCTAAAGAAACTCTTCCTTCATTGAACAACTTGGTGGCCTGCCAACAAATTCAAATTTTTAAATGAACATGTAGTAAGGTCAATAGTTAACATGCAAATTAATTGTTAGCTAAATAACAAATGAAATCAGTACTGTGACAAATAAAAAAAAAATCTGACGAGCATCTGATATTAGCAACAAAGATGAACTTAATTATTATGATAAAACAACACATCCAGTGGATGGTGATGTCCATCCAATGGTTGCAAAAACAAAGCCAATACGAGCACCACAAACAAAAAAAAAATCAAGTGCCTTAAGATTTGAAGTATAAATCACAAATGTAGATGGCAACATAGAAGAACACACCTACACCGCCATTTTGAGCTCCCATTATCACAGGGATGCATGGGGATTGATATATTCAGAGAGGTCTAAAGGACAATATAAATTATTACATGTAATCTACCCACAGGACAAACACATCCAGGTTGTCGACCCACCTTCTTGAAGAAGGTTTTTCCTCCAATAATTTAAGACATTCTCCTATCATGATATCATCAGGTAAATGTAATCCGAAGAGTCAAATGTTGTGAAAATTCCTGAAGCCCCAAGTAGCAAATAGCTGAAGGTAAAAAGATGGGTCGCATGCACATTTATTTAATTTCTTAATACTTTAAGAACAGAGAAGTGCCCTGCATCTCTAACATATGTCGGTATCACTGTATCAGACGCCAATTAGTATCACCATTAGTGTTATTATGTTCTAAAAGTGTGAATCACATATACAATGATGTAAAATGAAAAGTTGTATTATTTATATTTAGAAGGGACAGCTCATTTTCCTAAACATATATTATGTGGTAAAACTGGTGTCAAGATTATTTGCGTAATCATTTAATCAAATACAATCTAAGAGACGAGGAGAATAAAAAAAGGAACAATTACAACAGAGTGTATATTGATCTTCAATAAGCCTTTCACACATCAATTTTATACACAACAATAAATGCAAAAAGAAACTTAAGAAAAAAAACAAAAACTTATGGTTATGAAAAAGAATGCAAATAGGGTATGAAAATAAAAGCACAACCAGAACAAGCATTGAAAAAGATGGATTGAGGAAATTTCATTATTACATGTTCTTGCAAAGAGACCTAACTCACCTCCAACAGTGAATTTTGGCTTTCCTTTGATACCTGGGACATTAAACGCGATAAGAGTTCTTGTTGCCTCCACCCCGTAAAAATTCTCTGTCTATGAATACTCTTTCTACTCCACATCTTCCGACACTTGGACCATCTACAGTGCTCCTCTGACCTATAAAACTTCCCATAATAGAAAGAAAGGACATCCCCCATCCCCTTAGACTCAACAAATCTCATCACTTGAGAGAGATTTTTCCCAAAAATATAGAGACCAAGAAGAAAGCTCTCCTTCTGACCGCTGCTCCACGAGACACCTGAAGAACAGCTTGTAGCTTTACATTCCCAATAAGGCTTAACATCCAACTGACTACCGACGGATCCTCTGAATTTTCTTCCATTCTCAAGGTAATCATCCACAGGTTTGGTCTTACATACTGAAACTTCAACATGGGAGGGTCGATGATTTGCTATTGTGCCATCAAAACTGATTGACTGTTGGCTGATTTGAAGTCGTTCTGACTCCGGTATTAGGAGTGGGATTAGCACCTGATACTCCTTTCCGATGCGGGGGCTCACCTGTGGTTCTTCAAAGATGCCTGATGATTCAGGAGAACCATTTTGGTTGGCTGATGCATTGTTGATGTGTTCTTCCCGATGATCAACTTCAACCATCTCCATCTGGTAAGCAATGCAATGGAATAACTTATAAGCCAGAAAGTATCTCATTCAGTTGGACATGCTATAGGCATACAAAACCACATAATTCTAGTGCATGCTCACGTAACCTATTCACGCTATGCATATAACCCAATTCAGACCAGATAAAATATAACAAAAGAATGATGCATATAGCAGTAGAGCATTCCATATAGAGTCAGCTGAGAGAACCATGAGAAATGGAAAATTCAAAATTTGAAGACAGACAGCGAAGAATAGTTTTCAAGTAACACCGGTACAGATCAAGGAATCAAGAAACTGTACCTAGACACAGGAGGAATCAATAGGTAGCACAAATAAAAAAACATATATTTTTTTTACGAAAAAGGCTGATTTAGCAACCCATAAAGAAAAAAAATCACAAATTACTAACAAAAAGGCTTTACTTAATGAAGAAGCCACAATAGATATATATACACACATATATATTTCAAATGCCTCTGATAAACCAAACACCAAATATTAACAAATGGGAGCTAATACACTTAATCCGTTTTGCAGCCCCGTCTACAACCTAGAGACGGTTCCCCAGCCGACTATACACTCCACTAGTGAAGTTTAAACTATCCTTATGAAATATATACTCTACCATTGTAGTATATGAAAATTTTAAAAAAATCATTTTCTTTTCAGGAATGCACTTGTTTATGTCACTTCGCATAAAAATATGTACTTTATTAGACAAATATATACTTTGGAAAAAAAGATCAAAACAGTTTAGGACCGCACATGGGATGGACATATCATTTTCCTTAAACAAATGTATGCTTCAAATGTATCAACAATTTGAAATACAGAGACTCTTTGGGACAGACGAAACAAAACCCATCACAACAAATACAAAGAGAACTTCGAATCACCAACCCCTCATCGATACATGAGTACATGACCCCAAAAGGCAAACCCAGAAACAGAAGGTGAAAAAACCACCATAAACAAAAGAAACCCAGTGACCACTCAAGATCCAAAACACAACCGAAGACAGAATCCCCGCTCGAAACACATTAAATCCCACTAAAGGTTACATCCGCAGAACAAAAACAAACGAAACCCACTCGACAAAAATCCATTCTTTCGGAGCATGCAAGCGTGGAAAATGAAATCAAACTATAAAAAACCGAAAACAAAGAAGAAACCCACATGAAATATCGATCTTCTATATGCAATGAAGTACCAATATCGAATACAGTGAGGGAGACCTGAAAACGACGACCCATTTAAACACTGAATACAAAGACGTGTACGGAAATACTGAGGGAGGGGGGTTACCTTGGTTGAGCAGACGAAAAAAAGGTCGACTTTGGGGAGGTAGAGAAAAAGTGGAAGAGAGGGAACAGAAAACAAATATGGAAAAGAATAAAAAGGAAAATGAAAGGGCACGTAGAAGGGATTTGTGGGATTAATTTTTTTCAAACTAAATTAATATGTGGTGGTTTTGTTTTTTTGTTTTTCAATTGGTGGGATCAGTGGATTAATTTTGGGGGGGGTTACAATGTGCAGACTCATCCTAGCTTCCATAATTTTATTTTTTTAATTATACATTCATTTATTAAAATGTATATTATTATAAAAAAATATTAAAAAATATATATTAATATAAATATTTTAAAAAAATAAAAAAAATTAATTTTTATACACTGTTGTTATCATGTAGATGGTTGGTGACTATTTTTATATTGTAAAACGGACTTCAAAATAGATTGAGTATATTAACCTTAATAAAGAAAAGAAAAATGTCCATATAAACCCTGCAAAATGCCTGATATTTATATAGCCCTTGCTAAAAACACAATATTATTTAAAGTCTCTACAATGTGTTAAAAATCCAAAGAAAGACCCTATAAATGACAATTTTTTCCCTCATGATAGATTATAAATACCAACTTTCTACCTTCCCTTCCTCTTCCTACACCTTTCCCTCTTGATAGATTATAAAACTCACCTTCTGCCTTCCCTTCCTCCTTTATTACAATGCAATGGTGATTTTTAGTTTTATAATCTATTAGGAGCGGTAAAATTGTTTTACAAGGTTTTTTTTTTGGGGGGATTTTTAACGATTTTGAATATTATGTTTTTAGTCAGAGTTAATCTAACTGAACGTCACAAAATATTATTCATCTATTAGTGAAAGTTTAGTTCAGGGGGTTATTTGAATTTTCATAGGTGTTTGAAGGGGTTATATGTACCTTCAAAAAGGTCAAAGTTATATGGATATTATAATGTTTGTAAGGGTTATTCAGATTTTTTTACCTAAGAAAAATTACAGAAAAAATTACTTTGTTAAAATCTATGCGTGTTTTCAGTGCCAAACCTGATATATAATTATATTAAATTGTAATTTTTCTTTTGTGTTTGTTTAAATGGGTAAATAAAATTCATTGAATACATATTTCATTTATTACTGGTGTTGTGCTTTTTTACATTATGATTCTTTGATAGGGGAATTAAGTTATTTGAGATAGATTGTAACTATCTCAGTGGAATAAGTAACTTTTTGTTTGGACTTGTTTTTAATTATTTTTGTTATGAAATGTAATTATGAATGGATAAATTGTTAATAAAAAGTGAATAATAATTTGTGAAAGATAAAAAAAATCGACATTGGGTACCTCTAATTTGTTAGAGGTGAAAAGGGATTTGACATGTGTGTAACGCAGTAAGAAATTGTCTAATTTGTTCTTGATGGGCTTACGGCTTAAAAAACATGTTTTGGTATGTAAGAGTTGTACTCATATATTAGCACAGATTATCTACTATCATTAGAAGATGTGGGATTAAACATCATCGTGTAATGAACATGTTCTTATACCAATTATAATGTCATAGGCTTACACAACAAGAAATTGTCTACTTTACTTTCGGTGGGCTCACGACTTTAAAAACACGTCTTGATGTGTAGCTATACTCACATATACGTACAGATTATCTCCTCCGATTTCATTAGGCGATGTGATATTAAATATTTCACCACTACCCTCATCCAATCTATGAGCCTCTTGACTATCCTGACCCACCACACCCTCAATGAGTCAGGTGTCACATGTGTGTTCCCATATACCTGTGACATAGATTTGGTTAAATAACATAATTGGATAATGTTACATCCAGTCACATTTCCAGTTTCAAGTTCAGTCTACATGTGTTTTGAATTTTTTAAAAATAATAAATTTCATCTAATGAGGTACATGCTTTTATAAAAAATGAAGCATATACTTTAATGAATTGCATGAATGCATTTATAGAAAATGTAAAAAAAAAATTTCGAAGTATATGTATTGTTAACGTGAGCATATGTGTCGATAGATTTCTATCGATGCATATAAGACTGAAATTGAGACTGAAAATAAATCTGAGTGTAACAACGAGCACAACATAATTCCAAGGATTTAAATATCAATATCGTCTTATTCTCTTATTCTAGCATACCCATATCACCTTATATTCCCAATCCAAACAATTTTCTTATCCTTATTCCACCTTATCCACTATTATTTTAACATTGCTTTGCTTAGAGGGTAAGCAAAAGCACTGCCATTTGTATTCTCTCTTTCACGTCCCTATGTCTTCAGCCATCAAACGAGAGCATCTAATTTTTCACCTCTTTTATGAGTTTAAATACATAAAATTTACTAAAACATTATTTTATATAAAATTGTATGTTTTGTAATATGAAATACATATCTTTATTATAAAACTCAAAACAAGTGATAATTATATGTTTGACTGTCCGAGACATTTTTTAAATGGGCAGTCTAGGCCCACAAACCTAGATGTTGTTCCTCCAACCAGAAAAAATTAACAAAAATAATTTTTTGATTTTGTAATCCACTATCCCCACCTCCCCTCCCCACCAACCGAAACATTTAGAAAGACCATCTCCATCATCTGAAATCACTAAGGTGAGGATAATCGATGCATGTATTCTGAAAGTTGTTCGACAACCCTGAAGTCGAATAGATGTACTGACGGACGACAAAAAGTCAGTCGACCTGGGAAATCATGGGCGACGGGAGGCCCGTCGAACAAACCATTAGACAGCCTGTGTTATGGATGGAGTTCGAACATATGTACTGGAGGACGACAACAGGAAAGTCGACGTGAGGATTTATGGCAACGGAAGACCCGTCGAACGTTTACAGTATAATGATCTATGACTTTGATGGACACATATATGTTGTGGTGTTGTGGTGGGGTCCATCAAATTAATTGTTTTAAACAAACCTCTTTCTACTCGGATTCAGGTATACAGTCAAAAAATTGAGTTTCATATATATATATATATATATATATATATTATTTATTTTATCACTTTTGTATGTTAATAAATTTTTTATATTAAACAAAACCCTTAACATTACACCCTCTTTTCTTCACCAGACGGCTTCACCCATCTATTTGGATAATCATGGATTTGGTTTGACTCTTTAGTTGATGAGTTGTTTAATTTTTTTAATGCATTTATGTTTATAAAAATTTTATTTTACAGATTTTTGCCATTTGTAAAATAGATAAATTTAGATCAAATCAACTATAGAACAAAAAATTTCTCCTACCGAAGAAAATTATGGTGCTCAGCAAAATTACGTTAAGGACAATTATAAAAGTTTCTATATTGGAAATCATTGATCTTCTTTCTTTGATGATTTTTTTTAATGTCAATTGTTCTTTTTTCAAAAGAATTTTTTTTTGATAAATATATAATAACAGTAGACTTTTTGAAAATTTTATGGAATTAATTTTTTAATGACCCCGTTTATAAAAATTCCTGGAGCCGCCACTGCGTACGTCGACACTTTAGTGTCGAACTGAAGAGTTACACAAAAAAAAATTTTGTTATAATATCGACACATGTATTGTTGATATGTATTAAATATGTTGCCAAGCGGAGTGTCGATACTAGTAGATTATTGAAAAATAAAAAGAGTTATGCTTTTCAAACTAATATCTTTTTCTTGTTTTTTTTGTGTTATATTTTATCCTTTGAAATCCTCGTTGATCAATGATTTTGATTCATTTCTAATTATTAGTTTGATATAATTTATTTTTTTATCTATATTCAAATCAGGCTGACAATATAAACTAACAAGGACTCATTTTATTCAAATATGTGATTGATGTTAGTTTGAAAAACATAACTCTTTTATTTTGTGTGTATATAACTCTTAATTTCTTATATATGATTGAGTATTTACTTAATTTTTTTATAGTGTATTATGACTCTCAAGGAACGTATTCAACCTACAGCTTTTAATCAAAAAAATTATTCTAAGGGCGTGGTATTGAATTCTCAATATGATGAAGTTCAAGCATAGGTCCTGAGAGGCAATTCTGATTAGTCAATAAAAATACATTTCTATGCAATTTCTTTTTTGTTTTTCTTTAGATTAGCCAATCTATCAAGAAAAGTAAAAGGTGGTACAGTAAACCTGTTTTGATTTTCCTTGAAATCAATGTCCTCTTCCTCTGCATGTAGAAAAGGAATAAATAAATGCCAACAGATAATTGTAAACTACTTCTTATGGTAGTACATGAAATTTTAATGAATTTGAAAGAAATTGTATTGAGAAGTAATCTTTATGGAACTCGAGACGCATCTATTTGCGTCAGAGGTCCTAGATGCGTAACTGCTCAAGACATCATCTCACCACTTTCCGTAGAAGTAGTTGATACTACACAACATATAGCTAGCCTGACGAAACTGATTGATTTGTGTATTGGATTACAAATCCAGAAGGATCGCGGATATCGTATGAAAACCACAAAAAACTCTCAAGATGGAAGTTATCCGATAGATGTTGTATCCATGCCTGTTCGAAATGCAAATCATAGTATTCATTCTTATGGAAATGTAATCAGAAACAAGAGATACTTTTCCTCTTGTTGGCCATTAGCATTTTTTTCGACATCTTATATGTTGATCGATACTTATTTTTTATTTTTCAATAATCTGTTAGTATCGACATTCCGCTTGCCGACATATTTAACGCGTATCGACAATACATATGTCGATATTATAAAAAAAAAATGTTTGTGTAACCCTTTAGTTTGACACTAGAAATGTCGACGTATGTAGCATTGGTCGACACTACGTTTGTCGAACAGTACAGGGGGTGGGCTTGGTTCAAAATGGGGTGTGGTCGGTAGGGGTGGTTTTCCTTTGGTTTCGGGTGTATAAAAATGATTAATCACGGGGTGGTTTCTAATTGTATGAGGTGGGTATATAACTCCCCTACCACATAAGGGTCAGTTTGATATTTCTTGTCAAGAAGGAGAATTCATCATTATTAAAAATCCAGTTCTAATAGATTCCATGGAATGAAAATTTTTGTTTTGGGATATCTAAGAATTAACACATGAAGTGAGATTCAAACACAATTTTTTGAGTGTTTCAAAAGAATGAGAGAATAAAAATGAATGCCAAATTTACCCTAATTATAAATTTTGATTTAACCAAAAGATGAGCGAAGCAATACAATTGTCCATCGCCTTACCTCATAAAGTCTTAGGGTCCATCTGGATGGCCCGATTTACTGCATTTGCATCGTTGACGAATGCTGAAGCAGAAACCCACATCCAAACGACAATCTACATTAAGGAAACTAAATTCCACAAACTACGTTTAATGTGTAATTTGGCAGACATTCCTGACACCCTAAAACAATGCTTCAAGGAACACATGGCCTCTTCTTTTTCAGATGTTGAAAGGAAATGACCGAAATACCCATTTATTTCGCCAAATCAATTACCTTGTCCCCGTAATCTTTGAAAGTCAAATCCCTAACCCTAGCTAGCCGAAAAGGATACCCCTTTCAAACCTCTTGCCGTCTCTACAAGTCCCTCAACCTCGGCCACATTTTTTCAACTCGGTCGAGTGAACCCACCAAGATAACAAGTGCGTATGTCTCCGATCCTCGATCCTCTTCATTTCTTCAACAATCTGGATGATAACTGCATTGAATAGGACTCATTTGGAGTGATTTCAATCATGTCCCACTGATGATGGTAATTGGTGTGTCACCCAATGACTTGGGATCAACGAGAAGGACCCTTTCAGTTGTCTATGTTGAAGGAGTGTGTCACATAGAAAATAGGGTATATATTGTGTATTGGGTGGGTTTAGATTTGAGGGGTGTTTTGGTAATAGTGGATGGTGGCGTCGGAAACGCCACAATAGAATCTAAACAACCATAGAAAATCGATGGAATGCTTTGCTGACATTCCCCGGCGTTGGTGTGACCTTCAACCGCCGCGTATAACAACCGCGGGCTTCCACACCTCAGATCCAAACGCATTAAACACCTTGTAAAGGTGTTTGTTTGGGAGGATCATAAAATAGGATAACATAAGTATAGTCTCACATGTAATCTTGATATATTTTAAGTTTTTTAAATGTGTATACTTTCCATGTAATAAAGTATTACATCTATATCCATTAAGTATACACTCTAGTGAATAATATATACTTTCACCTATAATGGGGTGCCTTCACATGAATGCACCTACAGAGATTTTATCGGTATTAATGCATTCAATAACTAGTATCTAAAATCAAAGAACAAATCCCATGAATTTCAAAAACAGAAAGATTGAAATAGAAGGTGATTTCCATCTTAAATATAGATAAAAAGATATTAATAAGTGCAATTTAGAGATCTTATTATTTTCTTATTTTTCTACTTATTTGATCTTCAAAAAGTTTGCTCTCTTTTTTAAAAGTTCCCCTCCCTTCACATAGATTGAAATTTCCCCCAACTATATATTACATCCTTTGATGTAGTCAGATGAAGTATTGATAAGTCAGAACAAAATTTGATAACATAAAATAAAAATAGATTGTATATACCTTATTACCTCATTAGTGAAATGAAACCACATGTGAAACTATTTATAAGGACATTAGTAGTAATGTCATAGAAACAAGATACAACATATGAAAATGTTTTCATTATAGATAAACAATGATTGTATGAATAGAAAAAAGAGAAAAGAATACCTTCTCAAGTATCTAGTTGAATTGATTATATTGCTTCAAAATGAATCTACCAATCTGGCGTCAAGTTCAAGATTCTATTAAATTAAATGAAGTCTTTTCCAATTGATTTACGTATGAATTAAATTAGTACCTCATTGATATGGTGTTTTAATGTTAGGCCATGAACTTCCAAATGATTACAAAAAAAGTGATTTTTTTCATTCGTAACCTAGAACAATTGTTTCAAATATCTAAATTAAATTAAATTAAATTTTCACATATTTAATTATATTAATGGTATTCAATCAAATTTGTAAAAGAGCGGTAAAAGAGCGTTGTTACGTTGCACGATGTTCGAAGGGATAATAGTTCATATAAATCTCAATTGCCGTTAAGGTATATATATATATTTTATACTTATTAAAAATAGATTTATTCAATTCATGATAAAGAGCAGTGAAATTCATTTGATGAGTTTTTTTTTTTTTTTGAAACTTGGTAGAAATTGTTATAATCTTTTCTATTGTTTGAAAAATGATTACAACTCTGAATTGGTGGTGAGAGGCGACTCATGGACTATTTCTAACATTATACAAAAAATGGTTGTATTATAAACAACATTGCATTCCTTGTGAACTGAGCAATCCGTGGACTAAAGTGAAACAAAAAGTGAAGTTCTTGTTCAAAAAAGGGTAAGTTTACAAAAATGCCTTCGATTTAAAATTCAAATTACATTATCAACCCCATGAAATATTATATAATTAAACACGAGATAATGACGGACACCAAACAGTAATCACATCCAAACCGTCCAATCTCGATCGGACGTTTGGAATTGAGTAATAAATCGGTCTTTCCTGGTCAAGATCAACGTTAAAAAGGTGTTGACAAGTCAACCGCGCATTTTCTCGCATCTCGATTTCTCGTGGAAATATCTCGGCGGCCTCTTGGTGGTTGCTTGAAACAGCGGTTATTTCTGGATGATACGGGGGGCCGTCATACGGTGTAGTCGACTGCACGGAGTGGCCCTCGTGAGCTGTACTGTGATTTTTCACGGCGGTTAAGTTTTATTTAATGTAAACCGTATCGCCATAGTTTTCCGGATAGAGTTAATTTAAGACACTGTATTAAATTGTTTTAATAAATACATTCAAATAAATCTTTATAAAATATAAAAAATTTGCTTAGTCTTTCTAGTAACAAAAATGCCTCTATCTTTTTTAAAAAATTCTTATGCTATCATACACTTACTAATAGTTAAAAAAGAAAAAAATAGATATAACTATATGAAAAATTATAAAAATAAAAAGTCATTGTAAAATCAGTAAATTCTCTTAAAATCAACTACAAATTTGGTTATTATATTATAGTAATTTATCCAAAAAAATTTAAAAGAGTATTACGGTAATTTATCATGTTTGATTAGAGTCAACCTCAGTTTTAATTAGTTTTTGTTATGGTAGGGGCTAAAATAAATAATGTCTAATAAGATAAAGACCTGAGGGGATTTATCAATTTTATATGAACTTTTTTTTATTTTCATAAATTTATAAGGAGCTATATCGATGTTTTGAAAATAAGGGGTGAGGGAATTCTTGTAATTTTTAATGTGTAGTTAGGGTTAACCATATACTTGGTTAGTTAAGATGACAATAGGAACTGAAACAATATTTTTCTAATAATATAGGGGTCTATGGTGATTTTTCAATTTTCAATTTTAAAATAGACTAAAATCGATTTAGCTAACTTTCAAGGGACTAATATCAATTTTTTCCTATTTATTTTGAACATTTATTAATCACTGACCTGAGTTGTTCTCAGACACAATAATTGCTGAGTTTTTATTTATGCTAGCTGAAAAATATAATAACTATGCATATAACAATTGATTTAACATGTAGTTTCATCTCTCTCATATGTATTTATCTATCTATTAGAATATCTCTAAACTTATTATTTAAATGTATACCCAAATCTAAATTTGGGTAAAAGTCACCTAAAAATATCTCTAACCATTTACCCATATTTATACCCAAAATTTCAAAGGATTTTTTTTTCTTCAATTCTATATTTTAAAGGATTTGAGTAAAAGACAAGATAATAATTGGAGACACACCATATCAAATAAATTTTTACTCAAATTTTTAGTGAAATATGGCCTTATGCTAACAATGTGTTTTCAACTTTGTTACTTTGTCACTTTTTATGTGATAATGAAGATCTTTATTAAATTTTAATTTTTTAGTAGGAGCAAGAATATGAAGAATATACATATTTTTTTACTAGAAAATATCATATTTATATCATATTTAATGTCAATATATTTAAAAGATAATGTTAAATATTCACAAAATCTATCTTATCGAATTTGACAAAGTCTTTAAGTAATTTTTTTTAGAAATATATGGTTTTAATTCATATTTTAATAAATTTTTTAGATGAATAAATATTGTTATCAGTAAATGAGATGATACAATATATATTCCATTTTAAACTTTCCACTGTATTTTAATTAAAACATATTTTTTCAAGTTAAAAATTAATCATAAACTCAATGATTTAGATGAGAAACATTTTTTATATTTATATCGAGTGGTGGCTTGAGGATTTTTTTTACCGATGGAGTCATTTAAAAAATAAAATATTGTACAAAATTTTTAAAAAATTTATTTTTATCATATATTTTTAAGTTCTCATAAACTATATTATTAATCGATCCATCCGTTCTTTATATTAATGTTTAAGTCCCTAGATCTAATAAGAAAACTAATAATTTAGTGATAAGTCCCTCCCACATATAAAAGATATGTTTAAATCCTTAGATTTAAAAGATATATATAATATATTTTAGCACCTGTGCAGAAAATTAGTTTCATACCGGTTCAATAAATTTTGTAGAACGATATAATTTTAAAGAATCTAAAATGCTAATAATAATTTATTCTCATAATATTTGACACACCCATTTCTTACTATCAATCATGTCTTTAGATACAGTATATTCACCATTATTCTATTTTTATTCCCCTACCCAAACAAAGCGCGCAATTACGAGGAGATGACGCACAGAATTAACATATCCCACTCCATGCGGTCGAGCTTCTAAAATCTCGCGCAGGCTTGCATGGTCTCGATCGCATTCATTAGTGTTATATACCTAACCTAGAATTTAATGGACAACAATACCCTCCACGGGACCATCCCACAAAGTACACGTGTCTCTCTCAAATGAACGGATGAATGAAAATCGATTTTGAACTGATTGAATATCTGATTAGCAAATTTTCACGCACAAATTAAGATTTAGGGAAAATTTGGATATAGCTCCCTGCAATCTTAGTTAAATAGATTTTAGTCCCAGTGGAATTCTTAAATCATTGTAAATCACTGTGTTATTTAAAAAAATTGTTGTTTTAGTCCCCGTCGACACCCCAACTAACCAGACATGTAGTTAACCTTAATTTAACATAAAAAACTACCAAAATATCTACTTTTCATCTAACATTTATCTCACTGTCTCTCTCACTGGCTTTAAAATTTCAGAGTCGCAGGAATATTTTGGTCATAGAAATGAGCTATTTTGATGAATATAATTTTCAAAGATTCCATTACTTGTCTCTTTCATTATCTCTCTCACAAGCCTCAAAATTTATGGATTTTTAGCTCGAGGATGAAAATCATTAACTACAACAAAATATATAAACCTACGGTGATTTAAGGAATTTAAAGGGACTAAAACCGATTTAGTTAAGATTATAGGGAGTTATATATATTTTTCTCTAAAATTTAATAACTATTGTTAATCAAAGCATTTGAATCATATTGATGAGTCCTCATAAATGGATCAGATGTGATGCGAGATATTAGTATATAACATTATTAATTATTATATAAGAATTATGTATGTTTTTTTGTTTGTGAAGAATTATGTGTGTAAAGACACCTTCCATCTTCTTCGTTATGTTTCAAGATAAGTAGATGACATAAATAAGCATAATATCATCAAATGATTTCACTTTTATTATCCTTATTTGTACATTCTAGATTTTCCCTAATATATAATATTGATTCCTCCCCCACACACTAAAATAACATTATGTACATAAGTTTGCATCAATGGTTTTTTTTATAATATAATAGTATTATAAACGATGATTTTAATTTTACGTACACGCTATATCCCACGTACATTTTTTAACTATATTAATTTTCTATAAAAAAGCATTTTCATATAATGAAAAATTGAAAGTATCAATCAACCAAATAAAATAAAATAAATAAAAGTTACACGCATTACAATAAGTTGGGGTTGCTAAAAATAGGATGCAATAACGTCTAATTACAAAACCAAAGTTAAGAAAATCAAGATTAAGATGATGATATACTCATGGTCACCCTCTATTATTTTGGATCCTGTATTTTTTTTGAGGTATTTTTAGATCCTTATTATTAAATCTCATTATTTCTAGATCCAAAACAACACTTTCCACATGTGACCCCCATTTACATATGGAAAATGCCATTTAATAAACATTTTCATTTACTCAAATCATGTTTATCATAAGTAACAAAGTATTGAAAAGAATTAAAAAATCAATAATGTACTCAAACCATTTTTTATAACCTAACAGTGTAATAAAAAAAAATTAACAATGTATTCAGATAAATATATTGAAAGAGTACATTTTTTATACAAACAAATGGTACATATGTAAATGATTATTTTGGATATAGGAGTCAGAAATAACTCGAAACAAACCAGAGACGTAAAAGTAGTAGGAGGATAACTATGAGTACCCTAATTAATTTTTCCAATATAAATATATATATTTGACAAATTTTCAAACACATTTAGAACAAATTAAAAAGGTCGTGATCAACATTAAACCAAGCCCTAATCTAGTAATTACACATGTCATCCCAAAATCGTAAAAAAAGAAAAGAAAAGAAAAGAAAAAAAGAAGACAACAAAACGAACGCCGTGATCGCATCTCAAGTGACCATAAATCCTTCCCCCAACACAGCTTCGTTAAAAAGACTTGTCTCTCTCTCTCTCTCTCTCTCTCTCTAAAACCAAAACTCATTTTTTGACAATCACTTCTCCCTCTCTCTTCACGATTTTTTCTTTTCCATATTTTCTCTTCTCGTACCCTTCCCTCTCTCCCTTCTCCCCCCCAAAGTCGACCTTTTTTTTCTCGACTAAGGTAAACTCTCTGTCTCTCTCAGTCTTTCAATGTTTCCATACATGGGTCGTTGTATTTGATGTTGGTATTTCATCGCATATAACGATCGATATTTCACGTGGGTTTTGTTTAATTTTTTCGATTTTTTTTACAGTTTGATCTCTTGTTTCTGTGCTGGCATGCTTTGAAGCATGGATTTTTGGGTTTCGTTTGGTTGGTTCTTTGGATGTAGACTTTAGTGTGTTTCAATGTGTTTCGGGCGGGGATTCTCTGTTTGGGTGTTGAGTGGTGTTTGGGTTTCTCTTATTTTTGATCTTTTGTTTCTGGGTTTGCTTGAATCGATGTGGGGTTGGTGATTCGAAATTCTCTGTGTTTTCTGAGGTGGGTTTTGCTTCATCTGTCCCAAAGAGGGTCTCTTTTTTAGAAATATATGTTGTTAAATGTGAAGTACACATCGGGAGCCTTTATAGATTATCATGTCGAATTTTTTAGCCCTTCATGTTTGTTAGGTGGTTTATCATAGGTTCGAATAATCTTTTCTTTTTGATTTTTTCACATTAAATAAAGCCTTTTCTTATTAATTTGTATTATTTTTTCTTTATGGGTTGCTGAATCAATCCTTTTATATTTTTAAAAATATTTTCTTTTTTCTTTATTTGTGCTATATATTGCTTCCTCACTCCTGTGTTTAGGTACAGTTTCTTTGTTCCTTGATTTGTATTGATGTAACTTGGAAACTATACTTCACTGTGTCTTCCAAGTATGAATTTTCACTTCTCATCAGCTGAGTCTATAGGGAATGCTCCACTGTTATACACATCATCCCTTTGTGATGTTTGGAAATCTCTGTTTTATTTTGTCTGAATTGGGTGATTTGCATTGTTCGATTTTTTTTTTTCTGAGGGGTTGTCTGAATAGGTTGTGTGAGCATGCAATAGGATTACCTGTGTCGATAACCTTGTAACATGCCTACACAGCTCCTGGAAAAATAGCTTTCTGATGTGCTTTTCAGGCTTAACCACCTGTTTGAGATGCTTCTGGCTTATGGGTCATTCCATTGCATTGCTTGACAGATGGAGATGGTTGAAGTTGATCAAGGTGAAGAATGTATTGAGGATGCATCAGCCAACCAAGATGGTTCTCCTAAATCATCGTGCATCTTTGGAGATCCACAGGCGAACCCCCGCATTGGAGAGGATTATCAGGTGGAAATCCCACTCCTAATACCAGAGTCAGAACGATTTCAAATCATCCGGCATCCAATCAGTATGGATGACACATTAGCGAATGTGGACTATCCTAATAGTATAGGTTCTCCCATTCCGATCATGTGGGTTCATCATGATGGTTCTAACATGAAGGTTGAACCTTCGGAATTCCTCAGCCCCTTGGTATCTTGCAATACAACCACAAATCATGAGCCCTCAAAGGTTGGAGTTTCAGTATGCAAGGCTGAACCAGTTGATGACTTGCTTGAGATTGGAAGAAAATTCGGAGGATACATGGGTAGTCAGATGTCTCATTGTGATTGTAAGGCTACAAGCTGTTATCCGCTTCCAGGTTCTTCTGGTGTCTTATGGAGCAGTGGTGAGAAAGAGAGCTTTCTTCTGGGTCTCTACATTTTTGGGAAAAATCTCTCTCAATTGATGAGTTTTGTTGAGTCCAAGGAGATGAGAGATGTCCTTTCTTTCTATTATGGGAAGTTTTATAGGTCAGAGGAGCATCGTAGATGGTCTGAGTGTCGTAAGATGAGGAGTAGAAAGAATATTCATGGACAGAGAATTTTTACTGGGTGGAGGCAACAAGAACTCTTGTCGCGTTTAATGTCCCAGGTATCTGAGGAGAGCCAAAATTCACTGGTGGAGGTATGTTTTATCGCATTGCAAGATCATCCAATAATGAAATTTCTGCACTTTTTGCTGCTTGTTCCAATTGTGCTTTTATTTTCATTTGATGTGGAGTGGAATCTTTATTTCTTAGATGTCCATCAACTAAAGTAAATGGAGATTTCAAACAATTTTGCTATCTTATTTGCATTTTTTCCCATAACCATAGTTTTTTTTTTAAATTTATTATTAGTATTTTTTTAAATTTTTGTTCCTACAAAATTGATATGCACAAGACTAATAAATGATCAATTTATATTTAGTTGCAATTTTTCTTATGTTCCCCTCTAGTCTCATATATCATTGAGAAGTTTTAATGACTATGCCAATAATCATGACATTAGATTTATCACATAAAAATCTAGGAGGATGACCCCATTTATAATACATATTTGTATATGTGATCAACAGTGAGGTCTCTAATATTGATATTAATTGGAATCTGATACCGTTAGATGTTAGGGATTCCACTAGGACTATGCCAATAATCATGACATTAGATTTATCACATAAAAATCTAGGAGGATGACCCCATTTATAATACATATTTGTATATGTGATCAACAGTGAGGTCTCTAATATTGATATTAATTGGAATCTGATACCGTTAGATGTTAGGGATTCCACTAGGACTGTATTATACAGGGCAATGCCCTGAAATTGTTCTTATTTAAATAATTTTTTTTTTAAATAAATGCGCTTGCGACCCATCTTTTCACATTGAATTTTCCCAACATGTCACTCGTTGGATAAAATTATCTGATGTTGAGAGAGTGTCTTAAATTGTTGGATGGAGAACCATTCTTCAAGATGGCACTGACAGCCTATGATTTGTGGCGGGGATGGCGGATTGTGCTGACATGCAATCATTGTCCTGACTTTTATGTTGGATGAATATGGTTACAACTTGCAGTGGGACTCTTACACTTCTTAACACTGTATCCTGTTTTATTTGCTACCAAAGCCAGGATCCAATATGTTGGATGTGTTTGTCCTGTGGGTAGATTTTACAGGTAACAATTTATATTGTCCTTTAGGCCTCTTTAATATATCAATCTCTGTGTGTCCTTGTGATAATGAAAAAGTGAAATAGCATCTCAGAATGCGTAGATGGGATTTTTTTATGATGCCATCTACATTTTCAGATTTTTACCCCAAATCTTAAGTTACTTGGATTCTTTTTTTGTGGTGCTTGAATTGACTTTGTTTCTACAACTATTGGATGGACAATTACCATCCATTGGATGTGTTGTTTTATCACAATAATTAATTTCATCTTTGTTGCTAATGTTAGATGCTCATCATTTTTTCCCAGTACCGATCTCATTGTCATTTAGCATAACAATAAATTTGTATGTTTACTATATGGACCTTACAGCTTGTTGATCTATAAATATGAATTTGTTGGCAGGCCACAAAGTCATTCAGTGAAGGAAGAGTTTCATTAGAAGATTATGTTTCCACTCTCAAGAGTTGTGTTGGTATTAAAATTCTTGTAGAAGCTGTAGGAATTGGTAAAGGGAAGAGTGATCTCACTGGGATGGTTTCTGAGCCTGTGAAGACTGGTCAATCTGTCTCTCTCCGATCTGAGATTCCCATCGGTAAAGCATGCTCTTACCTCACGTCAGGAGATATAATTAGGTTCTTAACAGGAGATTTCAGATTAAGCAAAGCCCGGTCAAATGATCTCTTCTGGGAGGCTGTGTGGCCTCGCCTACTTGCAAGAGGGTGGCATAGTGAGCAACCCAAGAATCACATTGGATCAAAGCATGCATTGGTATTTCTCATCCCAGGAATCAAGAAGTTCTCAAGAACCAAACTTGTTAAGGGAAACCACTACTTTGATTCTGTCAGTGACGTCTTGAACAAGGTGGCATCAGATCCTGGGCTTCTTGAGCTCGAGGTTGAAGCGTCTACAGTAGGTGGTATCAAGAACGAAAATGGATGTGATGAGGACGCCAAAGTAAATGGCCAGTCTGATTGTCAGCGCCCCTGCTATCTCCGCCCTAAACTTCCAAGTTGTAGCACGGAATTGATGAAGTTTACTGTCGTAGATACTAGTTTGATTCATGGAGAAGCACCTTTCAAAGTAAGAGAGCTCAGAAGCTTACCTGCAGAAGCTACTCTTAGAAGCACACCATCAAGGTTTTGTGGAGACTCAGAAGACAGTTCCTCAGACTCTGATGATACATCATCAGACCACCAAAGGGAGTCAGAGAATATCAATAAATCTATCAGTGGCAAATGCAAGTTTGACGAGGGGTTGCAATCTGAGGTATTGGACAATGTAGGTGCTGCTTCTAAGAAAAGGATGTTGACGGATGGGCCAAATTCTGTTGATACATCCCCAGATAATCAGGATGATAAGCACCAGGTGAAGCGCACAAAGTGTGAGTTTGGCCCGAAGGTCAAATCAGGTAGAACCCAGTACTTAGCCTCCCCTGCACAAAAAAGGCGGAGGTTGAATTCTTCTAAGAATGCACCATATTTCCATATTGACTCTTCTGCTGAAAGCCAACCAAAAACATCTGTAGCAAGTGATGTCATGGTTGCTGAGGTACACCTGCCCCAGCAGAAGCGATCTACAAATTCTTCTACTAAAAACAGTCCGGAGGAGAACAGCGGGTGCGTCATTAATGGAAATGGTTTTGGCATCAATGCTGATGCTGATCCACTATCTGTAAGACAGAATCATCACAAGACAGACCCCAGCGACGTGCTCTGATCGACCTGAATGTGCCACAGTTTCCGCCGGATTATGGTTTTGGTGAGCCCTTTGTCGCTGAAGTAGCAGACAGTAAGGAAGACCTCAATCCAAAGGAAGCTTCTATCCAACCGGAAACAAGTCATCCGGTGGATGATTCACAAGCACCAGTAATCTCCAATGGCATGCCTAGTGAGCAACAACCTGCTATGATTGGTCGGAGGCAGAGCACCAGGAACCGTCCATTGACAACCAGAGCACTGGAAGCTCTTGCATCGGGACTGTTTAGCCCAAAGAGGAAGGCAAGGGGCACGAATGGCCAAAGCTCAAGTTCCAGGACTTCCCGCCGGGCACGTAAAAGTGCTGGTCCTGCTGGAGGTTCAGCAGCACATCCTAGTACAACCACCACTACCATGACAACTATGAATATGGATTATGTTAGTTCTGGCATCAATGGTCCTAAGGAAGGAGTGGATGAAGAGCTCAACACCACCATTGGCAGGAAGTCTCCCATCTGCTCTGAGGGGAGAGGAGCTCTTGAGCTACTTGGGATCCCTTGAACTGTAGATAACATGATTTCTTTTTGAAAAAGATCATGTTGGTTCTACAGTTCCCTTTTTAACATCTTCTAATTGGAGATACAGAATTCCTGGGTCTTAGGATTCTCTGGTTGGGCAGAATTAGAATGGTCTTGTTGTTGAACATGCATATGTAAGATCCTCTGGTTGACATGTAACTGAGCTGTCTACAGGTTTCTTTTCTTACATTGATGTGAACCACTGGTGTGGCTGCTCCAGTGTTCTTACACGTCCGAGTGGCACATTATAGGAAGTTTGGAGCAAATTGCAGGCGGCGTAGTTCAGGTGACTCCTGTCAGATGCTGCATTCAAGGTTCCTAGGAACAAGGAGTCTGAAGAGGTTAGTTGACATAGTTTGGGATGGGAAAATTCAGAGGTTCCCAGAGCATTATTTTTCCTGACTCGGAAGTATCTGTACTTGGTTCTGAGTCAAGTTTGAATGCTGTTCATATAGTTCATTTCATTTACATAATTTTGACTCAATAAATTGCTGAGTTCCGTCAAAATACTGTCTATATATAGCATCCTTATGGAAATGCAAATTTTAAATTGACAACATGAAAATCTGATTCTTTGCAGAATCAAAACCCTGCCATTCAATTTGAATTTCAAATTTGTCTATCCTGTGGAGTCCTAGTGTGTATCATGTACTTTCATTTCCCAATCTGACTGTTTTGCGTCCTTGCTTTTATTAGCCTGCCTGATGCGCACACATATTTGTTACTGCTTTTGATATAAGTAGCTGAGGCATTGCTGATTTTTCATCATTTATTTCCTTGAACATCATTTGTGGCTATGCATGATTGAATTGAAACTTATATCACAGCGTATCCAATCCTTTACCAACATGAATTGGATTATGTTCTTGATGATATTCATATGTAAAAGAATCTGATAAAATTATTCATCAAGAGATAAAATTACCTTCCAGAATGCTTGTCTCCTTCTCGCTTACACTTGAGATAAATCTTTCCAAATCACTCTGGGTCAACGGTGATTTTCAGTTCATTCTAAAGAAAGTTTTCATGCTGAAATCTTTTGACCGAGGAAACTATGGGAATATGGTTTGACTGGGGAGTAATGCCTGAAAAATAAACACGGGCATTTGTAGAATTATGTGCACTTTCAGGTAATGGTGTCCCAGATGGAAAGAATTTGCTTAAATCTGTTTCACTCTCAATAAGTTTGATCCGCAGAGTGGTTGCATTTGAAGCTATTTTATTAATTCAGTTTGTATAGCTGTCTTCCTGATTTTTCTGTCACTGTAAATAATCTGATCTGGTCGCTACCTGCTTTCCATGTAGACTAAATGGATGGCTGCTTGTCCATCTGAGTCTCATGTCATATTTTATAGAACTTGACATACTATTAGTGTCTATGTTTCATGGAGAATTAGTATTTATGAGGATCACAGAAATGTTAGACTTCTGCTAAGGACCTCTAACTTGTTGGGAAACTTTGTCTTGATTTTGTATGGCTGATGTTGCAAGATTGCTTTCCACTACAAGGAATGTGACTTCGAAGCATAGAAAACCATAGCTCCATGCTGTTCTGTAAGGTTTTGTCATTTCAATTTTTAGCTTCATATTCTGTCTAATCATTTTGATGAAACCAATATGTTATCCGGGTCTTGGACCCGTGGCTCAGTGGTTGACAAGAGAATTTGCAACCCCTCACCTCCCCTTACCAAATTTCCTTGGAAATCAAGATCTATGATTTTAAATGTAGCCTTTTCCTGATGCATATGCCTAGGTATGTTTGTGGTTTTCATTTTCTCATCAATGAAACTGTCAGCAAATTCATCATATTATTATTTGCAATGTAAACTAATTCTTTTATACTTTATTTTCTCATATGTTATTACTTGGAGGCTTTCATATTTAGTGGATGTTGACCATCCTTCACATTATTGGTCCATTTCTGCCATACTTTCTTGAATACCTTTCTTGCCTTAAATTGTATTTCATCTCTCTTTATGTAATGGACATGGTTGGAATAAAAAATTATGATGGCTTGAGGTATGTTGTCAAGTTAGTTCAATAGATAATCATCTGCAGTTAGCCAGTTATGTCGATTTGTATGTTTTCTAAATCAATTGACTCTTCTCATTTATCAAATGAAGTACCTATTCCTAGCAAAATAGGTGGCTAATCTAAATTTGATATCCTCATTATGCTATCTTGAAGGCCAGTGAAATAAATTAAAATGCAGTTGGGTTATGGTGGTATGGGTATTTATGTTTCTTGCCTGGGTGACTCTTGATGCAAATTTATTGGCCACATGATATTGTCAAACCTTCAAATTGCTCGAGTATTTTTTTTTGATGTGACATTCCTTTACATCCCTCCTTAATTCTATGTTCTCATATGGATCGATCCATGCATTACTCTATCTGCTTGGGTGCTGGAATTGAGTATATGATTGCCATTGTGATTTATAAGACCTGATTGGTATGTCTGTATTTCTCTTGATAAATTTAATGGAATGAGACGTCAAAGAACACTTTTTGATATTTTGATATTATGTTTTTTTCATGTTGATGAGTGGTTTGAGTTTGTATTATCCTGGTCATCATTTGTCTGAGAAAGAAAAACTGTTAGTAAGGTTACCGAGTGGAGTTGAAAAATTTGTCATCACCACAGGTTCATTTGACGAGTCTTAATTTTTTTAAGAACAAACTTTCTCCTAATAATTAGTGACTATCTGCTTGGTAAAAGTGTCTTGGACAACAAACCATCTTATGCTGGAAAAAAATGGTGGATGACCACAAGAAGATGCAGTTGGTGCAAATTATGTGTGAAAACTCAGAAATTAAGTAAACCCGATTATTTGGAACTACTCGGATTCAGGGCTTATGAACATACAGGGTAGGCACGTTTGATTCATCTGTTCATTGTTTGAAATTTTGTAATGAAGTTGACAAAAGATGCTGAGTGGAGCTCTGGGAAACCTAAGCAGCAGCCTTTGAATGGAAACTCGGATCGGTAAGAGTGTATTGGAACCCAATGTTCCTCAGGTTCTAAAATCCTAGTTGCTGACTTTTTACAAAGAAGAGGAAAAATAGGTAGAAGTCACTTTTGTTTCCATGGGAGTGCAAGAATCCTGAGGAGAGTTCCAGTCACCTGTTTGATATGGTAGTTTGATGTATGAAATGGTATGCACTCGTCCCAATATTTTACACGCAGAACAGTTTTTGTGGTGAGCTAGCAGTGGGGACTCCTGGGAAAGAGCATTGTTGGTTTTCCACAGGTTGAGGGATTTTTATATCAGTAGATATGCGGATTTGGACTATGCTAGTGATTTGGACAAGCAATGTCTATGACGGGATATATGTTTAAATCGTGGAAGTGTAACTGGTACATGGAAGTCCCACTTCTTAGGTCCACTTACACATACTAGAATTCACGAGTTCCATGGTATAAAATTTTCATTGGATATGGTAGGAATAAATTAAAATGAAGCAGAGAAAGCTATGGTTTTCCTGAGATGACCTGAGGATTGAAATGAGAAGCAGATCAGGAGCTATGTGATGATCTCAGAAGGAATTACTAGAGCAGAGAATCATTTTTCGTGCTAGAAAGTTGTTGGACGATGTCTTTGCGATTTTAAAATGCAAGAGATCCTTTTAAAGGAGTATAACCAGGTAACTCAGCCTTCTCTGCTTGAACTTAGGCTGACCTTAAGGATATGAACAAGAGACCAATTGGCAGCAAACCCATGACTATAGCCAGATTGCTGACCCGTGCGGCTTACACATTTCAATCTTTTGCACAATAACATTCCCTTTTTAAACTGAAATTCTAGGTGTTATGGAGAGGCTTCAATGTGATGAGGACATGTAAACCAAAAAGCATCCTTTAGATGATACCATAAACCAGCCCCCCTTTTGATTTGTGAATAACTTTTGAGTATATAGAATAGTTATATGATAATAGAAGAGATTAGATAATTTATGTTTGGTTACTATTTTGTTCTCGGGTTTGATAATATCGTCTTTTGTGTTTATCTTATTAGACTATAGTTATAATTATGGATGGATAAGTAGGAATAACTATAACTGTCTCCTCTAGGTATAGTTATCGGGGTTTATTTAAACTTATCTAAACATAACTTTATAGTTTATTCGTATTATTAAGTCTATTCTACCCTTATCCACACATTTATTCACCAAAAAACGGGGGCTACAAGAATGAGGGGTTCAGGATGGAAGGTAGTTCTTTGATGGCTTTGGAAAATGACTTGGAGGGAATATTTTACAAACTACTACATCAGCTACATGGTTTTGACCATCTCAAGGTCTTTATTTTATTTTCTGATCTGATAATTTGAAGTCCATCAGTCAATTAGACTGACCAGATTAAAGAATTATTGTTCTCTATGTAGATCATCCAAATTAAATTCAGCATTAAGTCTCCATTTGGGGTGTGATCTTATTGGGGATGGATTGGAATTATGAGATCTATCGCAATCAGAGTAATTTATGTTTGATTGCATTATCTTATTTTGTGATCATTATTTTTGTTTTTAGTGCTTTTTTGAGTTGTATATGTAAATGTTAGGCTATTCCACTCCCATTGGAATTACTATCATGACCTATGTTTAACTTATTGGATTATAACTATCGGATTTTATTCTTCCTAAACAATTTTTTTTTGTTACTATTTCCCTTTCCTACCTTAATTCAAGGTCTTTGTGTTTAGGATGGATTTATTTTACTATTAACCCTACCATGCAAGGTCTTTGTGTTTTGTTTTTCAGTAGATTCTTAGCTAAGTTCCCTTTCTAGTGCTTGGTTGATTCATAAATATTGATATGAAAATTTGATTTAAATATCTACCCTTATTAGTAATTTTCTTTAAATACTGGAAAATTATATATATATTTTTAATGTATATCACAATGTGAAAAGTGAGTAATACAAAATAGTCAAATATAGTATATAACTAATAAAATTAAAACATTGCATATTAGTTAAAGCACAGAGTAATCTCCTTAAGTCGCATATTATATATATATAACATTTAAATACAACCAGTGAGGCATATTCATATACCAAAAATCTTTCTACAGAGCTATGCTACATAGGCCCCATTATATAAGTTCCACTCATAGACCCCATGAGTTGTCAAATTTCTATTGGCTGTCTAGTTGTCCTTTATAAAAGGATAAAAAATCAAAGTACAGAACTATCCATATTTCTAACCGTTTTTTCTAATACATATTTACCACTTAAAAAAACTATTTCGACCAACCTACTCATCATCATTGAACGACGTCACCACCTTTGAATTCCTTTCATCGCTTTCTATCATATGAGAGGTGGTTTAACTATCTTTTTAGTTCTCCTCCGTATTCCACATTTTTCAACCTTTATATCCATTTTCTGATGAATGTAACTGACTTTTGATAAAACATTAAGATCATATAAAAAGTCAGTTACATTTTGTGTATATAACTTAGTTTCAAAATATATTGCACAAATAGTTCAGTTAACTAAATTTTATTATTTAAGGCATGTAAACATTTTTTATATTTCAAATATATAACTGGCTTACAAAATATAATGCATAAATGTTCATATTAGTTTGAAAATGTAACACAACCATATGCTAATATAAAATCAAAACTCTATTAAATCTTTCAAAAAACATATTTAACATCAAACACCATATCCAAAGAAAAAATTATAATCAAAATTCATATAAAATGCTACCATATTTAATATGAAACACCAAATTCAAGAAAAAATTATAATAAATGTAAAAAAAATAAAATAAGAAAGGTCATACATGAATTGACAGACATTGAAAACGATAGCCAACTCGATCAATTGCACAAAAAAGCTAGTTACACTTGTGAATATAACTAACTTTTACAATATATTCATAAAACAAAGCAGTTACATTCATAAATGTAACTATTTATAAAAAGTGTATAAATATACAAATTAGTTTGGAATGTAATTATCTTTAGAACATTAATGCATATAAGTCCAATAAAATTATGAATATGTAACTGACATTAAATATTAACAATAATATTCTTGATTCAAACTTCAACATCAAAACACCAGATCACAAAAACATGTGAAAAAATATCATATAAACTAATGCAATTGGTTTGTTAGATACATTTGAAATGTATCTGAATTTCAAAAAAATGGTAGAGATAAAGGTTGAAGGAGATGGAGGCTCGAGGAAGGCTTGAAAAGTAGTCAAACCACCTCTCATATGATAGAGGGCGACGAGAGAAATCCAGAGGTGGTGATGTTGGTCATTAGAGATAAACAGGCAGACCGATATGATTTTTTTAAGTAGCAGATGACTTCGGAGGGTATAAAAGGAATTATACATTTGCCTAATTGTCTCATTAATATGGTAAATGTTAATCAAATTGAATTCAAGGGTATTATGGGTAATGTCATCAATGCCACCTCATGGGGATTACATGAGGCCTATGTAATGGGGCTTGTGAATGGGCCCGTCTATCCCCACCAAACAATTTTCCAATCCCACCGATCAAAAAAAAAAAAAAAAACGGTGTTTGTCTGTTCCCACCGATTCAGTTCGACCGAATTCGGTCGCCATTTCAAGTTTTGGGCGACCATAATGGGTCGTCATTTCAGGTTTTGGGCGACCGGAATGGGTCGAACAGAGTTCAAAATTATATCTATTTATTTTTTGTAAACAAATAAATTTTTGGATTTATCCATCATATTCTACATTTATTCTTTCATCTAAACAACAACTAAGGGATTAAAAAAAATGTAAGTAGATATACTTTCAATTAATTCAAATTTTTATAGAAAAATATCTTATTAGACAAATATATATCATTTTTAAGCTTCGTTTGAATTCGTAGTAAAGATGAATTTTTGTTTGAAAACAAAAAAACGTAACAGTTGATTCAAACACATTTTATATTTGGCTTTTGAAATTTGTCTGTAACTTATGTAAAAAAAAATTGTTCTTATATTCTACATTTAAGAATAATGATTTATTCTCCCTACATTACAACTCAGACTTGAAGTGATATGAAAGATTCAAGGAGGATACACGTCGTGAGATTATGTTTTCAAAAAAAAAATTTATAAACTTTATTACAAATCCTGTTCGACCAGATTCGGTTGCGCGAAACCTGAAATGGCGACCAAATCCGGTCGCGCGAAACCTGAAATGGCGACCAAATCCGGTCGAACTGGTCGGATCGGTGGGGATAGCAAAACACCGGTTTTTTTTTTTTTGTTGACTGGTGGGGTAAGAAAATCGGTGGGTGGGGCTAGACGGGCCCCTTGTGAATCATTTTCCCTTTCTATAATGTTTAGAAGAAAATTATAAAATGTTTTACCTATTTAAATATTTATTACAAACCAAATTAACTAATTTTTTTTACTAGGGATATTTCTAAAAAAAATCCACCTAAAAAGATTTTCAGAATTCCACCCTTTTGTGGTATTTTGATTTTGATTTTATTTCATAAATCAATTTTGAATCATGTGGGATCTATAATTACTTCAACAATACTACCAATGAAATGGAGGATTTCCCCATTTTTATGATAATCTTACCAAAATGGCACCTAAACAAAGGATAATCCAGAAGGATGCATGTCTAAGCATTCAAACCATGGTTGGTGCTGCACAAAATGGCATCTCATTCTAACCATGTCAAAATGATACACTCAATTATTCCTGCATCCCACAGTCCTAAGTACTGACTTAGTATATTATATTATGTGTTTAAATTGAAGGGTAACATTTGAATTTGCTAGAGTTATTGCACATAAATACATACACGCAGTATTGTATTTGTCTAATAAATGAAACATACATCATTCATTACATGAAGTAAATCATGCATCTAAAGAAAAGGAATACATGAAATTATTCATTTAAAAATAATAATAATATGAAATGGCAACCTTGTAATATACAAACATATTTGATACACTAATTAATGGAAACAACAAGAAAAAGGGAAATTTTCAGAAATAACCCCTGAAAATTTTTTAATCTCGTTTTTAACCCTCCCTCGATTTTAATTGCAAACTCTAACCCTTGAAGCACTGACCGAGTTTTTTAATTTCGGATTTTTAGCACGCCTCTTGTATTGAAACAACACCCAATCGGGTGCTTTTTTTTTTAAATAAAAATTTAAAGGAGACGTGTTATATATAATATGCTTCATTTGAAAATTAGGGAACACGCCTCTATTTCTAACCATTTTGAAGAAATTACTTTCAAAGGTTATAACACGCCTCGAGTGTTAATGAACAGCCAAATAGCTCTGGTTTGTTTTTTTCCTGTTTATTTTTTCTGTACTGTTCTATATTTCAACATATAAGAATTGAAAGATTAATAAACACATACCCTATATTCCAATAAACACATATTTTGGCATTACATTCCAATAAACACAAACCCATTATCCTGGAATTCATTTTAATCTAAAGTTCAAACACAAACACAATCATCCTAGAAACCGTCTCCATCCTTTCTTCTTAGTCTTCCAAAGAGCAGGTGGTGTTGAAGAAGACGGTGCATCTGGCAATGCAGAGGAAGTTGATGTTGTGATGGGAGTCATCTCATCTACCTCTACCTGTGCAGTCTCAACAAGAGAAGATCCAAAAAGTCGGCAAGGTCCTCGTCTATAATACATCAGCGGTCTGACCTCTACTTGTGTAGCTGGATGAAGAGGTAGCTGTGGAGTTTGTAGTTCTGGATCATCATCTGTGATGTGTACTCCTTCACTAAACAACTCCTCAATGGTGAACTCTGGATCATCATCTGTGATGTGTACTCCTTCACTAAACAACTCATCAATGGTGAACATGTTCACCATTGAGGAGTTGCAGGCCTGTCGTGTCATCATAAGCATCATGTAATCCATCACGATCTAGAGAAGGAACATAGAAGTCCTCATCTTCTAGCTGTGGCATGTACCCCACCACCGCCTCTGCTAGGTCACGAGTCACCGCAACAATGCATCCCACTCCTCATAATTGGGATACAACAATGCTCCTCGAGCGAGCACCTCACTAATGTTTTGCGTTGCCGACACCTACGAATATTAAGTGAGATTAGTTAATTATAGAAAAATTTGTGCATAAATGGTTAAGAATGCTATAAAATCTGTTTAAACCAAAACCTACCATGTTATCTGCAATATATCCACGAGGGCGTCTAGGAGGGGGTGGTGGCGTGATATGTCTCACTATTCGTTTCTAATACCACTCCATATATCTCATGGAGCTCCGAGTCCGAGAAAAATCATGGATGTGATCCTCACGTTGATCCCACCGCTTGAGATATGCACCATGGAATTCTACCCAATCCACGTCTTGTCGACCATGTCTGTTGATTCGGTCTATCCTCTCTACTTCACATGGTATGGTCTTGTTTGAAACCGAATTGACGGACGACTCTATCGGGCACATGCATCTCAACCATATCAAAGCAAATGAGGGGAACCCTCGCTATCCACAATGATGGCTCGTATCTACATATCGAAGGTAGTTCATCATATTTGCCAACATATGATAGCTATGTATGTAACCTAGAAAATGACAAGTTCATATTAAATTATATGTAAGCTTGAACAATCTGTTTAATATATAGTGGTTTTTCAACTGTCATTACCTGTGACTCATGTTGGTAATCCAACTGTGCCTTGTAGGAGTGAGGGGGAATAGGATTCGGGTGGGATGGAGGAATGGGGGTGAGAAAGGGGTTTTTTGGGTTGGGGTCTTCATATAGGGGTGAATAGTGGAAGCATGTTATATATAACACACCTCCAATTTACAAAGGAGACGTGTTATATATAACACGCCTCATTTGTATTGGATTTAAAAAAAAGAGCACCCGACTGGTTGCTGTTTCCATACGGGAGGCCTCATTAAAAAACCAAGTCAACGTTGACGTAACAGCCCTGACTGGGTCAAGGGTTAGAGTTTGCAATAAAAATCGAGGGAGAGTTAAAAACGAAATTAAAATTTTTTTCAGGGTTATTTCTGAATATTGCCCCCAAAAACAATATGCATGGAAGACGATGGGATTGTTGAACAAGACACGGCTATCTTATATATAGCTTTATGTTTTTTTTTGTAAAGATATCGGAGGGACCCCTGTGGCAAACCTTACGGTCGAGTTGGAAATGCTACCTCCACCTGTTTGCCTCAATCCTATGGAAAATTCTTTTGAATAATCGCTAACAAATACGCAGGTAAGTTAACGCCAAAACATGAATCCAGGACCCATTGGTAAGACCGCTAAGCCCTGAACCATTGTGATATGACCACTGGGGACGATATAACTTTATGTTAAAATGGTGGATATAATACTTCTCTCAATCTGCTGGCCTTTTCTCTTTCCTTCCAAACCCACAAATATCAAACTCTCATTTTTATACGTTCCTCTTTAAACACACATACAATAAGTCAATAATAATGATAAAAAAAACATCTACTTCTATAAACCAGTGAAAGAAAGAGAGTAGGTCACTGGAAAAAATCAAAATATCCTTCTAAAGAAATGTAAGTGAGATGAACAACTCCAACATGTATTGAAATACATATTGTTATACAAATTGAAGTATATTCTAAAATATAATAATGTATTTTAAAAACAATTATAGTCTTATATGTTATGATAGAGCCCACACTGCAATAGCACAGAATATCACATTATATGGGGTTATTTACGGGGTTATAAAATGGACTGAATGTCTCAGGCTATCAGCGCTTGGGGTGGCATCAGGCCCATGGTCCGTATGAACTCCAAGTGTTGGCTCATGTAGGCCCACACAGGCGATGGACATGTTCAATGGGCCGTATAAGGCCCTAGTAAGTATATAAAATATTAAATTTTTTTCAATTTAAAAAAAATATGTACTTATTTATCTAGGTATATATACTTCACTTTTCAATATAATATGCAGTTCAACAGGTTATAAATGACTATTTGTTAAAAATGTCTCTTATTATTTGTTAAAAATATAAAAACTATACGGGAGATCTTTTGTATACTATGTTTTCAATCAGAGTTTAACTAAACAAAATATTTACATAATATTTCTCATTGGTCAACATAGATTTAACTCAAGGGGTTATTTGGTTTTGTATATGAGTTTCAAGGGGATTTATGAATTTCAGGAAAAGTCATGGGGTTACTTGAATTTTTCCCTTAAATTTGTTCTACAAGCCCCTGATTGTTTTGTACATAAGCAAGTGAACAAGTAAAAAAATAAACCAAACTATTATAAACTACCAAACTAGAACTAAGTCAACTGACAGATAATAGTTTGGGATATGAAACATTAATCCATGACTTGTGTAATTTTAAACATTGAATATTGTATAGACTTATTCAGGTAAACCATACATTCACAATAAAGGAAAAATGTGCAGTTCAGGACCAAGCACTAAAGGTATTTTCCTGAAGATTTTTTATAATCATAATTACTTGTGCACCTATTGGTTGATTAACAAAGATATCACCTATTTGTCTCACAAAAGATTTGAACTCCCACGAGCATGAGCCTTCACTCCTTCATGCAGAACTTTATACATATTTAAAATCTCACCCACGGAGTTAAAATAAAAAATAAAAAATAGAGGTACTTTTTTGAAATCAGATCATCTACCAAGGAATTAGTATTCATGATTTGAACAGTTTATTTCATTCCACTTCTATTGATTGGGTATGAATAGATAAATCATCTGAAAAAAAAAGAAAAGAAAAAACTCCCATGCAGTCAAATCACAGTAGCACAAACAAATCGGATCCTTAGAATTTTATTACTGAAAATCACATTCAAAGGTCCAAGATCATGTAATCTTGTATTCTTAACAAGTGGCTCTACATGCAAACTCTTCTATAGTAATCAATACTTCAAACATCCAAAATAAAATCATTCCTAATCTTGCCTGCCTTGCTCAGTCTCTCCTGGACTAAGTTGTGGGTTTGGATGCCCCAATCTAAGCTGGATACTCACCTGGTTGATATTAGCAGCAGCCTTCAGTATTTCTTGTTCTGCTACCTTTGCCATATCCATGGCATCCCTTTTAATTCAAAATACGGTGCGTTAAACCATATTTTATGTCTGGGAAAAGATCATATCAACAGGATTTTATGTCTAGACAAAGATTACCTGATCCACATGTCTGGGGGCATTGAGACCTGAACCTGAAGCATGATCTTTCCCTGTAATGAATGGTGAACCATGTGTTCCACGGACATCTGGATCTCAAACCGGTTAGTTATCTAACCAGACCAAACAGGTTTACAAAGAATTGCAAAAGATCTCAATCGAGTCATTTATAAAATAGGTGGTAACTAGTACGTTCCTCACAGCTGACTCCCTCCCAACAGATTTTTAAAATCAGTGTGAAATAACCATCAGTTTCTTTGTATATAATTATCGTCCCTTAAAGTATCCAGTTATAACTTGAAAAATCAATGAATCAATATGGACACACAATATATGAATCAACAACACCCAAAGTACTTATCATCAGAGTGAATCTATACTGGCAATGGTAGAATCCTCAATAACATGTATAGTCCATAACAAGATACTTTTCTTAAATAGATAGTTTATTAGGGATATTCTTGCATGAAGTTATTAAATGGAATGTACATCTGATTTATGCATAAATTCTACTGTTTTTACCAGTCCATTTTGTTTCTATTTTCATATCTTAATAAATTTGCCTTCCTTTTTTTCTCGAGCACAGGATGCAATCAAATGTTTATGCAATATTTACTTGCAAATCAGAGACATGCATGCCCAGACAATGAAAATGATTCTTTTTGTGGATTCAAAGACAAATATTGAGGACAAAAAACATAAAAAATGTGCATGTGACTACTTCAGCTCTGTCAATAAATCGAGTCAGGGCAAAACTCAGATATCATACTCCTAAACTCAGATGAATTTAATGTGGGTATCATGCTCTTATAATCTATCAAGCATTATTAAAACTCACAGAAAAGAGATAACAAACTGTAAGTGCACCTGTACCAAACAATTCAAAAGTTCTTACCATGGGAAATTTTGATGGAAGTATATCAGAAACAATAGCTTCAACACCTTGCTGCATTGAAGATATGCTCCGAGACTGACACTCCGCTCCATCCAAAGACTTTCGCTGGTCAACAATAGGTTGCAAAAGGGAAGGATCTAAGGAAAAGAGGGCCAGAAAAACAAGGGTGTTACATGTCTAATATATGTAAAAAAAATTAGGATACATAGAACAAAAAAAAAAAATTTTTACATATGCAATGATAAATGATGAATCTTGAGCTGCAATGGCCTCAGCCTCAGTATGTGATGAGCTTAAATCATAGCATATATCCATAGATGGTACTTACAAAGTCCATTCATTGCACTCCAACTCCTATTTAACATGGACATTATTATTAAACAGTAGAGAGTCAGTTCTATGCTTCACAAGGATTCGTACAGGATTGGGAGAAAAAAAAATTTAAGTGTCCAATTTAGGGCGTTTGGCTATATAACAAAAATCAACCCACGGTTAAAGTTACAAATTCATGTCATAACTATTTTTGGAGTTTCATTTTCAGTTAAAAAAATCCATACCCTAGATTTCCATGAAGTATCCTCACACGTATCTGAGCTGTATTTGAGCATCATATAACAGAGATGTATTACGCGTCAGAGATTATATTACACATAATCCGTCATGTGATCCATGTATACCATGAAGTCTATGAAGAAACAATAAAAAATGATGGATGAAAAGGTGTAATTCCATAAGTATATCAATGCTAAATTGAGTGGCAGCCCACAATCAAAGAAGCGCGCACATTAAAATTCTTGCAATTTTTAAATCTTCATCCATAAACCAAAAATGCTTTGAAGGGGCAAGAAATTAATTTACCAATATGAATGAAAACTTCTGCAACCTCATGATGCGAGTTCTGAATACATCGACGAACACTTTCACCAACATTATGAGCCACACTCACGCTTAAAAAGGGATCTACCTACAATCACTGAATCTGTGTTACTGAGATACAACACATGTTCAAAAAAATAATAAGAGAGGAACAATGTTTGTATGATAAAGCCTTTGTCAGATGCATAAAAAAGGAACTCGGAGCGACTTAATGACGGGACCAGTCCAACGTGAAAACACATGACAATAAGAACAATATACATGCAGTTAATTTACACCTTATAGTGCTACAACAAGAGCACATGCTTGGCTACATACTTGATAATTCATATGCTTCATCACTTTATAATCGGTAAAATCGTACAAGTGTGCAGACATAAAAAGGAATATAAAAATAGGAAACAAAATATTACAATCCAATATTTAGTACATACATATTTGGAATGCTCGGCTGAAAAGACAGTATATAATTAATACAACCAAGCATGAACCCCTCAAAAATGCATGAATAGGTACAAATACGTACATAGAAACCATGCATGTACATACCTCAATGTGTACATCTAGATAAATTGATGAACCAGCCCTTCTTCCCCTCAATTGATGGCATCCCTACAACAGCATTGTATGGCTTTGCTTATCTATCAAACAATGACAACCAAAACATATTTCCAGAAAACTTCCCATTAATTGAAAAACATATATATATTTATTCCAATCATAGATCATCAACAGATCTATAACTACCTGTACAAATTTAAGCAACACAAAAGATTTAAATATAGAGAGGATTCGAAAGAGGTTCTTGTGGCATGGAGCAGAAGAGGGAGGGAAAAGAGTTCATTTCCAGACCCGACCCATTGAGAGGCCTACGTCAAACTATGCAACATTCTTCATCACCTTATTTATGATCCTATTGGTTTATATAAGCCATGATCAAGGCTGTGTGAATGTGTCCATGAGTTTGTCACAATGTTTTTTTTTTTTTGAAGAAAATTAGGAGCAATCTTATTAATAAAATATGTCCCCGGACAAAAGGAGACGGGGGATCTCCATACAAGGATAACAATTTATCACACAATTTAAAACTAATATTATTTCTGATCTACATAAATGCCAGCTATGTTGACATTTTATCCTTGTTTAACAAAACTATATGACACAACTGCGGGCATAAAAATTCCTTGGCGCTAAGCAGAGGAGAAAGAAATATTAGCAAAGGAGTGTCTGGCTGCTAAGGAAAGAAGAACAGGATATTCTAAATTAAATGAGAGAGCAAAAGAGGTGAAATAGAAAAATAAAATTGGTATTTAAAAGGACTGCTTGATAGTGAATATGATATTAATTATCTGAAAAACACATGAAATCAAGATGATGTGGTAGATCGTACACACATGAATTAGAATAAATGATATCATAAACCTCATAAATTTATCTTTACTGATAACAATAAAGCAGGTTCGCAACCCTGTCACTAATGGATAAAAGGTAATTAAAGAAGCCGCAGCTACAAGGACCATAGAGCTAATTATCACATTCAAAAGCTCTTCTAGCACAGGCATTTCTTTTGTTGAGTTGATCATCTTAAAATCCAACTATGAAATACATTGAACATATGCCAATACGTAAGTTGTTATTAAGAATATAATGCACAATCAGATACAAAGTAAAATGTTGAATATACATTTCTAGAATGCCACAAATCCTTGGGGATTTAGGGCGTACCTTAACTCCTTCTACTTTAAGAATGGTACCCTTAATAGGATCCAAAACGGGTGAAGGGACAGCAGCATCCACCAGTTCCATGACGCTACAACAAAAACATAATCACATAAGCAGAAAAACAAGTTCACAGGATCAGAAAGTTATTTAGTGCAGACCATTTAGAACACATGCCAGAATATCAACAAAAAATTTGCTCAGCACTTTCCAATTTTCTACAAATCTTTCTTTATCAGCGTTATCATATAATGAATCTGAGTGTAGGTCTACATTATAATGAGGCACTGCTTTTCATCAAAATGCCTTTTTTTCCAGTGTTTGAGACATCTAGATTTGGACAAAGATTTTCAGACACCACAAAGTAGTCTTTGGCAGATGCGTTCACGAAATTTTAGTGTCTCCAAGAAGTTCTTTGACCATCTTCATTGTAGCCATATTTTAATAATACTAGAATAAAACATGTAATGAGGGGGTAATCATTATTGAAATAGGCTTAATTTCATAGATCTTTCCAGCGTGTAATTTGAAACTATGTATAGATTTTACACTTTAACCTGTGTGAAATAGATTTAATTATAATCTTCACTAATACATGCACAACTTGTAGTATCATGTAGAAATGTTGAATGATCATATATAATGGATATCATGTTATGCTTCTGAATTCTTTTATAACAGATTGATGTCTTCATTTTCACCATTGGTTGCTGCCACTGGTCCCACCAGCTCCATCTTGATAGATGTGAGCATTCAGATAAACTACATACCAGAAAGAACAAGAGTAACAATTAAAAAAAAAACATATACATGATCATTAAAAAAAATCAACCAAGTAAAAGATCTTGACATATTTTTTGGCATATTCATGAAAAAATTGTAATCATGTGCACACCACATGAAAGTCTAAAACAGTTGATGCCAAATGAAGTAAAAATAACAAAGAAATTCACCTCTGAAATCCAGTCTCAAGCCCAGCTTTGAGAATCATGCCTGAGACAATGACTCCAGCAATAGGATCTAAAAACTTTACTCCGAGAATGGAACCTCCTACACTCATGATAAAAGAGTCATTAATGACATAAAATGAGATTAAGCTGCGAACTATTATATGTACAATTGTTAACTACATTTAATAGGTGTTATCAATATAACGATTTTTGGAACATCATACACGCCTCAAATAGCATCTACTTTCCAAAATGGGCTGTAGAACATTCTTTTGAAAAGCCTCAAACATCTTCAGAATAAATCACTTCCACTTGTGACGGTTGACAAAGCAAGAAAAATTCAATCCAATCAGAAGCTATATTTACCTACTGACTGCTGGGGAGTCATGCTGCCCACAGTATTAAACCAACGAACACAGATCAATCACATCATCAGATTTATTAATAATCACTAATGCTTACATCACAATGACTGTGAATTAGAGAAGAGAAATTCTCAAAATAAAAAGGTTTAATACAAGAAACAGTTCTTACCAACCCCAATAAGAGCAACTACAGATGACACAGCATCAGCACGGTGATGCCATGCATTCGCTTTCATGAGTCCACTCCCCTCCCTTTCCCCAACTCTCTTTGTGATCCAGTAAAGCCTACAATTCAAAATGTGTGCTTAGATTATATAATTTACACAAGAAAGCAATGCATATGGATTTCTAATACACACAGAAATAATTTTTTTTCCAAAAACATCATGTTTAAATTAAAAAAATAAATTTTAAACCTAAAGCTTCAATTTGAATGATCACAGTGATAGTATACAGTAGTAACTGTGATGCACAGAAGGTTGTCAATAAATGGAAAATGATGTCTTTTTCAGAAAAGAAAGTATGATCAGCACACAGCCAATGATTGTCAGAAAAATCAGTTTGGGAATGAACTTTCAATTTGTATAAGGTGACAAATAAATGAGCAGTGGGATTATTTATTAGGAAGGAAGCTTCTGCTCTTTGCTTCCAGTACCAAAGCAGCAATCTATAGGAATTCACATTGTGCCTTCCTACAATGTGTGCAAACTGTAATTTATCTAGCAAAAGCAAAAAAAAGAGAATATACCCTTCTTTGACAGAAATTGATATGATCATCATAGATAAAGCCAATATAGGGTGGTCCAAATCAATTCCATGATGATGACCACCATGACTATAGCCATGCTCATGTTGGTGTGCCAATAAATTGTGAGTTGTGTTAGTAGTTGATGTCAGAATCTCCTGAAATAAAAACATATCAAAACTTGATGATATGCCATGAAATACAAACATAAATGTAAAAAAAAGAAAAAATAAAATGCAAGCATAACTTTAACGAAATATGGGTAGTACCACCATAGTTCTATAAACTAAATGCGTCCAAGGGAAGGACATGGACCAAGCCAAAGAAAAGAAAGGTCTTGCTAGTGAAAAGCATAGAAGGATTTGATATCAAGATAATGCCCAAGCTAGACCCATAAGAAAAATCTCTCATCAAGATAGTAGAGAGCTTTCACCCATTTTCAATTATACAAAACACTAGCTAACAAAGTTTTTATTTTTATTTTTTTTTATAATGTGGATATATTGATATATGCATGGACCAATACCAGATAAATCTTCCACGCTATACAATAAGTGTCATGAAGGACATCAAGAAGCTGAGTCCCAGACCTACAAAAAGATTGAAATAAGAACTTTCCACTTCCTACCACATTGCATTCCCCACCTTTAAGCTTGCCTACAACCTTCCAAGATCTAGATTTCTCCTGCCCCACTCAAGCCAAGAATCCAATTATTCATCCATCAAGCAACCAACATATCTCAGTATCCCGCCTGCCTCCTTTACAATGCCCAAAAACATCCTCCTGTTCCTCTCCTTTCACATTGTCCAAATCCCACAAAAAGGAAAATTGTCCACAAACAACAATCAATTTCAATTGTTGTTCTCCCACATTTCTTTAAAATAAACCATTCTCTTCCATTCAATCCCTACCTAAACAGGACATAAACTTCAGCCACATCAAAAAGTCCATCAGGTACCTGACTTGCAATCCCTCAATTCACAGAGCTAAGCAAACACAATTACCGGTATCACATCTATGACTGCACTTATTATTGCACCATTCTTGTCATTGCAAAGCATAGGAAATGAGGATAATTTGCCCAATCTCAGAACTTCTCATTTCAGTCAAAATGATTTTTAGCCTACAATGGAAAGATGTACTTACTTGTAAGACATCTATCGCATGCCAAGCAATTCCACCAGAAGTCAATAAAAGCATACCAGATATGCCAAGGGCTCCTAAAGTTTCAAACTTCCCATGACCTGAACAGAATGAAAAGAGCAAGATATGATACAAAGTAGTTTTACAGATTAAACATGATTAGCTACTTGCTCCAGCGGAAACTTATAATTCCCAATTGAATTATATTGTATATAAACTTTCTGCATATAGGCAACTGGGGTGACTTCATATTCCTGAAATCAAGTGGACCCCAACTACAGATTTAAAAAGTAAGGAATCAATTATCATTACATTTTTTTAAAGATAATTTTGATTTATAAGGATTCACTTTTCAATTTTCATATTTGTTAAATGTATGTTATGAATTTAACAAATTTCTGTTATGATACTAAAAGCTTCCTATATCTCTCTAAAAGCCTCCTATATCTCTCTGGTGAAAAAGCATTAGGTAAACAAAGACTTCTGCTCGATAAATAATTCAAGACAATGATAGAACAATCTCAATTGGGATCACAGTTTGATCAATGCTACAAATTTGATCATTCTGCGCAGAGAATACAACAAATTCCTACCTTACACTTGCGAATTTTCTATGCCTTTAATGGGTACCACCTATATATAGACAAACCAGTAGTTTGTGAAATTAAAGCAAAACATAGAAGCAAAATATGAGACTGACCATATGGATGTTCTCTGTCTTTAGGAGCCCTAGCAACTTTATATGACCACAGAGCAATGCCACTAAGAACCTGCCAAATCAAAATATGACATCAACCAAAACATATATTTTTTTGAGATAAATGGTAGAAATCCTACAACCAAATTTCATTATCTAAAGTTGGGGCAGATATAAATTGTTAATTTTCTAATGATGGATGAACTATATAAGGGCTATAACTAATTCCATGATACATGAAAAAACATCTTATTTAATGCTGCACAGTTGATATTACTTTCAAGAGAGGCAAGGGGCTTTTTGGTTGCATGCGGAAGATTTAACTCGTTTTCGTGGGGATTTTTATTCAATGGATGGTCCAAGCTCTAAAATGTCAGCCACTGGATGATCTAAACCAACATTGAGCTGTGCAGTGGCAAGCACCACGTTGGTTGGATGACGGTTCGAAGACAACCAGATGTGAGATGAAATGCAAACTGCTCAAAAGTGGAACAATGTAAACTAACAGATCTCTTACCAACAGTGAAATAACATTGGTGGAACTGCACTATTCAGCATCAAATCACATAACTTCTTTTCTAGTTTATAACCTCTATTCTTCTCACTGGCACAAATAGCACCTGACAGCCAAGTCCTTAATTTTTTTTCTATTAGCTCCTAAAGAAGTGGCTTCCCCCCTTGGGTACACTAGCTTATGCTGGTGTTTTTTACTTTATTAAATCAATATACCAATTCTTCTAATGCTTCAATTATTCTAATTCTCTGCTATTTTCTATTCCTCTAAAACAGGTAAAACAATACCAATGTACACAAAATGTTACCAAATTTTTATCTTGTTGAACCTTTTACAAGAACATTCGGTGCCACCCTCGCGTGTACATTTATTTAAGCCATATTCATCACTTGACACCCACCAACTATAAATAATGTCATCAGTCCAATAAAAAACCCATAACAACATCTCTAAATGAGTATCTAAATATTTATATAATTAAAATAAAAAGTGCTTTTGGAGCATCATATCAATTATCAGCTCCAATCCAACATCTCTATTCTAATTTAAAATAATCTCTCTCCCAAAAGTATTGTGTTTTTCAATGCATAAATAATATTTTAGAAAATAAATACAAGCAAATATTAATTAAATAAAATAAATAGGAATGGAAAACATACAAATGCTAATTAATGACATACAAAAAAAAATATTTTTTTCAAATGTCTAATATTAAACATTAGTCTCATTATAAACATATCCAACCGTACCGATTATGTAACAATTTCAAGAAAACCAAAAAAGTAAAAAAAAAAAAAAAAGAATTTCTCGATTTGGGACTCAATATGATCTCTATTTTTATAGTAGAGCTCCACTTTCATTATAGAGAACAATTGGAGATGCTCTAACAAAGAAAGAGGAACGAGATACAAATATACGATAACTTATCAATTACCAAATATTAAATTACATATCTCCTGCTGATTCAAGCCATCCTTCTCCATACTACTCATTAAATATATTTCCCTTTTCATGAACTGAAAACAACTTCTTCACTTGCTACAATCAATAGAGATATAAATACAGCTGACCCAACATTGTCCGATAAAAATAACATGAACATCTAACACAAAACTTACACAGCTTCATCGATAATTCCAATTTTAAAATTGAAATGATAATCTATTCAATAAACATCCATCGTTTCAATTAAACTTGAACAGAATTCATAACAGACAACCAAAAAAAAAAAACTCACAATGTCAGAGACAGAGTGCGCGGCATCGGCGATGATGGCGGTGCTACCGGAGAGGTACCCCGTCACGGCTTTCCCGGCGGCCAGAGCGACGTCGGCGGCGAGTCCCAGCCTGAAAACTGACTCGCCCTCCCTCGTGTGCTCGTGGTGGTGGTGTCCCCCGTGCCATCTCTTGGTGATGTGCGAGTGATTGTTCATCATCTTCTGAATGTGATGTTGTTGTTGTTCGGTCGCGTGCAGCGAGAGAGGATCGACGAAGACGCATTCGAAGGGGTTCGGAGAGTACGGAGGAGTCGAGGAGGCCAGTCGGGAGAGACCGTAAGACCTCCGGAAGAATCTGAAACCCATGATTTCCGCTCTCTCTCTCTCTCTCTCTCTCTCTCTCTCTATTTTGGGAATTCTGTTGTTGTTTGAGTGGAAACAGAGGGAGACGAGGAAGAGAATCAGTTTTTGGCACGCGTGAAAAGCACGCCGAGTGAGTCGAAGTGTCGAACCGTTTCATTTGTTCGTGGAGTTATAAAAAATGAATATGTATTATTAGATGTATATTTTTTTTAATTAAAACATATATCTTATATATGTTTACTATTTTAAAAAAATATAAAAGTGAGATATCTGTACATTCTCATTTATAGATATTATAAATAAATTAATGGGATATAAATATCTTGTTATATTAAATGGATATAGTTAAAGAAATATATGAGATAAAAAAAACTGATACACATGTTTTAAAATAGACTAGTTCATTAAACCAAAAACACCAGTGTTCCAAAGGGTTTTGGAAAAGAATATGCTTAATTTAAAAGTTCATTTTAAACTTTAATACAAAAAAATGATTTTAAAAGAACAAAGAAAGTCAGTTTCGTGGAAATCGAGCTTAATTAAACTATTTTATGATTTATACTTGTATAAAATCATTTGTTTTTTCAAGATATAGATGTCATTCCTAATATAGTCACCTAACTATCCCCCCTCCCCCCTCCAATTTGGGGTAGGGTCATAAGAGGCTCAGCTTGAATGATTGTGTCTTAACTTAAATTAGTGTAGCAATCAAGTTGAAGAGTCTCAACAAATTAACATCAATTTGATTCGACTTTAAAACATTGATGCACTCATACATACATAGATAACATCTAATATTTGATTTATGCGATTTACATCTTTTTTTTCCCTATCCAGTTTTCATTCTAATTCACTCAAGAAACCATGTGATAGGTTGCATACACTCTTTTAGTGGGTGTGTCTATCTCATACTACTCAAGAAAAAATAATACATAACAATCAATTATTCAGTAAAATCCATCACATCACATTCAAACAACCAAACTCTTCCATACCACATATAGAGTTATTATTCTCATACATCCTACAAACAACCACAAAAGTCTGTCACTTTATTCAGTGCAAGTGGCACTCAAACCACATTGCACACATCAAACATAGATAGAGGCCGGGACACATAAACAGTACTATTTATGTCCCTCTCAGAGAGAGCTAACTCTCTTGACTCTCACAGCAATGCAACCACCTTGGCCCAAGCAGGGCGAGCCAAGACATCAGTGCACCACTTGCTAACGTATGGGCGTGACTCAATGAGCTTCTTCGAGGGCGTGCCAAGGAGGATGTGCAAGCCCGGGAGATGGTTGAGGTCAGCCAAGCTGTACTCATCCCCGCCCAAGTACTTGCTCTTCGAGAGGCGAACTTCATAGACGTCCAGAACCTTGGCTAGTTTCGCTTCGAGTTCAGCCACCACTGCTTCATCAGATGTCCCACCATAGAACATAGGCTTGTAAATTAGTTCAAAGGCTAGCTTGGAAGCCGAGTCGTTGAACTGGCTGGACTCCACCTCCTTCCATGTTAACATGGATGCCAGAGCCTTCTTGTCACCGGGCACCAACTCAGGTCCCTTCTCAGGGTAGACATGGCACAGATATTCTGTTATCGCTCTTGATTCTGTAGATTTATCGTGTACATTAGGACTTGTTTGAAAATTGGAGCTAATTATCATAGTCATGTTCGGTCTTTTCAAGAAATAGAATATGATTACATTTGACTCAAAAAATATATACTTTAGGAATAATTTTTCATCAAGATCTAGGTTTTAAATCATTATATGGTATCTATATATTTACCTTCGTTTAGAAGGCATATGCATTTAGGAGTGTTAAAAAAAGGGTTTGGGTGTAGCAAGGCACTATACTTTAGTGGGGGCATGAATCTTAACAATGGAAAGATGATGTTTTTCTATTGATTGAAAATAATAAGGTGATATTATTTTCTAAAGTGAGGTGTATCAATTACCATGCAGAAAGATAAAATATCAAGTATCGTATAAAGTATAGAAACAGGAAATAACAAAAATAAGGCTAATTACATCATTTATATAACAATTCTAAAGGCCAAAAAATGAGCTTGCAACTTCAATGTGTTTTCAAATGTAGATTACCATTGTGCCTATGAGTTATTATACCTTGAAAGCACAATAATATCTTAAACGATGCCCTCGTAAAGTTAATATTTGTACATACAATGATTCATAGTTCCTTCTATATAAAATATAGGGTTTAATTTGTTGTTATTCGATTTAAGAATGTTGTATATGCTTATAATGTACATGTTAAAATTTAGAAATTAAGAAGAACCAGTACTACATAAGAACATGTAAATTATCATATAATATCACAAAACCTTAAAGAAGGACATGCTGCAAACTGATAATAATATAAACCATTAAAAATCAAAACCATTAGATTAGTGGGCAGGGCTGCCCCAGAACAAAATTTTGGGGTGGACTAAACTATATCTTTAATAAAGCTGTTACTCTTATATTACAAGACCATTGGTTTTTTTTTTAAAAGAATTTATTTAAATGAGCGGTCCTTTTTCCATCTCTAATTCTAGTCTTATATGTATATCTAACATCATATACCCACATTAACGAGATATATACCACAAAAAAAATTCATTTTTTTATAAATGGATCAATGCAATTCTTGAGTATATACTTCATTTTTTTTCCTAAAAATATATACCTCATCTATTTCTAAAAAAATCAAAATATGTACGAATTTAAATTGGGACCGGAAGGGAGATTGTATGTAACATTTTTACAACAGTATATTGACACAAGAGATTAAATTTTAAATTTTTATGTTTAAAATAATTCCAAATGAAGTTTTTTTTATATATAAAAACATAAAAACTATACATTATAAAATATAAATATAATTATATAAAAAAATTGTAAAAACTATTCCAGGCTTGGCCTAGCCAACCTTTGTATCCGCCCTTGTTAGTAGGGGCATGCAAGTACCCCCAATAGTAATACGGCTCCGTCTTGTTTCAAAAACTAATTTTCTTTTATTGCATATTTAGATTTTAGTATTTTAAAAGTCAATAAAACAAGGGAAAATTAATTACAAGTCCCTCAACATACCCCTGTATTAATTGGTCCATTCGGCCTATAAGTGGTGGGTACGGGATCGGCCCTACAGCGGTGGGGTAGCTCAGAAGGTCACCCACACCCAAATCTGGAAGCCCAAAATCCCATTGAAAGTATGTTTCTTTATGTGGCTAGCATACAATGAAACTGCTTACGCGGGCCTATCGTTCTCTATGGCGTCCTGGAGATTCATCTCTATGCGCCCTTTGCGAAGCCGGGGAGGAAACCACGAAGCATCTTTTTTGTGACTGCCCCGTAGCACGCGAAATGTGGGGACGACTTGGGGATTCATTGGGTGGCCGCTGGTGTCCCCAATCCTTGGATCACCTGTGGGCGATGGGGCGCCGACTCTCACAGCATGGTGACAGGAGCATCCGAAGCAAAGTACTCCAGTCGCTTGTCCCAGCAGTCGTGGGCTATCTGGCTAGGACACAACGACAAAATCTTTGGGCTCACTGAGGTCTCGGCGGAGGGGATGTGGGAAGGAGCTAAGAGGAACATTCAGGTCTGGGGGTGCTATTGTGCCGGTGCTAGTTGCATTCGGGTAGAGAGGAACTCAATTCACATAATACAGTAGATGTTCGCAGCGCAGGACCTCCACAAGCCTTGATTAGATCTCCTAAGTAGGCTTTTGGAGGACCTATGTTGCATTACACTGTACTTGTCACGCGGTGTCTTGTTTTCCTTCTATCCATTGTACTATTCCTTTTTTAATCAATGAAGTGGCAGACCCACCAATATCATTTAAAAAAAAAACATACCCCTATATTAATTTTAAGTCCCTACACCTTTTCAACTTAACAATAGGTCCCTGCATCCCAAAATATATTATATTTGGGTCCTTCCTTCCATATTCCGTTAACCCAGGCCTTTTTTCTTCCCTTTTTACCCCCAGCCCCTTCTTTCCTTTGTGTTCCCCCCTCTCTCTCCCTAACCCTCGCAGACGGTAGCCCCCCACCCCCCCTGCACCCTTCTGTCACCTCCCTCCTCCATTGTTGCTATTTCACAGCCCACAGTCCCTATTTTCACCTCTCTCTCTTCTTGTTTCTCCATCAAGGAATGACGATGGTACTTCTCACTCCACCCCGTGCTCCTCCTCCCATCGCAATGAATAATCCTCCCCTCCATGCATCATGGATCGATTATTTCTCTCCCCCGAATCCACCAATATATGTTTCATTGCGATAGAAGGAGCGCGAGATTTGTTTAGGTATGAATGATCATGTTGTGGATTTGTTCATCTTCGATGTAATTTTGGATGTTTTTGAAACAAGTCTCTCAAAGGTCTAAATTTTTTTTAACAGTGTATCGAGTGCACATAATAGTGTACATCCTTATGTAGTTTTGCATGAAACAACTTGTAAGCAATGAGGCTAAAATTCCTTTGTAGTCTTCATTGTACTTTTGTTCAAAATTCTTCCTCTTTGTACATTTGCAAAATTCCATAGTAATACAATATTTACGAATAAAAAAAAAGTGTACATAGGCATTTTAAGGGTGTACATAGGATAGTTTTAAAGGGTAAAGCGTGAAGATTAAACGCCATCCAACCGCAGTTATTGTCATGGACCCGGAAAAATGTCTCGGGGACTTTAGAGATTTAAAGAAAAGTACAAAAAAAAAGTCAAGGAACTAAAAATTAATATACAAGTATCCTAAGGGATCCTGAATTAATTTTCCCATAAGAAAAATTTTTACGGAAAGAAAGAAACTATTGTCAAGGAAGTGCATCACTTCCTACTTTATGAAATAAAATACATTACTTCTAAGTGGGGGTGCATGTGCCTCAACATGAACTACCATCATGTGAGATTTCATGCATACCGACCAAAATGCCATTATAAAGCTATAAGGTCCCTTAAATGAAGTGGTGGATTAAGTCCCAATATGTTCCATTAGGACATGTCATTATTTTTTATAAATTAGAAGACTGTCAAATCATTCATTGTATTTTATAAGTCATAAAACAAAATAGTTATTTATACTGAAATAATTATAAATATCAAACGAGTTTAATTTTTTTATCTCACTAAACATATATAATCTAATTAATAAAATAAAAAATGATAATAAATGATAACCATTAAATTAATTAATATATAAAATAATGACACTTGCAAAACGAGCCTACATGAAAAGTAGCCTTGTCATCTATTATGATGAAAGTGTCTTTTTAAATCAAGAGTGGAACCATCCAGATCCAAAATTTATATAAATTATTAATATATTAAAGATTTCACAAGTGGCGAATCATCCACGAAAGACAATGACATGTATATAATATATATATATATTTGTTTCAAACAGTTTAGAATTTTTTTTTTCTGTGGGGGAGACCGATAACGCACCATAAATTTAATTATTATTTTTCACTGGCATGCCTTCCATATGTTAAATCTAGCTGGTGATAAATTTATGCTAAGGTGTGTGTGTAAATTCGTTTTTTTTTTAAGTTTTACAAGTTTAAAATAAAAAACTGTAAATCTAAAAAGAGAAGACGACAAAACAAATGCATGAATCTCAACCCAAAATACTATAAAAATAAAAAAATACCCCCATCTTGGAGGTTAGAAAGAAAATCAGAAAATAATTGGCTTTGAAGATTGTAAATCCTACTGTCAATTACATAGTTATGAGTACAAATCCCACAACTAGCAATGTTTATTATATTGTGTGTGTAATTCGTAATTCTGTTATGAACAAAATAACAGACATTGCTAGTTATGAGTACAAATCCCACAACTAGCAATGTCTATTAGTTTTAGTCCCTTGTACTTTCAATTTTTTTTAAGTCCTTATTTTAGAAAATAATTTTTTAAGGTCATTTGATCCAGTGTTAAGACATCCTCTTTCTCCCTGGGTTCCACCAGCCGATTCGCTCGCCTAACCCAAGGCCATGTATACACTTCCTTTCTCCTATCCACCAATAGTTCATTTGAGGTCTCAAAATCTTATTTAATAATGTATTCAGACATGTTAATAATGTATCCAGATAATTTAATAATATATTAAGACAAATTACCTATATATGCCAAGATAAAAAAACAAATGATTTGGAGAAAAAAAATATTTTTAGTATCTATAATGAAAACATAACTGAAATTAATGGAAAAGACCAAAAAATAATAAAAAAAGGCTACTTACATATGTAAAAAAAAAACTTAAAAAGTAACAGGGACCATTAGTAATATAAAAAAAGGCTTACCAAAAATCTTGATATCCCCGTCTTCAAGAGCTGGAACTTGACCGAACGGCTTCAAGGAAAAAATAGAAGAAGCAATCATTAGTAATTAAAAATATATATATAGACTCAGTCATTTTACACTTCAAAACACAAATGATTTTTTAGGGTAAAATGTGTTTGAACCCTCTAAAGTTTTTTAAACGTGCATAAACACCCCTATAGTTTAAAAATATGCAATTTCATCTCTTGCAATTTGATTTTCTATTAAGATAAAATAAAAATACAATTTTACGCTTTTAATTAAACCTTTATCATGTTTTTACTTTTTTTTGAGTTATTTTCACCTTTTAGTTAACTAATTCTCACAAAAATGCATCCATATATATTTTAAGAATTGATTAGTGTATAAATGAATATTCATAAAGCATATCTAGAATTAATTTATTTATTTTTTCTATGGATATTTAGATAGTTAAAAATAAAATAGTAATTTTAAATTACTTTTATCATATCTTAATAAAAAAATATAATGACAGAGGGTGTAAGTGCATGTTTTTAAACTTTAGGGGTGTTTCTATAGGTTTCAAAATTTTCAGATGGTCCAAATACATTTTATCATTTTTTTAAATAAAAAACAATATTTAACAATATATGTATTGCGATAAAAAAACATATATCGCTCTATTTCTAATTAAATAAATTTATTTTTAATAAAAATATTACATATGTTTCAATTGATTTATAACGATGCAACTATATTTTAGACTGTAAAAAAGTCTCAGTGTAACAATGTCTTAAAAAAAATCCATTGTTAGAGAAGATGAAGAAGGGGCTTACGTTGAGGGAGATGAAGGGCTCCTGCTTGTGCTCTCCGGCACGCATATCAACCGGCACGAACTCGAAATCGAGACCCTTCTCGTAGAGGCAGAGCAGTACCCTCATCACGTTCGGTGATAGAGCCACCCCGTAAAGCTTCAGACCTGCCATGGCCGTCCGATCTCTCTCTCTCTCTCTTCCTTCCTACACGACCCTCAGTGGTCTTACTTTTATACTAATGGGGGGAGACCCATCACCGCCCTCTAGAACTTTTATAAATGCCCATGTATCATCGATTAATTACATAGATACTCTGTTAGTGGAGCAGGGGTGGTGTGGCGACAGGCAAGTATGGTGCATGTGCGTTTGAATATTATTATATTAATTCTACGTTTGGATAATCATGAATCGAATTGTACAGTCAATTGTTGAATATAATGTTATTACCGATGCAATTCGATTAATGAGTTGTGCGGTATTCTAGATCTGATTAGATTTGGACTTGAGTTATTATGATATGGAAAATTATTGAACAATGTTATGTACAATTTTTTTTGTTTCAATTTTAGTCTACACATGTTTTGATTTTTTTAAAATAATATATCTAGTTTAATGAGGTATATGTTTTTATAAAAAAAAAATAAAACATATATTTTAATGAATTGCGTGAATGTATTTATAAAAATATTAAAAAATTTATTGAAACATATATTTTAATAATATGAGTGCATTACACTAACGAAACATATGCGATTCGATTTGGGGCAAGAAAAAAAATTGTGTAATAAGACTATGTTTTTAGTTATTTTATTAAGAAAAATATGATAATAAAAACTTTGTTAGTTGATTTACAATGAATAAATTATGGATAAAAATTTAAAAATATTTATAAGTATTTATAGAATATGAGAAAATTATTTGACATGTAAGAGATGATGACATTTATTTAACATACAGGACCTTATATTAGTGAATGTACTAGATAGAATAAAACCTAAAATACCAATATTTATTTATTTTATCTATTCATCTGTATCTATACACATATTCTTTACCGACAGACATTTTTTTCTTTTAGGTTTGTTCATTCATTCCATCTTACTGCATGTCTATTTTTCAACCCATATATGACAACTGTCATAAAAACGTGTAACATGAGTCTTGCCTGCCTTTTCTTTTTTTTTTAATTCCCTGATAATGCGTGAATATTTTTAATTAAAAATGATTCCCTAGCTTTTTTTTTTTTTTTTTTTGGTAAATCACTCATTGGGCCAAACTTCTATTCCAACTTCAACAAAATTATACAGTATGATCCCTATATATGATGTAGGCATTCTTGCCTGTTCTATACATAAAGATACAAAAAATATAACTGGAGTTAAACTACTTTAGATTTGATCATCCTGAAGAAACATAGTAAAACATTTAGATTGCATTTTTCGAACAAATTTAGATAAAACTTCAAGGGCTCGTACTGTTTCTCTAGAAACTTTGCATAAAAGCAATTGGATTCCCTGGAATATTATATAAGCGAATTTGATCCACGAAATCCTGAATTGGATATGGGCCAGAAATAGCAGTATGTAACAAACGAAGAATGGCCTCTGCATCAGAACAAATGCAGAGTCCTTTAAGTATGAGACTTTGTGCGTTTTTTTACTGCCATCCAAATAGCTGCAGTCTTTACACGAGCTGAACACAAATCTCTAGCTAGTTGACATAAACACAAATCTCTTCATTCATCAGACAATGGGATTAAAGAGATCTGATTGATGCACTGGGCGAATCAAACCAAGTTTCCAACAAAATCCACGTAGGTTTTCTTTTTCTTTTTTAAATATTAAATTTTTATATATTTTTATAAATGTATAGACCAATTAGATATTAAACGTGAAATATTATAAAAAATAAATAAACATGTCACGAAATATTTATTGTATGGACAATGGGGAGTTTGTTGTGCAGATAAAGGTACGATAATTTTGTAATCAAATTGCCTGTTTAGTGTGGTATGAGACTCGGCGTTTAGAGAAGTAGAAGGTGATAAAGAAGCGGTGTTTCGATAACTTTTCAAACACATAAAACATTACCCTACAACATTCAAACACGTAAAAAAACAAACGGCACACTCTTGTTTGGATCCATTATTATGATAGGTGGTGTTTCCTATCACAGAATCCACTTAATCGTGAATCTAAACAGGCCTTTAATGTTGTTGATTTTTAATAATACGTTCTACTACTCTTTTGTACTCTCCCATGTAGATCCTCTTGATTTAATTAAGTAGGTAGCCCATCATTTTCTTAAAACAAAAATATAGATCTCATAAAAACAACAATAATTAGATACTGTCGGATTAGAATGTTTCCAAGGATTAGGTGTATCAATGCTAATAAAAAAAATGGTGAATTGTTCAAATGTTTTGGACGAACAACCCCATTTTTATTTTATTTTTTGCCCCTGGATTTTTTTTTCTACCCCTACAATTTGTTTCAATTTTTTTTATCTCTGATCGATGTCACATCATATTTTGATACGTAAAGTAGCCCCACCTTATTTTTTCGATTTACAGTCACCTTAGGTGATTAGGAGAAGTTACATAATGTGTTAAACTAGTTACATAAACTTGATATTTATATTTTACGGATATGTCATTCATTGTATATGTGAACTAGTGTTTTCAACGTCTATTTTTACAATGATGTAAGCTATGGAGGATGATTGACATGTTCTAATGACCAGTTACATGCGCAATTGCAAAGATGAAATAATTGGTGAAGCGGATAAGTATATTTTTGTCCTCAATAATGATTTACATTGGTACTGGGTGGTTTTTGACTTTATAAAGTAGTGTTTCGCGTCTTACAACTCGTTACCTCATGTTTGTTAAAACTTATAAAAAATATGTGATTGACTGGGTAACATAGATCAAGAAATACTTATACGAAAACATTATAATTGTTAATATTTATATGTTTTTAGTTCCAATTCATGTTCTCTGTACAATAACTATTAAATATTTATAACTCTATATAATTTATGTAACTCTATAAATAACTATTAAATATTTGAATAACTCTATATAAAAATTTATATAATGAAAAGTAAGGATAAAATAAAACACTATCAGAAAGAAAAAAAATAAAAAAAATTAGGAGAAAAAACATATTTTGGTAACGAGGTTTGGGCGGATTTTTTTAAAAGCTAAAATATCGTAGCCAAACGGGTTAAAAATAATTCTCTCTCGAAATCCGTGTTTTTATAAAAAGAACGTTTTTTGGTCGGAATGAAAAAAAATAACTTTTTCTGCCAAACATTAATCTTTCTAAATATTGAAAAAAAAAAACACTATCAGAAAGAAAAAGATCTAAATTCTTAAAAAAAGTTCAGGAGAAAAAACATAGTGTTTTAGTTAAGCGGCATTTGAGCTATTCATCGTAAAACTGACGATGAGAAAATGATGACGAATTGAAGGGTCAAATCAATCCCATCGCGCACGTGCTACAGCGGTTCGCGCTGTCAGTGGAAAATCCAGGCCCCCCCTGGTAAACTGTCTGACATTCATATGGCCATTCACTTTCTCTCGGGTTTAAGAAAAAAAAAATCATATAAACTCCTAAATCTCGCTTAAATACATATAATCTTTTATAATGATACTCAAAATTTATATAACTCTATCCGTTAGCCTTCCGTTAGTCGAGTTAATGGTAAAATTAAAAAAAATCTATATAACCCCTGCAATCTTCATATATCCATTTAACCCTCTATAATTTTAAAAAAATCCATATAACCCCCCCGTAATCTGAAAAAAATATTTTTAAAAATTTAAAAATAAAAAAATAAATTTTTTTATTAATAATAGAGTAATTTTTTTTATTGCTAATTTTTTAATTATTAATGATATATGATTTCATAACCAGTACCCCGACACATTAATAATAGAGTAAATTAACATTTACATCACTTATTATCCCAAATGACATAAAAATGGGGATAAAGCATGGACTGTCTCAATTTTGAGATAAAAAAAAATGGGGATAGTTTGTTCTAGGTAAAAGGTAGAACAGACTGTCTCAATTTTTTATCTCTATTTTATAAAATTGGAATAACATTTATGACTATCATTAAAAAAAAATGAATGTGTTCCACCAAACAATATTAATACTTCATTAATATGAAGGGCAGATTTGGTATTTTTTAAAAAATATTTAAAATTATCTCATATTTGATCCAAATGCAAGATTGAATATAAGAACACAAAAAGTGATGATAATAGAAAGCATCACCAAATGCAAATATGGATAAATAGATTTCTACATACTGCATGATGACATGTTAACGTTACCAGGGATGGCAAGTTTAGATCAGACAATGGCATGATGACATGTTAATATTACCAGGGATGGCAAGTTTAGACAATGGTTTTGTATAAGTTCTTTTTTTTATTATTATTTTAAGATTGGTTCTTCCTGTGAAAATAATCTTTCATAGATTGTCTGGACTCCATTTTAGTGAAAATAAAGCATCGAATTCATATTTATAAAAAGATTTTGTCATCATAAACAAATCAAGCAAACCTTGCCAACACAAATCAGCCAATGTAAAGCTTGTGATTGCCCACACAATCTAGCCACTTTGAAACCCAATATCCCTTTCTATAATCAAAATAACAATAATAACAAGTCTAAGAAGAAATTGAACCACATTCAATGATAACACTGGCCTGGAGAAATCCATTCAATGTACCTCGAGCATCATCACCAACAGCATGTTCAGTATATTTTCCATCATCCAAGCAATACTCGATCCAAGCGTTGAGCCGTGCCCTGTGATATAGGTGCAGTTCTTCTTTCCATTTGAACCAGAAAATGAAACCATACCTGGGAATCCTGTATGTTCACAAAGATCTTTCGCTCGCCCAAGCTCTTCACACTCCCACGCCATCCTCGAAAAGTCTAGTCAATACACATAACATTCTATGTTGGAATGCCACAATTCATTTGTAATAACAAGCATAAGGAGCTCCTCTTCGCATTCAACTAGCATCAACCAGATTGGGTTGCCATTATGAACTGACCAAAGTAGATCATCCTTGGTTTCTATAAAAGATATTCTTCGGATAAGGATGGAACTCAAATATCATGACTCACAATCGATGTCCCTGAGCGCCCCCCCCCCCCCCCCCAAATCTCTCAGTGATACCAAAGACTTTCCCCTGGAAGAAAACAGGCCTAGTGAACCACCACAACCTCTCCTCCAAGATCATGGCGCTTCCAACCCACATCGTCGTAAAGCCTGCAGTACTTTATCGAAAGCGCAATCAAATATCAATAACGCGCACTCTAGCTATGATGGTGGCAATGTTAGGAAGGGGTTTCCCCAATCGAACAGAGGCATCGAAGTAGACATTGGAATATGAGTTTCCAAACCCGATAAGGCATTGGTTAGCTGAATTTTATCCTCATTGAAGATGATCCAATGGCCTCTAGAAATTGTGGTGTCCGGGTAGGATCTTGTGATCTGGGAAGTCTTGCCTTGTTCTACATTGTGTAAAAGACATTTCATCTCGAGTTTTCGATCCTGGGCAATGAGCATGTTGGGATGAGAGTCTAGGAACTCTCGTTTGGCGTCGTTGGAAACGATGTTCTATGGTCTACAGACCTTACTGAAAGTCAGGAAATCTGGGAGGGACAACTGAATCATGACTTTATATAAAGCTGGTTGGGAGAGATTTGACCAGTCTTTGTGCTCAAGCAACTCCATGTTGTAGACAAAGGACATGAGAGGTGGTTTGGTTTCTTCAGTTCTGGTAAAATTTCAAACAGAGGCTTATGAGTTTCTGAAGCATAATCACGTTATGTAAGAAATAGAAGGTAATTATATTGATCTAAGATAGACATATTTTCAGCATTTAACTTTTCAATCAATTTCTTATTTTTTCAGGTTAAAAAAAAGATATTGAAAAGCTAACAAATTACATTTATTAAAAACTGAGTTTAAAATAAAGAACTTTAAAAATTTTAACATTTCAACAGTTTATCCAAACGCAACCTAAAAACATATCAACCATACTATTCATGGCAGGTAGAAAATATTGTACATGTGAATATATTATTCCGATCATATTGTCTCTAATACATTACCAAGTGATCACAAAATTAGGGGATCTTGTATGGAATAAGTGAAGAGGAAAACTAAGTTATGTTGAGGTCCTTTGGGTAAACATGATAGGGTAATTTTCGAGTATTTAATTTTTGATGAAGAGAGCATTAACATAAATTATAAGAAAATACCATTGATTAATTGCATAAAATCCAAAACTAGTCATGATTAATTTTGAGTTCTTAAATTTTTAATCAATGAATCTAATTTTATGCGCCATACAAGATTGATTGATTCATACAGATTAGTAAATCTACAAAATAAAAAGTAATCTAAAATTAAGAATTTATATTATAAAATAAATTGCATACAAGATCCACGGATAGATGTCTACTTTTCTATAATAAAAAAAAATCAACAGATATATATAAAAAAAACAAAAAAAAAGGTATAGCTTATGCAAAGAAAAAACATATGTATAACCATTTATAGAAGGCATTGTTACACCCAAATCCATTTTCAGCTCCAATTCCAGTCTTATATGCATCGATAGATTTTTATCGACGCATATGCTCATGTTAACAAGGCAGATGCTTTGAAAGATTTTTTTTACATTTTCTATAAATGCATCTATGAAGCTCCACTACGCTGACCTCACCGACGCCTTCCCCCTCCACTGTTGGATCGATCTCCTCTGCCCAATGAAGACTACAACCTCGCAGGACTCCTCCCCAGTCTCCATGTCTCAAACCCCAAATTATCAAGAGAGGGTCATCCAAGTCCCCAGAGAATACATGTCATGAAAGCCTCTCATTGCATCCATCATTCATCATCGACCCTTGCTGCCAAGTCGAACGCGTTGGAGCGGGCGCTCGACTCCACCAACGAATGCTGCTGCTGTGATTTTGTTGGGTTGAGGGGCAACTGTGCGCTGTTGAGTATCAAAACTACATGTTTGACAAAGAGTATCTTTACTATAACTTAGAGCTATTTATAAATCCCTTTAAATGAATACATATATATATAAGAACCCAAGGACTCATTTTAAATTTACTTGATTACACACCCTTTAATTTACACACCCCTATCTTCTTTAAAATAATAATGATAAAAAAAAAACCACATTCACAAAACTCATATTCACATATACCACCTCTCATATTAAATTCACATTTATCGTGTGCGCAAAGAAGACATAGGGGGAGCAGGCCAAGGCTTCTGAAACACAAAGAAGACATGTTGGAGTATCCTTGTTTTTGAGGCTTCTGAAACACAAGAAAAATTAGCCAATGAACCAAATGTAAACGCAAAGACCCCAAAAAAGTTCAAAACCACATTGACACTTTTGACATATTTCTCATCACAGAATTCACCCGTGGATCCAATCGGGCATTAAAATGAGGACCTATAATTTTGTAGAACTTTCTAAATCAAAACAATCGAATTACATTAACAATGTGGAATTCGTCAAAACAAGTGAAATTTATACGTCATTGAGATTTGGCATATAGATAATTATATATTCAAACTTTCAATAATTGTGAGAGTGATACATTAATATTTGAAAATGCAAGAGGGGTAATACAAAGGGATTATTTTCTAGTTCAGGCATGTTGGTAGTGAGGCAAAAAAAACACCCTCTACAAAGAATGATAATGATATACAATACAGTTCTCTAGATCTTCTGATCATAGTAATTCTCACTATATTATGAAACAATATAATTGATTAACCTATACAAAAGCGTTGAATGTAATAATTCAAGCGCCTGACATATGGTTTTGTCTTGTCAATCTCTCTAAGTTAGCAGAGACCAACGCTGTTAGGTTCTCGTCTTCGAATCCAAGATCAGCACCTGACCTGGAAATGAGAAGGAAAATATAGATTAGAAGTTTAATCAATGAAGGTTAATCAATCGATATGACTGAACGCAATAGTGGGTTGGTCCTCATTGAATTGAAATGAACAAGTGGTTAAGTTACTCAACAAGTTCTTCAAAAATTAACTGATCAAACTGATTTTTCACAACTGGTTAACCCGTGTAGTGTATGATTTCAAATGGAATATAAATCAGAAACTTTACTTGGAATCAAGTATTATCTTTTGAATTTCTCTGATAGCTGAACTGGCCGAATACAAAGTCATCTTCCCCACCTGTCATAGTATTCAAAAGGCACAGTGAGTTCTTTTTTTTTAAGAAAAAGTGAAATCTAATTATATACACACAATAAAAACTTTCAAAAATTTGATTACTTTTATTGGCACAACCTCTGACATCTGAAGTTTTGCAATGTGGTCATTTGGAAGACAACGGATCTCCTGAGCCACACGTGTAGACTCTCCTAAACTCTCGGGAGATAAGAACTCGAGGCCCATTTGAACTGACGACTGAAAATGAACAGGATCTTTTAAAGTTGTATGCAATAAAATAACGTTCTTCACCAAAAATTGCACTACTATATATCAGATGCAATATTTCAAACCAATCACTTATCGATGTAAGGTATATTGTCATTTTTTTTTTTGGAAATAATGTATGAGAATTTACTTAAAGTTGAAGTTTGATTCTTAATGCAGTTCGTCATACATTAGAAAGAATACTAGATATCGAAACATTAGAATTTTTATCCATCAGAATCTTTTGGAGATTTCCATATTTCAATAGGATGATTCCACATGTGGAACTATTTTGTCAGTTCCCTATGCAATTGACATTTTTCATCTCCTAACACTTTATTATCTATTTTTTCAACTACTCACATTGAACTAATTTCCTTTCAACCTTCTTCCATTTTCCCTCCATAAAAAGGGGGAAAATCATTCAAACATTAAAATCAACTGTGATACAGACATGCTATATTCTTAGATATTGTATTATGCCTCTCAAAGTTCGGAATGCTCTACACCAATATCTAACACCAGTGCATGCTTTCATGTAATGGCTATGAGGATAAAGGCGTGTTTATAACATATTTTGTCCTCCCTAAGAAAATAAAGAAAGAACGAGGAGAAGAACAAAGCTTGAATCTATGCAATATATATATCTCGAATGTACTCTGAATGCCAAAATTATGCCAATCAAATGATGTCTAGAGATTATCAGTTTCTGCAACTCACCTGGAGATTTCTTACTTGGAAAGGGCATCCAGCTGGGACAAAAACAGCCTCACCAACATGTTGCTCAAATGTCCATGGCACTACTTCTATGAAATCAAAAATATAAACCAGACTTCTTAGTCCAATTTTTGAAATGAAAGTTTGCTCAATGAACGTTAAATTACTTCAGGAAGAAATTGAACTAAACCAACTGTTCAATTTAGCAAAAAAGAAATTGCAGAAAATATTTGCTTATTCTGGTGCCTTCTACTGATGGTCAAAATTTCCAATAGAAAACATTGGTTTCCAACACAAACAAAATTACTAGTTGGCAGTTTCTCTTACCATATTCCTCTTTCAATTTTCTTTTGTGACTAGTATTCAGGAAAAATGTTTGATCAAAAACAGGACGCACAACCTGACCACAAAAAAGGAAGAAAAAAAAATGTCAGTGCATGTCAGTCGTTATGCTTTATTGGATGGACCCTTAAAAAGTGGGGGAAAATAACATACACCATTGGTTGGAGAGCTAGGCACATCCTTAAAATCCTTCCAATGAACTGACAAATATTTGTTTAGCTTGGGAACATCCTGCCGCCGGAAAACATCCCAAATAGCACCAGCACGAACTATGCCTGAAAATTTCCCATTGTATCTATTTGGAATGGAAGAACCATCCTTCTCTTTCTCAGATGTTATTTCTATCCCATCATAAGCTCGAGCCTCCATGATCGCATCCCCTCCGGCATTTAGCCCTAAATTATGTTCATTTTTATTATTGTGTACACCACCTTCCAGTTTATGTGATCTGCCATCATCATCCAAGCTTGTTTGAGACTCTACCTTTTGTACAGATCCAATTGTTTCTACAGCACGGGAATCCTCATAACCAACCTTCACTTTCTCGATCTTACTCTGCTGACGACCTTGGAACTTCACATCAGATGTGTGCATCAATAGGTGCACCTGCATAATCCAATAGGCATAGATCTGTATCATGCTTTTGCATTGAAAAGATGCCAAGTTTATCAAATGAAAATTACAAATACACAGCAATAATGGAACACATCTTATCAAATTTTGGCATTCCAAATCCAAAAGAATGACCTGCGCATCAAAAATAGATATATTTTAGCTCATATTTCATCTTATGAGATAACTGCTCATCAGTACTTCGATTTATCGATGAAGAGTAGACGATCTACCTTAAAAAAAAAAAAATGCTCATCATGCTACAAAAAAGGAAAGATCATTAGTCAGATTGTCACTGGTTATGTTTTGGCAACCAGGGGCGGACCTACAAAGGGTCCAGTGGGGGCGATGGCACCCACTGAAATATTTGAAATCACAATGGGTTGTTTGTTTGTAAATAGAGCATAAAAAAATGTTAAAAGGGGCTTTTCACTGTTAAAAGGGAGCCGATAGAGTTGAAAGAAAAAAGGATTCAAGTATTCAACATAGTCCGCACTCAATATTTCTTATTTTTAATGTTTGTTTTTAATGCATATTAATTGTTCTTGTTGACAGGGCATCCAGCCATGTTGTGTATTTTATTATTTTTAATTTAATCTCTCTCTTTATTTCTCTTATTCTGATCAACATATCCACTTGAATTTTTTTTTACCCTTATTTTAATCTACAAACAACTGACAACCATTCACGATTAGATAATGATAGAGCACTTTTTTTATTTTAAATTTCCTACTTTGACATAATTTTTTTTTTACCATTGAATCACATCTTTGTCAATTATTAATTTATCATATACTTTTAGATTTAGATTCATTCAAAACTCTTGTTTTTTTTTAGTACAGTCTTTTAAATATTTAGATTGATTGCTTGATTACTCAAATAATTTAATTAATTCTTATTTTTTGTAAATCAATTATGGAAAGATTTTATAAAAGGATGCCATCTTGAACTTCAAAACAATCATTGTTTGATGATAACACTAATGATATTGTCTAAAAAGATAAAATCCCTTTAAAAAAAAGCTCGTGTTAATTTAAATTTAGACGAACTTATGTCTGAAATGGGGTTAAGATTAAAGATTTCATATTACAACGTTAATGATCGTATGGGGGATGATTTGATGAATGATTGCTTAGTTACATACATTGAGAGAGATGTATTTGAAACAATATGATAATAAGACTATCATGATGAATTTTCAAAATATGAAAGCTCGCAAATGAATGTTTTGATAATAACATGATATTGTAGACTTTTTGAAAACATCAATCAACTTATGAAGTTTTTTGAGATATAATATGTACTACTTTCATTGTGTTACTATCATTTTTAATTGTACATTAGTGATGGTCCCCACTAGAAAAAAATCATGGGTCCACCACTGTTGACAACTAGAGGTCAAAACTAGTAAAAGTTCACACGCATGACTGTTATGCTTTTTTCTCCATCAAAGTTCATTAAAGGTTGTTAGTAATGAATTATCAAAACCAATAACAGTTTTGAAAATTATATTAAAGTTTGATGCAGAAGAGCAACTTTTCAGTTATCCTAAGGAAACCATCTATGGTTTATCAAATATAACAGTTGTTCAAACTATTTTCTCTGAAGCAGTCCAAAGTACGGAATAAATAAGTGTCCCACAACTCTACCGCCCGGTCAATTCTGTTCCACCTATCGAGAAAGATTAAACCCTAACAACCTCCCCCCCGATATGCTCTTTTTCTTTTCCCTTCATTTATCCTCTTCTCTTTTAGTCCTTGTACGGAGATGCTTCATCTCTTTTGTTCAGGGGCATTTTTTATGATAAATTAGCCCCTTAATCTTCTTTTTTTTTTTTAAAAAGAAAAGTTGTTCAACCTGGCTTATAAGAGTAATTATATATATAATATAAAAGAAGAAAGATCTATAAATATCTCAAGAGAAAAATATGCAAAACAGTAAGACGTGAGATTTCAGACAATAAATAAAAAATAGGTCAACATACAAGAGAAAGCAACACATACCACATCATTCATACTGATACGTAGATTGGTGACTGAATTTCCTGTGCTGAGTTCTTCAGATGTGCCATACGAAACAAAAATTTTAGGTCCCGAGTCAGTCTGCAGCGTATTATGAGGAAGTTTTGCAGCAAGGTTTAGAAGACCCCACTTGGAATGGATATACTCAAGCAATGGCAGTGTGCTCATAAACTCAGGTCTCTGATACAGTAAAAACTCTTCCAAAGCATTCACAGGTGGCCAGTCCTTCAATTTTAACATCTGTGGCTGACCATCTTCATGGTAGAGTCCATCAAAATATCCTTTCATGAACTCACCAATTTCAATATCAACCTGTCACATAAAGATCAAATTTGTCAAAAGAACATCAAGAGGTTCAAAAGGACATCCATGCAGTTGGAAGTTTAGACCAAAACAGAGATGATAGAATATATCCACAACAATCTGTAAGAGTACTGCACCTTGAGCATTTTCAGATTCTCCTATTTCATAGCATCGGCAAAACAAAATCATCCATCTCCTGAGCACCTCAAATAAAAATAACATGATGGGTGTTTTTTCAGAATTTTTTATGTGTGTTTTTTCAGATTTGTACTCCAATGGATTTTAATGAATTGAGGTGGTAGAGTTCCAACCAATCATAAAAAAAAAAGACATCAGCAAATTACAAAAATTCCATCTATGTATCTAAAATGGAGATAGTGTGCATTAATAAGTATCAATGAACCGGTGCGAGGTGTAACCTAAATTTAATTTCTTTTACTTTATTTAAGAAAATATCAAACAAGACCATCCATACCTTGAGATAATTCTCAATTCAAATAAAACCTCAACTATGGCCATATTAATATTCCTAACTCAGAATTAAACTTGTATATTTCATATACAATAAAATAGGCAACCAGAAACAAAATCAAATAAACAAATAAAAGATTTTAAAACCACCAATATCATTTGAAGAGTTTTACCTCAGACTGGTCTAAGCAATCTATAGCCTTCACAATTGTATTATCCGGGCCCACTTCATCATCTAGAGTTTCTTGAATGCCTCTGTAAATCATCATAGGGTCCCACATAGAAGCCAATGCAGAATCGGACACATGCTTGACCACAATAGGTTCTCCTTTAACCCAGTGTTTCTGAAAATGCCTAATTCCTTCTCTTTTGATATCTTCAGAAGTTGGATAATACAAAAAATCATCTTTGTTGTTTTCTCTGTAGGAGCAACGACGAAGTTTCCAGTCACCTGAGCCACCAACTTCAGGAGTTGATACTCCCTGTTTCGCACATGACGTGCATTTCTCAGAACAATCAGATTCATAAACCTTACAGCCATTAACCATTTCCTCTGCATTTCTCACAAGTTTTGCAACCCAGTTCACTTTGAGAATGCGCCTTAGTACTAGAAGTGATTTACTGCAACCACCAGCCTTCTTAGGGGGGCAAGGGATACTTCCATTGGTGTGGGCCTTCCAGTCAGGATACAGACGTCGAAAATCTATGAAACAACCATCTGATTTTCCCCCTAGGGATGGGGTTTCTGCATTTTCAACCTTCACACGCCCAGGATATGCTCGTCGAAGATCCCGGCAACAAGTGAGACATAAATCATACAAGCACTCTACACAATGCCGATGATAGTCGAGAATGGGTATTTTACAATAATCGCTGCACCAAACACAAAATATCATTGATTCATTTATCCCAAAAACACAATTATATAGTGGGAAAGGGAATATGGAACTGTCAAATTCGAAGATAAAATACCAACACATCTGCTCATCTGGGTTCAACTTGGCCCGCGGAATATCTCCTCTGTTTCCTAATGGAGAAGCAAAAATTGAAAAAATTTAATACATGGGATCCTTTTTCTTTTATGGAAAAAAAGAAAAAGAAAAAAAAGGCTCCCTGAATCCAAAGAAATAAATATAAGTCATACCATGAACCTTCTTTTCCAATTCCAGTTCGTAATGCTGCTCTGCATGTATCTGCTTAAGCACAGGAACAACAAAGGACAATAGGCTATGCAGATACCGCAACTTATCCAATCCTGCCATCTCTCGAATCCTAACCTGAATAGATAAAAAACAAACTACCCAGTCTCTAAAACAAATCATTCAACCACAAAATCAATTCAAAGTCAATCCTGCAAATCACTTATTTCATTAAAGAACATACCTTTATCAGATTATCTCCACGCAAGCACGCTTTGCAAGTACAGGTCCCACGGCACACCGGGCAGACCCTATTTATCTCTTCCAGAGGCAAATCTGGGTAACTGCAACAGCAAATCAAATAACTAACACAGCCAAAAACACCCAATTCAGAACAAATAAAAATAAAAGGAACAACCTTACCATCTGGAGATGCAATCCTCACAGAACCCCCTCCTATCACAACTCAAGCACCAGACAACCCTCCCACCATCACTCCTCCTACACTGATGGCAATTCAATCCCGCACCCACCCCAACCGAAGAATTCAAGCTCCTCCCTGAGTATTCCTTCATCACCCACGTAAAGATTTTATCAAAAAAAAAAAAAAAAAACAAATCAAGAACAACAAAAGATATATTTTTTCCGCAAATTTATCTCAACTTACACCACTGAAGCTGCCCAAGCCTCGGCTCCTTAAAGACTCCCTGGTTGGCGGAGGAGTCCGATAGACCGGCTTCATCGGGGATGACGTCAGCGCCTCGGGAGAGTAGTAGCCCTTCGGGGGCCTCTCGTTGTGCTTCTTGATGGACTCAATAGGGAGGGTATCGTGGATAGGCTTCCTTTCAAGGTAGATCTCGGCGTCTCCGATGGCGGCGGCATCGTAGGGCTTCCGCTTGGCCTTCTTGAGGCTCGCCCTCATGGCGGAGTTGGCCGCCCGTTTCTTCGCCTGGATGTAGTGCTTCTCGCATACCGTCTTGTCGGGCATCGACAAAGCGCTGCAACGCCATTGCTTCCCGTCCGATCTCTTGCAACGGAGGTCCTCCGGGATCCCCGACGCGGCGGCGCCGTTGTCGTCCGGTGGAGTCGGCGGTAGTCTCGAAGCGGGGGAGTCCATCGGTGCCCGATCGAAGGGGCCGTGAAACCCTAGATCGATGGATTTGTTGGGGATCGACGACACGACGAGTCAGATGGGGTTTAAATACCGTGACTCGTGAGTGTGTCCGCCTGGTTTGGTGGTTCAGTTTTTTTTTCCAGTTCTGTCGTGGACGACTTTGGGGCGTATTTACTTAAATACCCTTGGCTTAAGAGATATATTACATGTCAATGGGTAGTTAGAAGAACTAAAAGCAGGGTCAGTTTGGGTATGGAATCCGAAAGGGAAAAGTTGTTCTGAATGGTTTGGCAATAAATCTGGGCCGTCCAACAAGTGAATTTAATAAATGCGTTAATGAATTGGGTGGGGCTATAGCCACCCCACAAGTTATCCTACCCACCCCATAAAAAAATTAATTTATTTCATATCTAACTCACCCCATGTTCGACATAGATGACGTCTTTTGTGTTTAATATTGTTCGACATAGACGATGTTTTCTGTGTTTAAAATTATTCGATCGACATGATCTATGTCGAACAATCTTAAACACAGAAGACATCGTCTATGTCGAACTCGTGGGGTGGATTAGATATGAACTAAATTAATTTTTTATGGGGTGGGTAGGATAACATGTGGGGTGGCTCTAGCCGCGCCCTAATGAATTTAGGATCCGTTTGGAATCCGGTTTGAAAATATAAAGATTTTGTAAAAGAAAAAATTATAAAACTAGATCCCTAAAAATCTTATTTTCTTGTTTTTTTAAGGAAAAACTCAATATAACTCTAATAAGATGGAACATGGAAGTTAACTCTAACTACACATTAAAATTATCAAAATGTCATCACCCTTTAATTTCATTCAATCCCATTATCCTCTTGTTTTCTCTTTCTCTCATACTCTCACGCGAATGGTGTGTGTAGCCCTCACAAGCGTTCAACCCCACAAACTTCAATGATCGTGACGAACGAGGCACTCCTCATGATCAAGGCCTATTGCACCCTGAGAGACCGCGGGCCGTACCTGCTGACCATGTCATCATCAAGGAACTTGGTCTGTCGTCATCTACAACTGCTTTTCCTCGACTGCCTTTGTTGTCTTGGTATGTGAAACACAACAATTATAGTTCTCTTTCAATAATGAGTATGTGTGTTGATGTATCTGATGTTGTTGTTTTGTGTGTATATATAAATGGTCAGAGCTCGAATGGAGGGGTGAAGTTGTACTGGGGAATTGGTGGTGATGGGTCTATCGTCATCTCTAATGAATTGGATGTCACTAAGGAAAGCTACAGCAAATCCTTCGCTCCTTTATTGGCCGTTAAGTGATCTATGCATTGTTGTAAAAGGATGATAATTTAGGATCAGTTTGGAAGCAATTTTTTTTTAGCGTTTCATTGAACATGTAATCTACAATAAATTGAAGCCTAAAAACAAATAACCTGTAGGCTCTTTTTGGCATTTCATCGAGCATTTCTAGTGTTCAACACAAACAAGCAAAAAACTTACACAATCACATAGACTGGTCCTCTTTCGTTTGTGATGTTGGTTTGGTTTGTTAGTGTGTCATCATTAGAATAGTGGATTTTTATGGTATTCTTGGATTTAGAACAATTGTTGAGGGCTAATAAACATGGGATGATGGCAATGGTTGCGCGGAGGTGGTGGCTAACAGCTACTACGGCGTGTGTGGTGGTGATTGGCCAACGACCCACCGAAGAAAGAATGGTAAGTGGTGAAAGGTGGACAAGCAACTAAACAAGGAAATGTGAAAAGATGAGGATGTTGGGGATGAAAGGATGGAGGAATGGTATTTAGAAAATACAGGGTATTTAATCTTCAAAAGAATAAAATTCAATTTTATATAGTTTGTAGGGACTTTGTTATGCTATTTAAAGCATCTCTGTTAATCAAATGGAATATTCGAAGAATATTCTTTACAAACAAATGGCATTTTGACCCAGAGACTAAAACAATTAACCCTATACACTTTATGGGGGAATTATGATGATTTTTCAATTTTATAGGGACTAAAAATGATTTAGTTAAATTTTTAGGAAGTTATATCGATTTTTCCCTTAAAAATATATTTTTCATACTAAAAAGTTAAAACATATTTTTTTAGTTAAGTATGTTGTTTAGATAAATGGTTGAAAACATGTTTGTTGTTTCTACAAAAGAAAAAACTTGCTTGAATGAGTTTTTGAATGACCCAGGCTCAGGTGGATTTTGATTTGATGGGTCTTCTAGATGTATTAGAGATTATTGCATTTATATATATTCTAAATAAATATTTTGTTAAATTATCCTGGTAAAAAAATGTCAATGCATAATGCCCTTCAAAATTTTCATAGCGCATCGATGCCCTTACATTCATTAGCAATTAAGAGATTGTGTTAAAACATTGATCATCATAGTTAAATGGGTGTAAAAGGATTGAGTTACCTTGTCTTCTTTTCTTCTACCATAGGATATGTTTCTAAGGATTGCATTTTATTTTGATGGTCAACAGCATATCGATACAATATTATAAACATAAAAATGTATCACACATGAATGATGTACTTGTGACTTGTGAGTGTTATTTGATGGAGTTGTCACACTGATCCTAATCTTCTTCTCTTCTTCGATAGATCAGTACGGTTGGCAATCTAATTCATAGGAGGTTCAAGCCTAGACTGAATCGGCCTAGATTTTCTAGGTTTAAACACAACTCGATGTATGAGCGGACTCGGCCTGAGCCAATGCCTCTAAGGCTCAGGCTTGAACCATGTTTCTAGGTTTGTCATAGGGTATAGTCTAAACATGAACCTGATTCGATAAAAAGATGTAAAATATCTGACTCAATGAATCTGAGACCCAATTTGCACCCAACCCAATGATCCAATCATTAAAATGAGTCAAATCTAGTACCATTTTGACTCGATATTATGGACCTGATAGATATGCACCTGTGAAAAAAAATCTGATGATCCCATATCACTTGTTCACAAGCAGACTTTCTCTCTTAAAACTCCCACATCACCATCTCTACCTCCGGTCTCCCTATACACTGCTTCTTTGCCTCCAATCTCCCTGCGCCCCCTTCTCTGTCTCTCCTTATCCAATTATACCAAGGACTAACACATTTATACAACAAACGAATGAGATTTTTAATAAGTGTTATGTAAATGAGATTTCTCCTTATGACGAGAGATTCTCTTCTTTAATGAAGATATTTCATATAGAAACCATTGGTTTTGCGTGAGGAACACAATATTCAACATGCATATTTTTTATTTTCTAGTTTTTCTTCATAATGTCTTTTCTTTTGGGTGCTTTTAAAGAGAAATAATGAGTTTTCAAGTTTATTATGAAGATTTTATTTAAAAACACTTGTTTTTTTAGTTCAATGAGTTTTTTTTGTCTTGTGCTATGTTTTGTTTTGTGGGTATTCCACCCTTGAGGTTCTTTCACGCCAGTATTACCAGGTTTGAGATTGATCCGAGTCAGACCCAGATCCATCAAATATGGCTTTAGACTTCAGGATCCGTTAAATTTGAGACAATTCAGACTCAATGAAAGGGCTGCAACTTGAGTTAGATTCAACCTAAACCCGAAGGGTTGAACCTGACTCTTGCATGAGTGGGTTATAAAAATCAGGTTCAAGTTCGAGTTAAAAAATTCAGGTTGAGTCAAAAGTTGGATTGGGTTCGGGTTGACATCATTTACAAACCGACCAAGCCCGAATCTGTAACTAATAATGAATAAACAGATCATGACTGTTCAATCATAACATCTAATATGGACCATTTGAATTTTAGAGAAACCCTAGTTAATCTTACAATCATAGCCGCACTTCATTGCCTCTTTTGGACTTCTTTTTCTCTCTGTTATTTGTTTGGCTTCAATTTGGGTTTCAATTAAATGATTCAAGATTCAGATGACTGTCAGTGCCACTCATCCAATTCGACGGACTCAACGGAGCGTTCTCACACATCCAAATGACCATCTCGATCAGACGGCGGTCTTTTCCATGGGTATTATGCGATGCATCTTGGATGGTGAGAGATGGAGATTTTCACCGGAGATGGAGGAGGAGGTGACACTAGAGGAGGAGATCCTTTGACGGCGTCGGGAGGGATACCACAAGTACGGAGAGACCATCGGATGACGACGGTGGTTTTCTTGTCTTCTCTAGGGAGTGTCTTTTGAGTGGTAAGATCTAGGGCTTCAGGTACTCGATGGAGGAGGAGAGATCGACAACTTGTCTTGAGCATGAGAGATGTGATCATCTCGTCGTTTCGCTCTATGTGCTAGAGCCGCCATTAGAGACAATATGAGGGAGTGTGACTTATGTGATTTTTTGTTAGTGTATGTTAGAAAATTGGGTTCTTCATATTGGGTTGGGTTGATTTTTTAATTACAGGTTGGGTTGAGATTGGATTGACCGGGTTGAAAATCAGGTTGGGTCAGGTTAGAGTCGAGTAGTTTGAATTTCAGGTTTGATTCAGGTTAGGGTCACCCTGAACCCAATCTACTTGAGTTGCAGCCCTACAATAAACCCTATTTCGAATAGATCCAGATCCATCTGATTCGAACCCGTACTCTTTGAATTTCTCATACATTTTGTTACCTCCTCCAATGTCAAGGATACGCGTGCTGGATTTTATTATGTACATAATACAACTACGTGGATATGATTCTTATTAGATCCTCTTATTAATTAGATAGAGTGCATTTGTCAAAAAGCAAAACGTGGAAATACAGTCAGAAACTCCAACTATCAACAAAATCACTCAGCAAACTTAAAGCCCCCACATAAATCAAATTCATTAATGGAGGACAATAATAAATAAGAATAATAAAATAATAATAAATAGACATTCAAGTCAAAAGCCCATCATGTGCTCGACCCAATGATCTCGGGTCCACATTCATTTCATCCCTAGGACACCGTTCGATCGGTGGACCTTTGATCTAGTCGCCTCGAGATTAGCACACCCGCTCCCAGATCTCGCTCGCTTCGTTTCAGGCGCGCACACGCAAGCCCGACGAAGCAAAAAAACCAGGAGAGATCAAGAGCAAAACGTGTGTCCGAACGACCGAGCGAGTGAAGCCTTTTCATTCATTCTCAGATCTCTCGCTCTCTCACGTTCGCATCTTTCACGGAGAGAGAGAGAGAGAGAGAGAGAGAGAGAGAGAGAGATGGCGATGGCAAGGGCGATCTCCGGCCTCTCATACCCTGACAGGTTTTACGCCGCCGCCTCCTACGCCGGCCTCGGTGGATCTCCGATCTCCGCCTCCGCCGCCCCGGACGGCGCCATCTCACGCTTCCTAACGACGTCGCTCTGCTGCTCTACGCGCTCCATCAGCAGGTGAGCCTTTCTTGATGGATCTGCATTTGTTGGAAGGGGTGAGGGATCGAGTGCGGATCTCGAGGTTTCTTTAATGGATCTTTTTTTTTTAATTGCAGGCGACCGTTGGGCCTTGCAATGTGCCCAAGCCACGGGCTTGGAATCCCGTGGAGCACAGCAAATGGTCGAGGTTCGTGTGGTGTTCCTTGAATTTTAGAACGTTTGGTTTTGATTTTGAGTTCTTGATCTCTCTGAATTCTGAATTGTTTTTTTGTGATATGAAATGCTTATATGATCTATGTTACTGATCTGTGTTGATGTTTTTTTGTTTACTGCTTTGTTTTTGGGCCTGACTGTATATTATCCTTTTTCATTGCATAGTCGGTCGTTATCGATCAGAATGAAAATTAAGAAGTGAATATCCAATTACAAAAACAAAAGAAGAAAATTAACCTGATACAAAGTCATCAATCTAAGAGGCAGTAGATGAGATATCTATCACCGTCCCAAAACCCCAAACTCAAAAACACACTACTTCTTAATGACAATTTGACTGCCTGACAAAGTAATCAAAGCAAAATCTTCCCCAATCTTTGATGAACCGCATCACTTATTCCCAAATATTTTCCACATAAGGAACTGTTCACTTGAAGAGAATCTCATTGTGCGTAAGCCAAATGGCCTAATCTACAGCCGGCACGAAGGGCTGTGGAATTTTTGCCTTCATACTTTTATCACCCCCTGAGCGTAACCTCTTCCCTGCTAGCCATATCCCCTCCATTGTCGCATGTGCTTCTTGAACAGCATTATTAAAAAAGTTTCTTATCTGTAATCACATAGAAGTTTGTGTACTTGATATTCTGTTTAATTGGAAATACATATAAATTAATTTTCATGCATCCATTGGAAATATAAATCTATTATGAAAGTAGCCCCTCTGGAGAATTTTCTGACTGTCGCATATCACACATGCAGTTGGAATGGACTTGGTAACATGGCTTCAACAGAAGCAATGCGTCTCTTTGTGAAGATCTTGGAGGTTTGGATATAAATCTCATGTTTTTTTGTTGCTTTTTGCATCAAAATTCTAAAGGTTAAAGGCATCTAAATTTTTGACGTTTTTTTTTCAGGAAGAAGATCCGGCTTGGTACTCGAGAGTAGCTGATACTGAAATAGAGCCTGTTAATGATGTTGAAATGAATGTGAGATTTTGAAGTTAATGTTGGATCAGATTCTTACCTAATTCTTGAATACAGTACACAATAATTGTTGGAACCTTGCTTATATATTCCGATTTGGGTGCTTTTGATCTCAGGTTAATTTCATTTTTTAAGAAGAATATACAGTTTGACTCTTCTTCTTTTGTGTGTGTGTGTGTGTGTGTGTGTGTGTGTGTGTGTGTGTGATAATATAGTAATCTGGGTTGAAACTTTTTATTTATTATTTTTTGAAAAATAAACCTTGTGATCTGGGACAAATCAAGTTGGCTAGCTTCTATTATAATAGTGAAGGTATTTTTGAAATTAAAGGAAGAATAAAATAGGAAGGTTATAAAAATCCTCTTTCCAAGATTTGGTTCCATGTTATTTATGCTGATATTGCTTGAACATTATAGCAGATTTTCTTATTATTTAATGTTAGACAACATCAGTTACATGTCTAATATGAAATGCAGTTCGTTGGTCACAAATATCTTTCCTAATTCTTTGTGAGTAATGCTGAAATGTAAGTGGAGGACACGGGGTAAATGGTATAATAGAATGTGCCATTTGTCAGTTGATAGTGCTTCTGCTTGCTTATGATCGGTTATTGGTGGAATTAGTTTGTCTTTGAATATGGATATCGATCTCAAAATCCCAGTTAAACTCCAAGGAAACAGGTGTCTTAAAAGGTGGACATGGGTCCTTCTGTTCTCATTAATAGAAATAGAATCTAACGTGGGTTTTGTTTTTCATTTCAAAAAAATAAAAATAAAAACGAAAACATGGGTTTTGTTCTGCAAGGATGAATCCAATTTTCTTCCTCATTTTCCAAGATTTGTGTCCCCCCCCCCCCCCCCCCCCCCATTTGGCTTATATGATTTACCTCATCCTTTCTGTGATGCTTAAGTTGTTCATTTGCTTTTACCTTTTATTCAGAATCCAATTGTGGAGTCTATATCTCCACCTGAAGATGTTTATCCAGAGTCTAAAACCATAGCCACTGAAAATGGGGGTCTGTTAGAGACCCAGGATAAAGATGTTATATCGGAGGGCCTTGGCTCTGTTGGCGTCTATGATCAATGGATTGCACCTTCAGTATCTGGGCAGCGTCCAAGGCGCCGATATGAGGTCAGGATAATTATGTTTTCTTTCCTGAAATAATTGATTAATAATGACATCTATGCTGATTGAATCTATTCTTTTTCCAGCATGGGGCTGCTGTATTACAAGAAAAAATGTATATATTTGGTGGGAATCACAATGGTCGTTACCTTAGCGATCTTCAGGTATGTCGCTCTAGATGTAATTTTCCATCTGCGGAACATGATGTTACATTCATTTGTTCATGATATGGACCATAAAATAGCTATTTCAAACCACAATCAGGAATTTTCGAAACGCCTAATTCAGAAAAAATATCATTGGCCTTTACTTCAGTTGATTATTGATTGTTTTATCTAAGAATTGAATTCAGATCTATACTTTGAAAAAATGGCCCAGAAATTATCTCAGGTGACATTTCATACCTGTTGGTTTTAGGCTTCACTACATGTGCCCTTGTTTTTCTTCATTGTTAGTGTATTTGCATTATTTTTGCAACTTTTGAGTTTGAAATTGGGTTAAGTTTTTTACTTTTTTAACAATGATGTTGTATCTGATTCTTGATGCCTTGAAAGCGGTTATTTTGCTTAAAAACTGAATCTTTTCACAATTTTCAAAGCAATGTTTTCAAGATTGAGTGAGAAGATGTGGAATTTCGTTCAGAACTCAGAAGACTAATAAAAAGGAGAAATGTAGTGGCAAAACTCTAGAAATTGATTCTGCATGAGGTAATGTTGAAGAATATGGTTGGAAAAAAATGAAATAATCTCTCAACATAAACCTTGCTATGTTGGATTGTACCTTACCTAAGAGTTTGGTGTAAACTCGGAGACTAGAATGAGAAGAAATCTGTAGGAGGAGGTTGACAAGGAAGACTTTGGTGTAAACTATTGGAGTCATTATATAGGCCCAACAGGCCCATGTGGGGAATCTCTGATTGGGCGCATGGGGGTTCGGAGGCAGCGCCCCCGACTTGAATTTTTGTCATAGGTATTTTGGTTTTTTTTCTGTTTTTAAGGTTTATACATCTTGTAATTATATAAAGGACCTTTCGGCCCCATTATTCAACATAACATTATTTCATTTATTTCTTCTTAAACTAGTGCGGAAGGGGGGGGGGGGGGGGCAAGGGGGATACTAGGAGATTAGAATGAGAAGGAAACTGTGGGAGACTAGGAGGAAGAGGCTAACGTTTTTCCTTTTTACACCAAATTGTGAGTTTGGTGTAAACTGGTACAAGGGGAGCAAGGGAAAACTTGGATATTAATGTGAGAAGGAATCTGCGAGAGTAGGAGGCTGGCACGTATGTGGATCTATTGGCGGATCTTTATGAGGCAGCTTTTAGGGAAGGGGAACCGGCACGGTGGTGTGGGAAACTTCAGCCGAAAATGGAGTTTTTTATGTGTAGGTGCTATAGGTGGTGGAGAGGGAGAGACCAAGATTGAGGAAAATGGTTTCAAGGTTGGAGGAGGTGAGAACTCAAATTTTCTCTCAAAGTCAAGGTCTTCTTGTGGTTGATAAACCTGGACATGCTGCTAACTAAATCTTATAGAGCTAGGTGGGTGCCTAATGATGACAAGATGTGCAGTTTGCGTCACGCGATGGAAGAAACAACGGAGCATCTATTCATTTGATGTCCGGTGGTGTGCAGATTGGGATGATCGGTAAAGAAACAACGGAGCATCTATTCATTTGATGTCCCCAGTGGTGTGCAGATTGGGATGAACGGTAGTCACGATGGGGATGGCGGTGAACTTTACCACCATGGTGGGGATGTGGTTAGCAGGAAAGAGGATGAGATCTAGAGGAGATAGGAGCGTGAAAGCAAAGATATTCTAACCTTTTGTTCTGGTTGTGGTGTCGTCTATTTGGTTGAGCCAGAGGTTGTCTTCAAGGGGCTGGTTCTTTATGTTGAACCTATTTTGGAGTCTGTGATTCATTTCATCAAAGACGGGGGAGGATGTCAAATGGGGACTTCTTCTGTTATGTAATTGGGGGGTTGGATTATGATCGAGGAGTAAATTATTGTAGGTTCATGGGGTGGCGGTTCTGGGGCAATAGTAGATATCTACCATTTCAGCTCTTATGCTTTTGTTTTTGGGCATTCTCTTCTTTTTTAATGAAATTGGGGTAGGATGCCTACCATTTCATTTCAACAAAAAAAGAGAAGAGTTTGTTGTAAACATAATTTGGGGATAAGTGCCAGAGAGTTAAATACAGATGGGTGTATTTATGTGAAAGGGCTATTGGGAAGGCTTCGTCTCCCTCTCTTTTATGTGTCTTTTCCAATTTCTTATAATCTGATAGATACCTCGTTCTTTTCTTAAAAAAAGATTGTGTGAGCAAATGTGGAGGCAAAGTTTCTTTGATATTCATTTCAATTTCTTTTAACTGTTTATATGTTTATATTCCTCAGATCAACATATGCTCACAGTACCCTGATGAAATTAGAAAATTTATATCTGTATATATATGTATATCTGATTCAGAAGTTGTGAACTTTTTCCTCTCTTTTTGAGCATTTAGGTTTTGGATTTGAAAAATCTGACATGGTCCAAAGTAGAAACAAAAGCATCAACAGAAATTTCTGATTTGTCAGAAGCACTGTCATTGGCTCCTTGCGCTGGGCATTCCCTGGTAAGAACCAGAAAATTTTTGGCTCGAAAATCATGTGAATGATTGAACCTATGTTAACACACAGATTAATTCTCTGTTTGTCATCACGTGGATGTACATATATGAAATTTTAAGACACTTTCCTGGATCTCTGTATACCTTATCTTACGAGCATGTGTTGCATTGTTTAATTCTAGATTTCATGGGAAGATAAGCTTATTTTGATTGGTGGGCATACGAAGGATCCTTCAGAGACTGTTACAGGTGAAGTTAGTTCATGATGATGTTCTTTGCTGATATATGTTGATTATATTGCTCATAAACTCTGCTTCCTTCTAAATATCTCACCACTCTTTCACTTAATCTGATGACAGTAAAGGAATTCGATCCATATAAATGTATCTGGTCGAGCCTGAAAACTTATGGGAAAGCACCGGTAATTAATAAACATTTCTTTGCCAAATTACGAATACGTCTTTTCCGGTAACTGTGCCTAAATTTGTGTTTTGGATATTAAGTGAAATGTTTTGTGAGTTATAATTTTACAAGTGCAGAAAACATGAGTTTAACCAGGTATCATCTAGATTTTGTTTTTATTGATACAACGTCGTAATATTTTATTATTATGAAATTTCCATTGTTGTTAACTTTGAATCTTGGATAATATTTTTTTTCTCCATAGTTAATGGAGCTTTTGCAAGAGATTGCACATTTTCTATGCATACTAGAAAAAGTTGAATAACATTCACGTCACTATTTATTGTCCAAGTCGTTTGACTCATTACCATTAGTATACACACACATGTATATACATGTGTGTATGTGTACATATATAATTAAAATTAATTAATTTTTTCTTTAATTACTGGTTTTCTTGCCCTTTTTCGTTCATGGAAATATTTAATAATGAGGATACTTGAGAACACATTGCTACTTGATAACATAGTTCTGCTTAAGATAGCTATATTGTTATTAGGTCTCTGTCATCTGATTTTGGTTTTTAAACCTTGATATTTTGTTGTTATTTCTGTGATGAATTTTTTTATGATATAGAGGTTTTTTTTTATCCTTTAATTTGTAGCTTTTTTTTGGTGAGTTCCTTTAATATGCAGTTTCAGTGGAGAAAGACCTACTGCAATCTAATTTGCCAATTTAATACAGTTGGTAGACATCACACATTCTTATTTTTTTTAAAAAAAAACGCTGTTTCAGTGAATAAATCTGGAAGAGATGCAAACTGATGTTTCATCACACAAGGGTTTATACATTCAGAATACTAAATTGCCCAGTAACCAGCTGGAACAATGAGTTGCGAGATTGATCCCTTACTGTCTTTTTCTTCAATTGCCTGCCAGCTGCCTAGAGCTCTTCCATATTACTGCTTGTTTTTTTTTTAATGAATTTGGAGCAACTTATTAATATAGAACCCTCGAGTAAAATGGAGATGAGGAATCTCCTAATAATAAAATAGGAAGGGATAAAAAGGAAAGAAAAGTGAAAAATGAGATAAGAAGCCCCACCGAATCGGGGCATACCCCTTTTCAGTGGCCTCACTGATCACGTTCCGAACCAAGAGTTACCCACGATGGTGGAAGGATGATTGACATCAAGAAGCACTATGACCCAAGATTTGAGGAAAGAGGAAATTGCCGCTGAAGTATTTTCTAAATAAATCCTTTTTGTTGAAAAATGCACTCGTTCTGAGTGATCTACATCACTGCTTGTTGCCTCACCTACCTGTTGCTATATTCAAAGGTATCGTCCTCTACTTTGATAATACCTTGAAGAGTTTCTTAAAGGATTGGGAGAAGAACCGCTTCGGCTCACAAGGGGTGAAACTAGTTTAGGGCTGAGTGGTGATTAGCGGGGAGTGTCCCTTTTCGTGAGTTCCATGTTTATCTTAGGTCCAGCAGGCGGGTGCTCCTGCCTAGGTTTTTTTTGTTTTTCTCTGCTGTAGACTACTCATCTACAGTTGATTGTGTCTTTGATTATATTTCTCATTTGTCTCTTATTTTATTTTGTTTTTCCTCTTATTTGATACTGTATCCCATATACAACAATGGAATATGTTAGTACTGTCCCTACCCTTTATAAAAAAAAATCAGAATTTTTATATGTTTTTTATATGTTTTGTGAGTGAATGTAATTCATGCAATTCAAAGGGGTCCTGTATTGTAGGTGTCACGTGGTGGACAGTCAGTTACCCTTGTTGGAACGAGTCTAGTCATGTTTGGTGGTGAAGATGCCAAAAGATCTCTTCTAAATGATTTACATATTCTCGACCTTGAAACTATGACTTGGGATGAAATAGACACTGTGTAAGATCCTCTTCCTCGCTAATTTTTTTAATTATTTATTATATTTTCTTCTTGTGCATGTTGCTTCCTTTTGGTTTGGTGTCACTATATGAAATTATGCCAGAAAGGATAATTAAATTTTGCTTATCTAATTACACAATACTATTTTCTGGCATTTTTTTTGTTAAAGGGCCATTTATATTCTTTTTCTGGCTGGTTGTAAATAGATGACACCTGGTTTTTTTTTGTTGCCTTTTCTTCCATATTCTCTTCTCCTTTCCGAAGAACAAAACTTCTGTCCATTATTACATACTGCTATTCTGCCAGTGTCATTTGCTAATGTGCTTCCTTTGAGGCATCGATAAAAGTTCCATATGAGAAACACAATCAGTTATGCTTTAGAAATTTATTGGTGAAATGAGTCTCTGGCTCAATGACATACCTGAATGTGCATGTGAAATGATTCTTCATCTTGTGTTGTTTTGGTTTTAAGCCAAACATCTGCATGTTGATTTAGAAAAGTTAGGTTTTAAAGAATCAGGAATTAGTTCAGATCAGTAAATTATCAGGAAAGTTATCCGTGTTACCGACTGGTGTTGACTGTTTAGAGGATTTGCACCTAAATTCCCCATATGATTAGTTTATTGTTTGAACAGAACCCCCGAGATTCTAATTGATTAGGGTGTGTCAGAAAAAGGCAAACAGTGATTAGTTTTTAATAGCAATCCAATGAAGATTGTGAAATTGACACAAAGAAATAGTGCTTGGAAATTTGAAAATTGATAAATGAAATCTGTCTGATGAAAAGAGGCAAGCTTGGAAAATCAGGAGTTGAGACATCTATCTTGATCTAATTTGTTGATGTCATGTAAAGGATTCTTTAGTTAGCGCTTTCATTGTATACTTTGTTGATTGTAGTATAATGAATTTTCATTATTTCTGTACAACGAGATTAATAAGTGCTAGTGTGCATTATGAATGTTGTAGGCTGGTTTGGTAGTTTAAAGAAGACACTTGTACGTGATTTCTTTTTCTTTAATCTATTTTGTTCAATACTGAATATTGTGCCCCTTCATAATATTGTAGCGGTGTGCCTCCTTCTCCAAGGTCTGCCCATGCTGCTGCAGTACATGCAGAGCGGTATCTTCTGATATTTGGTGGTGGTTCACATGCCACATGCTTTAACGATTTGCATGTTCTGGATCTGCAGAGTGTAAGAAAACCATTTCTTTTTATATAAATATAAATACTAAGATGGGATTTATGATAATTTTATTAAATAACAGCCTCCTTGCAGATGGAATGGTCGAGACCCACTCAACAGGGAGAGATTCCAAGTCCACGAGCTGGTCATGCCGGTGTCATAATTGGGGAGAATTGGTTTATCGCTGGTGGTGGTAACAACAAGAGTGGTATGCTTGTAAATCTAGTTGTTTGGCTATTAGTTACATAGGAATTTTTTTCCCCTGGGGAAGATGATGTTTTTACCCTAGGCCGTGTTGTTTGGTAATTTAGATATATGTATAAGTCATGCTTTTGATGGATGACACTTCTGCCAACAAAAATAGTGAATTTTCCTGTCATATTCTCAGTGGTAATTAGATATGCTGTCAAACTTGATTAAGCAAATTCTCTTTGGACTTTCCATATTCACAGCTGTGTGCCCTACATGGTAGTTTATGAGTTGCATGCTCAGAGGAAGTTGAAAACCATCTCCTCTCTGACAACATGATAGCACCGCATTGTATCCAAGTCTCTAGAGTTCAAATAAAATAATCACCACATAGGCAAGTCGTTTTGTTGGATATTATTGATTATCAGTTAAAGTGTTTTTTGCTGTGCTTATTTTTGGTTTTATATATCGGCATTTGTTTTTCCTCATTTCTGCATCAATGGATGTTATGCTAGTTAGTTTGATGAATGAATGCACCTTCCAATCTGCATGTGTGTGTGTGTGTGTGTTCCACCATGGCTTCTTTCTAATTTTTTATAGAAAAATGAAATTTATGAAATTCAGTTTTTCTTTAATAGAATAATTTGATGGCCGTGATTCTGGAACTTTACCAAATGAAAAGTAAGATGTTTCTATTAGTTCATGTTTGGTTTGATACATAGTTATCTGCAGGAGTATCTGAGACTGTTGTCCTCAATGTGTCTACACTGGTCTGGTCAGTTGTAACAAGTGTTCAAGGACGTGTGCCTCTGGCTAGCGAGGTATGAATTGTTTTGTGAAACTATTTGTCGCTTTTGTAAGAAGTCATGCAACGAGACTCAAAAAACATGATTTCGAGATTTATAGGATATATAACTAATAATAGCAAAGTAGCCAGCTGAATTAGGAATGGAATCTGTTCCTGGGACTTGTCAGAAAATTAAAGCATGCATCCTACAAGAGGAGCCTAAGAAATCAAAAGGTCCCCTATCTTTTCTGAGATACCAAATGTGACACACATGCATAGAGTTGACCTCAATCACGCAACATCTGATGTCTCCCTTGGTTAGAAAAGGAGTATGAGGGAAGCATAACTAATACTAACATTATAATGAAAATTTTAACAGTAACAATGGCAGAAACCAAGCATGTTAATGTTGAATAATTTCATGTCTTGTGATGTTAGAAATTCTGTCTTGAATGGTTGGACAGGGAAACAATCGACAAATTGTTTCTTCAGCATAAATCTTCATTTATCCAAGCCCAAAAGGGCTATGTCGAACCAACACAAAGTTCCTAATGGCTGCAACGACATAATTTACTTGAATCGAGAACAACCGGATCTGGGCAGTGCTATAAGTTTTGTTCTAAATAGATATGTCTTAAGATATTTATTTTTTTGGTACCTGAACTTTACGTCACTCATTCAATGAGACGACAATATTGGTTTAAGTGGCTCAAAATTTACTAAAAGTTCAAGATATTCTTTAGTTTTCATGATTTTATTTTGATTGGTGGTGCTGTCTGGAAGTTGACCTATTGCAGGGCCTGAGCTTGGTTGTAAGTTCCTTTGGTGGTGAGGATATTCTGATCTCTTTCGGGGGATATAATGGACGATACAGCAATGAGGTTAGTATTTGTTTTGTACTTTTATTATTTGTGAAAATTTCCTTCTGATGTTGCTCTTGCTGGTCAGGTCCATGTAATTAAACCAAGCTACAAGTCAACCCTACAGCCCAAGACAATGGAAAGCCCTGTGCCAGACACTGTTTCTGTTCCACATCCAATGACAAATGTGACCAGGGATATGGAGACTGAGCTTGAAACTATCCAGGATGGAAAAATAAGAGAAATTACCATTGACAATGTTGATTTGGACCCTCTGGTAAGGCTAGAGAACGCTTTAGTAAACATTATGCATGGAATTATCTCCAGTTAGACAAAGATCATCATGCTTGAAAATGCACATTTGACACTGGCAAAAATGGAAAAAAAAAGCAGTTGCAATAATTGCATTTAGAGACATTCATAGTGAAAGACTCATGTGCTCATCTACAGATGCCCTGTAATCTGATATCCATTTGTATATTCATGTTTCACTTGCTACCAATTAATCAAGAACTGAGGAGATTTTCTGCAGAAAATGTCTAAGGAATCAACTGAACACCTGATGTTGGCTTTAAAGGGAGAGAAAGAAGAATTGGGAGCAACATTAGCCAAGGAGCAGATGCACACCCTCCAGCTGAAACAAGAGCTCGATGATGCAGAGACACGAAACACAGATATTACGAAGGCAAGAATAATTTTTTGTGATTTCTGTTTATTTCTATCAATAGTATAGTGTGTTCCTATAATCTGTATACTACTATAGTGGAAGAGTGTTGGTCAACATGCATGTCCTTTTTTGAGAGAAGAAGATGGGAGGGTAGTTGGATTTTGGAATTATTATTTGGCTTGTGAGGCATGGTGTCTCCCCTTTTTATTCTGTATAAGCTTCACATGTTCTATGCACGATGGAATGGGGTCTGGAGACTTGGTGCATGGAATAGTAGCAGTGTGTAACAGCGTTTATTTATTAACACATGGATTATCTATTGTATCATCTATCCTTAATGTCTGTATTTTTAACCTGTATATAAACAATTTATATATGTATAAATTAATCATAGATATAAGTTATTAAAGCACTGTTGGACCTTGGGTGAGTTTTTTTCTTCTTCTGGTTCTGTAAGCATTACATTCCAAATGTGCTGTACAAAGATCTATGTATTAATTTTGTGATTAGGTAGATTTTTAATGAATTAACTTCAGAGATAATGCTATCCTTCCGTCAGAATGTACGACCTTCATTCATTGTTGATACTCATTCCCTGGTTGCATGAAGTTGAACTGCATAACTGTTTACGTTTAAGAGACCTGCTAACTGGTCATAGCCATCGTGTTTTCCTCGATCCTGATCACCAGATGGCCTTCTGAAAAATTGATATCAATTATGTAGTAGGGTCATGAAGGTCTGAGAAAATGGCCTCCTGTTCAAGGGTAATTTTCATTAATAAAATTGCTCATATCATTCTTACAAAAAAAAGTTAATTAGTCTGAGAGAATGATCTCAATTTGTTACATAAGTGAACTTGTGGATGTGGCATGGTTGGAATGATTACCTCCAAACTGTCACTGGTATTTGCCTATGTATTTGATGTTTGATCTTTTCAGGTATTTTCAGTTTTTAATCTTTATTTATTTTTTATTTTTTAAAAATCAATATTAAGATTATTGTTTCAAATTCATAATGTGGAGTACAATTTGGGCTGAGAGGGAGACGGGTACTGCTCATAAAAGAGTTTTATGGGCCTATTTATATTAAATAATCACAGTTTCACATGCTTGAAATGTGAGATAATCATCAATGTAATCTCATTTGATTGTGGATTTTGTAGGAGCTTCAATCTGTTCGTAGTCAGCTTGCTGCTGAGCAGTCAAGATGTTTCAAACTTGAGGTATATGGTCGTGATCCAATGTTTTTTCTTCACTTTTGATTTAGATTAGTAATGTAATTTCTTTTTCTAGATCAGATGTTTCACTATATTGTTGTATGTTAGCCAACTGATGGAATTTGGTGGGTCCAAAAAATTTAGTGATGTTGAGTTGTACAAGGATTCTAGCAAGTTGAGGAAACTTTTGGAAAGTACATTTGTGCTGTTCATGATTTTCTCATCATGATGTGAAAAACCATATTCATTCTTATGTTGGACAGGCATGTAATCTTTGATTGGCATTCATGTCAATTGTTCACGTCCAAGTCCTTCAACATGTAAACATCAGCAATTGAGACCATGCATAATTTTCTCTGCAGGTTGATGTCGCAGAGCTACGACAAAAGTTACAGACAATGGAAGCATTAGAAAAAGAGCTTGAGCTGCTCCAACGCCAAAAAGCTGCATCTGAACAGGTGGCTCAGAGTTTGAAACAGAGACAAAGTTCCGGTGGTGTGTGGGGTTGGCTGGCAGGATCACCCGAAGAACTAAAGCCTTGAAAATCATCCTGGGATTTTGATTTCAAAATCATATATTCCAAAGTGTGATTACCTGTCACATGTATGCGATCACAGTCAATTCTTTTTTCAGTCTGAGCGTCTACTTCAAAGGCAATAAATAAGAAAGGCAGACAGTCATGTATTTTAGTGTGCAAAATCATACAGATGCGAGTCCCTTTTTCTTTTAATTTTTTTTTCAGGTTGTAATTGAGGGGAATTAC